>CM031242.1:375866540-376466540 GCA_018340775.1 Taxus wallichiana var. yunnanensis | reverse complement strand
ATTCTTGATGAGTACCAGTGTCTTAACCTCATTAAGTAAAATTTGTTACTAATCTCTACAAAGTGGAAGGAAGAAGGTATTTCTTTGCTAGGGATCCTACTAGGACACTATTTCTAGAGCTAGGAAAAAAATTAGAAGGAAGAAAAGTCTAGAGAGCTATTGGAGATCGGAAAACATGAAAGGGGATATCCATTTGATGAAAGTGATCGGCCTATTATTAAAACTACAATTCAAGTGCTTTCAATTAGGTAGCCTCTTTGTGGAATTGAATTATCAAAATGGAGAGGGGCCTTCATTTGATTTTGAAAGGTTTTTCTTCTCATTATGTACCTATCTTTTCTAAAGTTGATAAGGATTTCCAAGAGACAAGGCCTTTAGGGGATTCCCATTTTGAAAGTTATACCCTTGTGTTTCAAAGACCCTCTGCCCCTCATCAATTTTTCACCCTCTGGTCACCTCCTCAAAACAACATGGCCTTTCCCCCACCCAGACCTCCATTTTTTGTAAATACCTTTAGACCTATAAATTTTGTAGGGATGGTTGGTTATCCAAATGTAGTTCCTCAAGAAGTAAGGAACAAACTGCCAAAGTTCCAAGGAAACAATGTTATAACTGGTGATCAACATTTAAATCTTTTTATCAATATGATGGAATACTTTGAGATTGAACATGAGGATGTGTATATCAAGTTGTTTATCCATACTCTGGAAGAGGATGCAAGGGACTGGTATAAAGCATTACAGATAATTCAATTGATTCTTGAACAGAGATGAGAAATGCATTTAAATTACAATATGGTGATAGAACTGACCCTAGGTTTCTTTTGACAAAGTTTGAAAACATAAAAAATAATCCTAATGAGTCAATACATTATTTCAATACAAGGTTTAACAAGACCTTGAGGAGATTTCCTGTTAGGATAAGGCCATGTAATGAATCATGCTTAATCAAATATTTAGATGCATTTGATAAAAAGGCTACTTACTACTTGAGGGACAAAAACCCTGCTAATTTGAGACAGGCCTTCACTATGGCCTTGTAAATTGAAAACAATATCAAGGAAATTGGAAAGCCTCTAAAGAGAGAGGGTGTAAAGATGATTAACCTAGAAAAACCTCAGACAAGCAAGGCTGCTAATTTGGAAGAAGTTGTGAAGACTTTGGCAAGGGATTGTCAAAGAAATTTCCTACAAACTAGCCCAGGCTGAGAAAGGAATTGGGCAAGGTTCACAAGGTCAACACAAGCACCAAGACAAGATAGTTCACAAACCACCAAAGATATGATGAAAGAGGCAAGGGACCTATTGGATTTGGAAATAGGAAGTCCCAGGATAGGGACAATAGAATGCAGACCGATCTTGGCTTCTAGAGTTGTTGTTGTGGAGGAGACAGATGTCATTGATTGGTGTGACAAATGTTTCATGCCCCATGCTCCTTGTGAAGAAGATCAAAAAGAAGAGGAAGAAGATGATGATGATAATTATGATGATGTGCATGATGGGTTGTTCCATGAGCTCACAAGAAGGGGAAACTTCAACCGAGGTGATAAGTTCCCGAACTACTACTACTTTTTGGGATTACATTCATAGGGTAACTATTCTTCCTCCCTCTCATACTTTAGAAGTAGATACTGTACAAGATTTTGAATTTCCCAATAATGACTTTGAATACTTAAGGGATTTAATGATAAAGAAGTATGATGGAGGAATCCCCATGAGGAAGATAGATAGTTCTTGATGAATGTTTTGTTTCTCAAGAGAAGGAATATAACACAAGAAGTAAGGCTATTAAAGGGGAAGGGCCTCAAGCCAAGCCAAAATCTCCCTTACTTTCAAACATCCCTAAAGAGGCTCCCAAGAAAGATACATCTATCAAAAGCCCTGTAGTTTCAAACAAGAATCATACCCCCTTCATGCCCAAGTATCAAAAATCTTGTACCATCTAATGAGTGTGCCAACCCTCCTTCCAATGTTGCCTTGCCAAAGTCTATCCCTTATGATATTGCCTAGGTCTTGATGTTAGATCAAGATCTCAGTTCTAATTGTTGAGTTTCTTAGGATCCCTAAGCACAAGAAGAGGGCATTGGAGTATTTTGGACTGAAAGAGGAGAAGATTTCCTTAGGTAGAAACATAAACATTGTGGAGACCCCACCAGTCATTGAAGAACCAAAAGCACCACCAGCATCAAAAGAGCTAGATGAACCACCTGAGGTTTATCTAGGGACATCCTTAGTAGAATCTCAACTAAATGTGGATCCATTCTTCACCACTCTAATCATTAAAGATAAATTTCTACACAACTGCATGTTTGACTCAGGGGCATCATGCAATGTTATGCCCCTTGAAGTCATGAATGAGTTGGACATCAAGGTAACAACAACATATGGGAAGTGTACTGCTATGGATTCCAGAGAGGTTGCCAGTGGTGGGATGTGTGAAGGGTCTAGTAGTATAACTTTCAACCTATCCTAGGCAAGAATTTGAAGCTTGATGTATTTATTGTTGATTGCCCTTGACCAAGTGGGGTATGTTGTTATCTAGAAAATGGGTTGCTAGTGTTGGTGGGAGTGTCCAAATGGACATGTCCTATGCTACCATTCTAATTGAGGGCAGCCTTGTCAAGTTGTATGGGGAAAATAAGATGTTGCACCTTATTAAGGATCCCAACAATGCATCCTATGAGGTATTGTACACAAGTGTTGATGCAGATAACTTTGTGGGATTTGCTGATGGAAAGGAGCACAAGATTGAAGAATGAAAATGCCTTGAACAAATAGGCTCTCCTTGGACTCTATTGTTTGATGGAGCTTTCTCCAAATTTGGGAATGGTGTTGGTGTTGTTCTGCTTTCTCCTAGGTAGGAAAAATTTGTTTTTTCCTTCAAACTCAATTTTGAGTGCACTAACAACATTGTTGAGTATGAGGAACTATTGTTGGGTTTAATAATTGCTTGGAAATATGGTGTCAAGGAAATCATTGTCAAAGGAGACTTAGAATTAATAGTAAAAAGGTCAGAAAACTATATGCCACAAAGAATCAGTGAATGAAACAATATAAGCATGCAGTTTGGGACTTCATTGAGATGTTTGATTCATTCAACATTATGCATCATGATAGGAAGTTCAATGACTTGGAAGACAAACTTGTAGTGTTGGGGTCTCATTTTGATATTTGTGTAGTGTCCCATATTGTGAATATGATGTGGAAGTGTTTACAAGACCCTCTATCCCTGACAACATCAAACACTGGCAGGTATTTGATGATGATGCTCAAATCAAAAGATTTCTACAAAACAAGGGAGAATTTGTTGATCAATACATTGACTTGGAGCCATTGGTATGTGCAACAGAGGGGAAGGAAACCCTGTTTGGCAAGGGAATCATCCAACTAAAGACTAATACCATTCCTAGAGGGCTAGTTGCTCTTGAGTCCAATTTTGATAATGTTGATCACATTGTTAATAGATGCATGATAGCCTCAAGGGATATTGAGGAGCATGACCTTGGCACAAAGGAGAAACCAAGGAAGATTTGGTTAGGTAGCAATCTCAGCAAGGAGGAGAAGTAGTCCTACATCCAATTATTGAAAAATTATCAGGATTGCATGGCTTGGACATATTCTGAACTAAAAGCATACAAAGAGGACTTGTTTCAACATGAGATTCCCTTGGAGTCTAATGCAAAGCCATTAGGAAAAATAGAGGCCCATCAATCCACTCTTATCTCTTAAAATGCAAGAGGAACTGAAGAAACTAAGGGATGGAGGGATTATTCAACCCACAAGGTATTCTTCTTGGGTTGCAAACCTAGTACTAGTAAGAAAGAAGAATGGTGACATCAAATGTGTGTAGATTTTAGGAATCTAAACAGAGCATCTATGAAGGATAATTATCCTTTACCAAATATGGAAAACATGTTGCAGTTAGTGAATGGTTCTGAATTACTCTCCACCTAGATGGCTTCTCTGGTTATAACCAAGTTGTGGTGAAGGAATCAGAAAGGATCAAGACAACCTTTACTACTCCTTGGGGAACCTATGTATATGTCAAGATGCCCTTTGGTTTGATGAATGTTGGAGCCACCTTTCAAAGAGAAATGGATGTTGCTTTTTTGGTTACATCAATGAGTTTATTGTAGTTTATCAAGATGATGTAACCGTATTTTCAGGAGAGAAGTGATCACCTGTTGCACTTAGAGAAGATGTTGATAAGATGTAGGGAATATGGCATATCACTCAATCCAAAGAAGTGTCATTTTGGAGTACATAAGGAAAAATTTCTTGACCACATTGTGTCACAAGAAGGGGTGATGATTGATCTAGAAAGGGTAGAGGCCATCAACAAGGTCCCAATTCCAAGGACCAAGAAAGGGATTCAGTCTTTCTTTGGGTAAATAAACTTCATCAGGAGATTCATATCAAACTTTGTTGAGTTGACCATTCCAATCACTTCCATGCTAAAAAGGACTAGGCCATCAAATGGGGAGGAGTTTGCCATCCAAGATTTCAATGGGATTAAAGAGGCACTAAAGCATGCACCTGTTCTAAGTAGCTCAGATTATAAGAAGCCTTTCAACTTTTTCCTTTGCCTCAGAGAACATTGTTGCATCCATCTTGTTGTAGAAATATGGATGAAGGGCTGAGAGGCCAATTGCCTTTTTAGTAAGGCATTGTAGGGGGATGAGCTAAAGTACACTATTATGGAGAAGCAAGCATTTTCCTTAGTAAAAGAAACAAAGGTTTTCAGGCCTTATATTCTAAGTTCTAAAATTGTTTCTTATGTTCCCCACACCATGGTCAAGGACATCTTATTAGAGATGGAAGTCTCAAGAAAAAGGTGCAGGTGGGTGAACAAGTTGCAAGAATATGACATGGATATCCAAACCACTAAGCTGGTGAGAGGTTTGGGCCATGGCTAAGCTTATGGCTGAGAGAAACTTGCAAAACTATTGAGGTAAATGAGGTAGAAGAAGGTAGGGTACATGTTTTTGAAAAATTGATGAGTTTTGAGTGGTACAAAGATGTAATTTTTTACCTCGGACATATGAGCTAAAATAGCCTAGAGTATTTAAGTAAGAACCAGAAAAGAGCCCTTAAGTTGGCTTCCCAAGAAATATGTCATTATTGATTATGGCTAGCTTGGAAGAATCTAGAGGGAATCCTCTTAAGGTGCATTACTGAAGAAGAAGCCCCCAAGATAATTGTTGATCTCCATGGAGGAGTTTCATGGGGGAATTTTTTACAAGAGTCACAACACATAAGATTATGAGGGTCTGGTTATTGGTGGCCAACTCTTTTAAGGATACAACTTTGTTGGTTAGAAGATGTGAGAGTTGTCAGCACTTCTCTAGAAGACTGAAAGCTTCAGGCTCCCTTACTTTTGCAGCCTGTATCAATTGAAGCTCCATTCAAGCAATGGGGAATGGATTTCATTGGTGAAATTTTAGACCCTTCAAGTGCTGGCCATAAGTGGATTCTTGTAGCCATTTATTACTTTAGGAAATCCCCACCAAGAAGGCAACACACCAAGTTGTCATGGATTTTTGTTGAACCATATCATCTGCAGGTTTGGGGTGCCAGTCAATATTGTTGTTGACAATGCCATGAGATTTAGAGCTAAACCCTTGGTGGAAATGTGCAAAGAATATGGGGTCAACTTGACATATGCATCTAATTACAATCCCAAGGAAATGGACAAGTTGAGTCTAGTAATAAAAACCTGCTGAAGATTATCAGAAGAACCTTGGAACAAAACAAGAGAAAATGGGGTGAACAATTGAAGTTTTCTATTTGGGATGATAGGATCACTATTAAAAGATCCACTGGAAAGATTCCATTTGAGTTGGTGTATGGAACTCAAGCCCTACTACCCCTGCATATGTAATTATCTTCATATCAGTTCATTCAACAACTAGAGGACCAAGAAGTAAGTCCTTATGATGCTCGCATTAACTAGATTGTTGAACTTGATGAAGAAAGGAGGGCATCCCACCAGAGGCATGTAAAGTTCAGAGAGAAGCTAAAGAAGTTATTTGATAAGAAGGTCACTCCCAGAGCTTTCAATGTTGGAGATCTTGTGTTGTTATGGGATAGTAGGCATGAAGATAAGGGAAAGCATGGAAAGTTTGACTCATTATGGATGGGCCCTTACTCCATTGATATTAGAATTGGTGAGCATACCTTCTTATTAAAGTATTTGGATGGTGAGTTTCTTGAATTGCTTATTAATGGTAGGCATTTGAAGAATTTCTTGGATTGATTCCCTAGAATCAAGGTGAACATCATTTGTACAGTGTATAGTTTGTTGTTTGTTTCCTATCTTTTGTGTTTTCACTCGCTCTGGTCCTTGGTGACCTATTTTTTTACTAGTTTCTCTATTTTTTTTTGATGATGGCTCTATTTCTATGCTCTGCAAGATGAATCCTTTGCCCAATGGATATTTTGGCACTTCGTCTACCTTTGTTCTTGTGGCACTCATAGGGAGTGCCCATCCCGAGTCAAAGCCAATGTTGGTGCTCATATTTGTCTTCCCCATTTGCCATTATTTTCCTCTGATCTGTGTTGTGAAATTTTTTATCTTTCCATGAGGATGTTCTGTATCCTTTACCTCCATTTGAAATGCCTCAAGTTGTTTACAAAATCCATTTCATGCCCCTCCTTGAAAGAAGTCTCTGAGTCTGCCCTGTATCTACCCTAATTTCTTCAAAATCCTTGGGCTCTATCGTTTTTCCTATTTTTCCTCAACCATGGAAGCTCGAGAATGGTTAATCTATATTTTATGCCTTTGAAAATTAAAATCCATGGTTGAAAAGATGCTCGGAACCATGAGTCACTTATTTTTGTTTCGAAAGAAACTTTCATCCTTGGTGAAAAAAAGTTACAGGGGTGTGAATGGTAATTTTTGTATTCGACGGTTTGATGGGTGCCTTTTTCTGTCAAATTTACTCCTCATTTTTAGGAGGTCTTGTGGCCTTTTTTATTGGACATGGCTCGATAGGGTACTTTATAAATTTTATGAATTACCTCCACTTGGAAATTTGTCCACGTGGAGGAGCGGTGCACTCATTTGAAGATTTACTTTTTGGTTTGGCCTTGAAGTAGTGCCAGAGAGGACACGTGGAGGTCTTCGCTGCTCCACTTTGACTTAGAAATTTTTTTAATGCAACTAATATATTATGGTGGGATAGGGACACGTGGCGAGCCCACATTCATTCGGGATCTCAAACTTGGGAACAATTTTGGAATCACGCCATGTAGACACGTGGAGGCTTCGCACATCTTTCCCATACTTAGTCTTTTTTCAAAGGGTTTTGGGAGGCCTAGGACACGTGGAGGAACAACACATATTTGGGGGACTGGCCTTGAGTTTCATTTTAAAGAAGTGCCAGGAGGACACTTGGAGGCCTCCGCTCACTTTACATTTTGCTTGGACTTTTCAATGGCCAAAGAAGATGGCCACGGACTCGACACATATCACCTTCCACCGAGCTTCAAGCCTTCAGAAAAATATTACGAGACTAGGACACATGGAGAGACCGCACTCTTTCAAGGTCTCAAACTTTGAGAGCCATCTTAAGATGCGCCATTGTGACGCGTGGCAATTTGAAAAGTCAAAAGAGGTGAGGAAGTGGACCATTGGAGGAAAATTGGATTTTTTCCTCTTAACATCGAAAAAGAATTAAAATCTCAAAGTGGTGGACCACAATCCTGATAAGGGAAAAGGGTCAAAGCTTGCTCCAGTCAATGGCGGAGGTGCGGACTCCTGAGGGAAATTTGGAAAATTTTCCTTTCGGGAGAAAAAGGTTAAAAGTGAAAAAAGGAAGCGTGGTTCCGCTGGGACCCACCTTGGGACGTGTATCAAGCTCATTTTCCAAGGGTAGAGGTGTGGAGCAAAATGGAATTTTTTTCCATTTTTTCAAAAGTTTGTAAAAAGTCAAAGGAAACCCCCGAGCCTATTTCAAAGTTGAATCTACCACATGGGCAGCCCAAATATATGTAAAGTAAAGATCAACGATAGCTATGTTTGAATCTAATTTTCCCCCATTTTTATTGAAACACACTAGAAGTGTGATTCTTCATGATTTGTTGGTATTTCCTACATGCCAAATAGAGAGGGGAGTTAATTTTGATATCTAAGTTTGGTGGGAGAGATTTGGAGACATGTCTTTCACCATTAAAATGTTCTAACTCTTGGGCTCGATCTGATTTTCTATTTTTCTTCTCTCGAGAAATGTAAGAACTAGATTTGATAGATTAGGGGGGAAGTGGTTGGCGAGTTGAAGGATGAGTGTTGTACCAAATGAAGGAGTTGAATGATGAGATTTTCGAAGAGATCTTCCCCATGAGCACCTGACAAATTTTATATATCTGATTCTGGGAATCATGATCAAAATCATGAAAACAATGATACATTTAATGTTTTTGTCCTTTTCGGGGGAAGAAGGGGCTCATTGTAAATATTATAAATGGTATAATTTTTTTGTGTAAATGGTTGGAGTGTGAGGGGTCCTGGACTGGATTTTCCTAATAGAAAAAAGGCTTATTAGAGCCCATATTTTTGAGAAATTGATTGAGAAATCTGTATATCTCTTTTGTATTGAATTTTATCATGTCAAGGTGGTTGCGAGTGTACAACCATTGACAAGCTCTGAGATTGTTCTAGAAACTTTCCCCTACTGATAAATTTAATCAAACTTGAGTTATTCTATGTGGATCTTATGGAAAATGTGTGGCTTTACTTTCCGAATGTCTGTAAATAGTTTTTCTTGTTCATGTTGCAAATATTTTGTCAAAATTTGTCTTAATCACATAGGTCTTAATCCTTGTGATAGTTTAATGGCATCTGCAATTTCATTTCTCTTAGAAGAGATTTCATCTGGGAGTGAAATAAATGATTTAAAATCACTTTTCTCTCATTTGTTGACAAAGATTTTCTATTAGCCTCTAGGTGTACCTCAGGCATGATTGGCCTTAGATCTTGATGTTTTGTTGGGTTTTCTAGCTCGATCCTTCGTGTTAGAATCCCATAGATTGTATGAAAAAGTGCTAATCTGGGCCTCCATTGAAGCACATATTTTGATTAAAGAAACATTTTAGCTGCTCTGTGGCATTCTATTGGTTTAGTTTTCCATTTTGTAAAATTTCTCAAAGATTAGGTATAATCAAATTTATCCTGCTTCACCTCCCACCAAGTTCATTCAAAACAACTAATCCTACCCATACTACCCTTTTTTCATGTGTGTATACAAATGCACAAATTTCACTACCAAAACATGTAGAGACAATCGGATCCCAAATGTCTTTAGTAGCCTGAACATTTCCTAGAGAATATCTCCACTATCTAGAGTGACAACTCGTGAGAGTTATATTTTGTTGCATTGATCATATTCTCTTCAAGGTATCCTTAACAACTTCATTAGGAAGGATATCTCCATATCCTCCATAAACAACAGGCTACAAAAGGGTTCTCTTACCTTGGTTAAAAGGCACAACCTAAAATAGTGAGGATAGATCAAATCCTCTTGAGGGTGCTATCCATTTCTCTACATCTAAGTGACTAAGGGCTAGTTAGATCCCATCCCTAGATACAAAATGACTCATTATGATCTATCTGTCTCTAAGCTTCCTGATAAACCTGTGATGTTGCTCAGACTTTAAAGGAGAATCAATTTGGGTACCAACATGTCTAATGAAAAAATTAATACAAAAAATTTTTTTCATAAACGTTTACTTTTGAGTGGGGTTAAATCATAACCATGACAACTAACTTACACCTAGAGAAAGATGGAGGAGTCCTCTACAACCTCCAATCATAAAAATTAGTAAAAATAATTTTTTTCCATAACCAACAAGATATATTCCATAGATTGATGAGGGTCATCAATCCTCACCATTAATAAATGTCAATTTGGGTTGGTGTCCGAAGGTTGTATGCATTAAGAGAAGAAGATCTTGGAAAGCAGCTCCCTTAAACATAATCCAAACTTTCCTAAATTGAAAACACACGTGGAAATTTAAATGCACATTTCCAGAAATGTAAAAAAAATTGCATAAATTAAATCACACTTGTAGGAATAAAACACACTTACATAAATTGAAATTTCTGAATTGGAAATAAGAAAAATAAATGAAACACTTGTAGGTTTACAATAGATTGAATGTTAAAATACAAAGAGAAGAAACAACACAACAAGATGATAATTATAGAAAAAGAAATAAACAAAATTATTACAAAATAAAAACACAAATATACAAATCCATCTTCCTTAGAATGAGTGGCTAACTCATTCCTTAGAAGAGGATTTAAACCATGCTTCGAGATCTTAACTCAAAACTATAGAATATTAGAGAGAAAAGAACAAATTCATTTCTTGGTGGTAAAAAATTACATATCTGAGTGTGGAAGGTTGCATTTATAATTTATACGTCTAACCAACTCCTTATTTTGGGGGATACAATTTGATCTTATCTTTATTCTAATCCTAACAACTAAGATCTCCATCTCCACAAAATATGGAGAGATATATATTATTGGAGTCAAAGTCTTATCTCACTTATTTTAGGAAGATTTGCTCCCAAATCTTCTCCTTACTTTTCGGTAACAAGAATCATAATGATTTTATTCTCCTACATTATTGGAAGGAGATTTTTCCTCAAAAGATGATTTTGACAAAATACCTTTCCCAAATTTTCCATTTGATTTATTGTTTTTATTGTGAACTTTTGCGCTTATTCGATACGCTTTTTCTTTAGTAGCAATTCATTAAAAGTTATATTGTTTTCATTGATAAAACTTATAGCAAATATGAATGTGTTTTTGTTAAACACATTGGTATGAACAAAAACCTCTCTCATATTTTCTGTTTGAATTTTTTGTTTCTGTTTATGGAACTTTTAGTGCTCATCTGATACACTTTTCCTCAAACTGCAGCTCACTAAAAGTTAGATTTTTCTTCATTGATAAAACTGTAGTAAATTTGAATGAGGTTTTTGTTAAACACATTTCTATGAACAAAATTATCTCTCATATTTTTGTTTGAATTTTCTATTTTTGTTTATGGAACTTTTAGTGCTCATCTAATATACTTTTCCTCGAATGTAACTCACTAAAAGTTAGATTTCTCTTCATTGGTAAAACTTGTAGAAAATATGAATGAGGTTTATGTTAAAAACATTTCTATGAACAAAAACCTCTCTCATATTTTCCATTTGACTCTTTGATTATTCACAGTCCTCATTTGATGCAAGTTATGGAACTAAACCTATGAGTTCTAGAACAAACTCTGCTACGAGTTCCAAAATTAACTCTATGAGTTCTGGAACTAAATATGAGTTCTGTGAGAGCTGACTTAAAACAACTATAACTTTTGCATATGATCTCGGATTGAGATGATTCTATTTTTGAACTTGCATAATTTTTCAAGAGGAATATGAATATGAAATTAGATTTGATTTTAAATGTATTGTTCATGATCAATTCCACTTTTCTCAATACTAACATTATCTTTCCTTTATGGCCTACATACACAATAATTTTCATCTTTTCCCAAATAATCAATAGGATTAGTCAACAAAATATTTCTAAAGAATGAACAATATATATATCGTTTATTCTATCTTAAGAAAACTATAAGTTCCTAGAATATATTTAAATCCACTTTCAAATGTAACTTAGAAAGACAAAATAATGGTAATTTATGGCTAATTTATGGCCTCATCATTTCTCCACACTTAATTTTATGCATGTCCTCATGCATTATATTATTATCTCCTCTTCTTAGAGTCTTATCTACATTGAGCTTATGCATGTATGCATTCCATATATAGTTCAAAGACAATTTCTTGTGGATCTCCTTTCTACTATTTTTAATTTCCTTTCTTTTCGTAAGGTTCTTGTGTGGATCTCCTTCTATTGTTTTTTATTTTGTTTCTTATACAATAGGTTCTTTTGTGGATCTCTTTCTATCACTTTTGATTTCCTTTCTTGTATAATAGGTTCTTGTGTGGATATACTTCTACTGCTTTTGATTTCCTTTCTTTTACAATAAGTTCTTGTGTGGATATCCTTCTATTGCTTTTGATTTCATTTCTTTTACAGCAGGTTCTTGTGTGGATATCCTTCTTCTACTTTTAATTTCCTTTCTTGTACAACAAGTTCTTGTGTGGATATCCTTTTGCTGCTTTTGATTTCCTTTCTTGTAAAAATATTCTTATGTGGATATCCTTTACTACTTTTGATTTCCTTTCTTTTACAATAGGCTCTTCTATGGATATCTTTCGCTTATTTTGATTTCCTTTCTTATATAAAAGGTTCTTGTGTGGATATTTTGGTGCCCATTTTGATCCTCTTTCATTTTTCCCTAAATTTTCCTTTAGTTTGCATCTCTAGAACATTTTTCTCTTAAATTGATGGTCCTGTAACTTTTCCTCTAGATTAAATGCCTTGAAGTTCTCATAAACTTATTTTTTTGCCCCAATTTGAAAGAAATATGCATGTATGCCCCTGTTTTGTGCCCTAATTTTTCCCATTTCAAATGCCTCTGTTGTTTTTCCATTTTTTCCGATCATGGATGCTTGAGAATGATCGAATTATGTTTTTTTTCCTTTGAAAATCTATCCACATGATCGAAAAATTCTTGGAATCATGATTCATCTAGCTTTGTTTCAAGGTTTTCCCATCCTTAGTGAAAAATTTGAATTAGAGGGAATCCTAGCATTTTTTTGTGTTTTTACGGTCGATATGGGCATTATTTAATTGTCAAATTCATCTTCAATGTCATAGGGCATCACTGGTAATTTCTGCATTGATTAATGGTCATATGGGTGTCCTTTGATCATCAAATTTAAGCTCAAGCATCTCCTCATACATGGCCATTTGTGGTTGGACAAGATTTGATGAGTCTTCTTGAAAAACTTAACATTTTTTTGTTTTGGAAAAATTTACAAATTTCCACCATAGCTCCGCATGTCCCAGAGGAGGTACACGTGTCACAAGCAAAGTGAAGGTAGATGGGCAGGTCTTTTTGTGCCTTAAGGCATTTTGGAAAATGAGTTAAAGTACAAATAAAATTCCTAAGGAATGCATCTAATCGGGGGAGGAAACATGGCGGCTTACAAGACGACAGCCCTCAATGAATCGAGAGGACATGTGTCATGTTATCATCAAAAGCGAGATGGAAGGCTAGCAGAGGACTTAGAAAAATTTTGCTTTTTGGTGAAAGGGAAAAAAGTTGTGAAAAAGGCCACATGCTCGCATCCAATCAGAGGAGAGATCACACGTGGCAACATTAGAGCATGAGTGGGTCGACGGGCCACCAGAGGAAAAAGGGAAATATTTTCTTTTTGGAAAAATGAGTTAAAGTGAAAAATTGAAGTGCTAGACTACAATGAATCAACAATAGACATGTGTCGGATATAATCAAAGGCCACGGGTCCATCGGGCTAGTCAGGAGAGGACACATGGCAAAGATCGAGCACTGAGAGCGGGTTGGCGGGCCACCAAAGGAAAAAGGAAAATTTTGCCATTTTGGCAAAATAAGTTAGAGTGATGATTTGAAACGTGGCTTTGGAGCGAAGAAAAGGGAGACCCGTGGCAAGGAAAAAATTAGAGGTGTGAGTCCGTGAAGGAAATATTGAAAAATTTCCTTTGGTAAAAGAGAGTTAGAGTAAGAAGTCGAGCACTTCCCCTCGGCTAATCATATGAGGACACGTGTCTTGCGGGGGCGGACCAGCAGAGATTTTTGGAAAAATTTCCTTTTTCCAAAAAAAGTATAAATATGTAGAATTGAGCGATGATTCCAATGGGACCCACCTTATACCACGTGTTAGCAACCAAATCTCAAGAGCGGAGGGTGGAGAAAAATGTCAAAATTTTACATTTTTCCAAAAATATTAAAAAGTCAAAAGGTGATCCCAAACCCATTTCCAATCACATTGTGACACATGGAGGCTTAGATTGAAGGGAGAAAGGAAAATCAATGAGTAGCTGTGCATTTTTAGTTTGGCCACCATTTGAGCTCTAGGAAGCTTGGAGATGTGAATTTTGCATCAATTTTCATCAAATTTTTCACAAATTCATGTTGTTTTAGCCTTCAAGGATCAATGGAATCAATTTGAAGATTCGGTTTGTAGATTTGAGATGTTTTTAGTGATTTTTTTCCTAACTCATTCAAGAACATGAAATATCAAATCAAGAAGTTCTGAGTCAAATTTTGGAGAGATAAAGATGAAATGATGAAATGAAAGGGGTATGCATGCTTTGAGGATGAAAACGTGCCTCCACAATGGATAATGATGAAATTTTTGTAATGATTCACCTTTTGAAAGAACAACTGGCAACTTTTTGTGAGTCTATTAGATGTCATTTTCCAAAAATATTGCAAAGAAAAGGTGCTCCAAATATTCCACTTTTGGAGGGAAGGTTTGAGAGGCAGAGGATCAATTGTAATGAAAAGTTATATATTGCATGAGTTTGTAATGCAAAAGGGGAGAAACTTAGAACTTTGGGAAAATCCGGGAAGAAGCCCATTTTTTGAGAAACCACCGAGAACCATTTCTAATTCCTTTTTGCATCAGATTTTATCATGTTGAGTTGGTTTCAGTAGTAAAGCCATCAACAAGCTCGAGATTGTTCTTGAAACATTCCCCTACTGATAAATTTGATCATTTCTGGATTATTTTGTGTTGTCTCTTGGCAAAATTTGCATACACTTATGTTTTAGAATGTTTTTAATTTGTGTTTCTATCTCTTATTGTAGTCTTGTGTTTAAAAATCTCTTGATCATACATGTTCTCATTCCTTTTTATATTTTAGTGTCATTTGCAATCTCATAGTCGAAGAAGAGCTTTCATCGATAAAGAGATAAAAATTTAAAATCACTTTACCTTCCTTGAATTCAGAGATTGTTTGTAAACCTTTGGGTGCACCTTAGGTCATGATAAAATAGATATTTCTAGATACTTTGTTGATTCATCTGCTTCAATATTTTGTGGCAAGTTGTCAAAGATTGTGTGGAAGAGTGAAAATCTAGGCCTCCATTTAGTGAACATATCCTAGTTGAAGGAGTACCTTAACCCCTTTGAAACATTTGGTTGTTTAGGTCTTACAAGTTTTTTGCAAAGGTCCTCAAAGAATTTGGAAAATTCTGGTTAGTCTTGTCTAAAATATCCCACCAAAAATTCATTCAAAACAACTAAATCCTACCCCATACTACCCATGCTTTGTCTGTGTATTAACATAAGAATACAATTCATTTTAAAAATGCACAAATGCAAATCACAATCATACTATATCTTTAGTAACCCTTGCCTTGCATTGAAATTATCTCCATAATCTAGAAGTGAAAACTTGTGAAAGTCATATTTGGAGTGTTGATCATTATTTCACCTAATTCTTAGATTGTTTCTTGAAGTGTTGACAAAATAGATAGGTTAACAAGCATAGGAGGAATACTTGTTCAAATGTTGGTTAATGGGTTGTTGCATGCACATATGACTTTTAAATTCACAACTGATCGTAAGATCTTCCTTTGGCTAGGAGGAACTACCCGTAATGCAAAGCAAGACCACTAGAAGGAATTAAACAATATGGGTAGTGAACCGTCCATCGTATGCTAGATCCGAGAACTGTGATACTTCCTAGATGGTTGTCATTCCACTATTTTAAAAAATTTAATGGTGTAAATAAAGTAAAACCTATTGTATTTTGAAATGATTTAGGTATCTCACTTAAAAACACAATAAGAAATAGATCTAATCTAAAAAAGTTAAGCTAGAATAGAATCCAAAGGTCAAATAATTGGTTACGGGTTGTGCACGTTTGTGAGAATTCTAGGGTAGATCATAGGTGAATAATGGTAAGGTGAAATTAGGTGGGTAGGTCTTTGTTCTAGGGTATGTGGGCAAATAAATGAGACCGGTGTCGGTCAAGGGTGACCAACGGTGATTAGGTGTAATCGGTCTTGCAGTTCTTGTGAGATCTTGAAATATCACAAAACAATTTTGTTGTCCCCTTTGTGATTACACAAAGGAATTTGGTGGGTAGAGATGAGGTATTGGGTGACTGGAGTAGGATTTGGTGAGGTTTTAATGGGTATATGGAGGTGAAAACATTGGATAAGGTCAATAGGGGGCAAGATAAACAATGGATGATAAAATGATGAAGAAATGAAATAAACTAGGAAAGTATGATGTTATACTTACTTGGATTCCGTTCTGAATGCTTGTGTGTGAGGGATGGGGGTGCTGATGAGGGGTTTGAAGGTTGTAAGTGATCACCAACTAAAAGAAATATTTTGCATGGGCTACATGTACACTCCTCTTTGCTTGGATAGATCAGATCATGGCTGGGATGGCTGTGCAGGAGAAGATGCTCAATCTCCTTCCTTGCATGTGGGTTTTCATTGGAATTTTCTCTCTGAAGATGCATTATCTCTTTGAGATGTGTTCTTACTTGTCACCCTTATCTCAATTTTTCCAACCTTTTTTCCAACTTGCTTCCTACCTTGAGAATAAGGTTTTTTGGGGTTAAAAGGGGTAATTGATGGTGGTCTCGGCTTACCAGTGATGATTAGGGGTAACCGACATCGGTCAAGGTGGGATTTCCTAGGTTTACTAAACTAGGGAGATCCTCCGATTTCCTTGAATCTCATGCCGTTATCCCAAATATTAGACTAGGAGCTTCTTGTGAGCATGTGGGGATGTGGTTAGAGGGAATGTAGGCATTTGATTTTTAGGGTTTGGGTAAGTCTTAGTTAGTTATGGAAACTTGCTAAGAATAGGTCTTAGGTTGAGTTGACTTGGTGAGGTGTCTAAGTGAACTAGTATGTGTGGATATTATTTAAATAATATATTTAAATAATAAATATAATGAGGATAATGAATTAATTTAATTAGATTAATTAAATTAATATTATTAAGTGAAGATGGCTAGGTAAATGTAATAAAGAGTGCTTATTGATCGAGGTACGAAAAGGGGAGTGTGACCTAATTTTAGTGTCTACAATCATATTTTCTAAAGGAATTTTCACTATTTACACAAATTGAGGGATATCTTCATCTCCTTCACCATTTGAGGGTTACAAAATAGGTTCTCTTACCTTGGTTGAAAGGCACAACCTAAAACAGTTAGGACAAGATCAAGTCCTATTTGAGTGCTATCCATCTCTCCACAAATATGAGTGCCAGTTAGATCACATCCTCAGCTACAAAATGACACACATCATGATCTATCTATCTTCAAGCTTCATGCCATATCTTTGATGCTGCTCAGACTGAAAAGGAGAACAAATTTGGATACCAACACTTTTGGCACCTCTTTGGGGAGTGTTTTGAATTCCTGGGAAATAATTTGCATTGTTGAGATTGATTTGTTGATTCATTGCTAGTCCATATCTATTTAGCCCATCAACAACACTTCTGGCACTATTTCTAGGGATTTGTTTACAATATTTGAGATATTTGGATGCATATCAAACCACAGTAATGTCTCTTGCAAGTTTTGATTCTTAGATCATTTCTTTGAAAGCGTTGAAGAAACATATAGGGTAATGAGCGTAGGAGGAATACCTATTCGGATGTTGGTTGATGGGTTGTTGTGCGCGTATGACTTCGAATCCACAAGTTGATAATGAGAGATTCCTTTTGGCTAGGAGGAACTACCTATAATGCAAAAGCAAGACCACCGAGAAGGAATTAAACAATATGGGTAGTGAACTACCCAACATATGCTAGATCCGGAAGTGTGATACTTCTAGATGGCTATCAATCCACTGTTTTAAACAATTTAATTCTATAAACAAAGTAAACCCTATTGTAGTTTGAAATGATTTAGGTATCCACTTAAAATCACAATAATAAATAGATCTAATCTAATAGGCTAAGCTAGAATAGAATCCAAAGGTCAAATGATTGGTTCGGGTTACGTAGGTTTGTGAGGTCTAGGGTAGATCACAGGTGAATAAGGGTAAGGTGAAATTAGGTGGGTAGGTCTCTGTTCTAGGCTATGTGGGAAAATAAAGAGACCGAGTGTCAATCAAGGGTGACCAGACGGCGATTAGGTGTAGCTTATTGGTGCGATTACTTTGAGATCTTGGAAATATCACAAAACAAGTTGTTGTCCCCTTTGCGATTACACAAAGGACTTTGGTGGGTAGAGATGAGGTATTGGGTGATTCTGGAGTAGGATTTGGAGAGGTTTTAATGGGTATATGGAGGTGAAAGCATTGGATAAGGTCAATAGGGAGCAAGATAAACAATGGATGATAAAATGATGAAGAAATGAAATAAACTAGGAAAGTATGATGTTATACTTACTTGGATTCCATTCTGAATGCCTGTGTGTGAGGGATGGGGGTGCTTGATGAGGGGTTTGAAGGCTGTAAGTGATCACCAACTGAAAGAAATCTTCTACATGGGCTGCATGTACACTCCTCTTTGCTTGGATAGATCAGATCATGGTGGGATGGATCCTGTGCAGGAGAAGATGCTCAATCTCCTTCCTTACATGCGGGTTTTCCTTTGGAATTTTCTCTCTGAAGATGTGTTATATATTTGAGATGAGTTCTTACTCGTCACCCATTCTCTCAATGTTTTCCAAACCTTTTTCCAACCTTTTTCCAACTTGCTTCCAACCTTGAGAATAAGGTTTTTTTGGGGTTAAAAGGGGTAACCGATGGTGGTCCGGCTTAATAGGTGATAGTTAGTTAGCAGAATCGACGTCTTGGTCAAGGTGGGATTTCTAGGTTTACTAAACTAGGGAGATCCTCCCGATTTCCTTGAATCTCATACCATTATCCCAAATATTAGACTGGGAGCTTCTTGTGAGCATGTGGGGATGTGGTTAGAGGGAATGTAGGCATTGATTTTTAGGGTTTGGGTAAGTCTTAGTTAGTTATGGCAACTTGCTAAGAATAGGTCTTAGGTTGAGTTGGCTTGGTGAGGTGTCTAAGTGAACTGTATGTGTGGATATTATTTAAATAAGATATTTAAATAATAAATATAGTGAGGATAATGAATTAATTTAATTAGATTAATTAAATTAATATTATTAAAGTGAAGATGGCTAGGTAAATGTAATAAAGAGTGCTTATTGGTCGAGGTACGAAAGGGGAGTGTGACCTAATTTTAGTGTCTACAATCATATTTTCTAAAGGAATTTTCATACTATTTACACAAATTGAGGGATATCTTCATCTACTTCACCATTTTAGGGTTACAAAATAGGTCCTCTTACCTTGGTTGAAAGGCACAACCTAAAATAGTTAGGACAAGATCAAGTCCTATTTGAGTGTTATCCATCTCTCCACAAATATGAGTGCCAGTTAGATCACATCCTCGGCTACAAAATGACACACATCATGATCTATCTGTCTTCAAGCTTCATGCCATATCTTTGATGCTTCTCAGAATGAAAAGGAGAACAAATTTGGGTACCAACACTTTTAGCGCCTCTTCTTTGGGAGTGTTTTGAATTCTGGGAAATAATTTGCATTTTGAGATTGATTTGTTGATTCATTGCTAGTCAATATCTATTTAGCCCATCAACAAAACTTTGGCACTATTTCTAGGGATTTGTTTATAATATTTGAGATATTTGGATGCATATCAAACCCTGGTAATGTCTCTTGCAAGTTTTGATTCTTAGATCATTTCTTTCAAGCGTTGAAGAAACATATAGGGTAATGCGTAGGAGGAATACCTATTCGGATGTTAGTTGATGGGTTTATTGTGCGCGTATGACTTTTGAATCCACAACTGATCATGAGAGATTCCTTTTGGCTAGGAGGAACTACCATAATGCAAAGCAAGACCACCGGAAGGAATTAAACAATATGGGTAGTGAACTACCCAACATCTTGCTAGATCCAGAAGTGTGATACTTCTAGATGGCTATCAATCCACTTTGTATTAAACACTATAATGCTATAAACAAAGTAAACCCTATTGTAGTTTGAAATGATTTAGGTATCCCACTTAAAATCACAATAATAAATAGATCTAATCTAATAGGCTAAGCTAGAATAGAATCCAAAGGTCAAATGATTGGTTACGGGTTTGCGGCAGTTTTGAGAGGTCTAGGGTAGATCACGAGGTGAATAAGGGTAAGGTGAAATTAGGTGGGTAGGTCTCTGTTCTAGGCTATGTGGGTAAATAAGAGAGAAAGTGTCATCAAGGGTGACCGACGGCGATTAGGTGTAACGGTGCCATTACTTTGAGATCTTGAAATATCACAAAACAAGTTGTTGTCCCCTTTACGATTACACAAAGGAATTTGGTGGGTAGAGATGAGGTATTGGGTGATTGAAGTAGGATTTGGAGAGGTTTTAATGGGTATATGGAGGTGAAACCATTGGATAATGTCAATAGGGAGCAAGATAAACAATGGATGATAAAATGATGAAGAAATGAAATAAACTAGGAAAGAATGATGTAATACTTACTTGGATTCCATTCTGAATGCTGTGTGTTAGGGATGGGGGTGCTTGATTAGGGTTTGAAGGATGTAAGTGATCACCGATGAAAGAAATCTTCGCATGGGCTGCATGTACACTCCTCTTTGCTTGGATAGATCGAGATCATGGATGGGATGGTGTGGAGAGAAGATGCTCAATCTCCTTCCTTACATGCGGGTTTTCACCTTTGGAATTTGCTCTCTCGAAGATGTGTTATATATTTGAGATGAGTTCTTACTCATCATTATTCTCTCAATGTTTTCCAACCTTTTTCCAACCTTTTTTCCAACTTTCTTCCTACCTTGAGAATAAGGTTTTTTGGGGTTAAAAGGGGTAACCGATGGTGGTCCGGCTTAAGCTGGTGGTAGTTAGCGGTAGCAAAGCGTTGGTCAAGGTGGGATTTCCTAGGTTTACTAAACTAGGGAGATCCTCCTGATTTCCTTGGATCTCATGCCATTATCCCACATATTAGACTGGGAGCTTCTTGTGAGCATGTGGGGATGTGGTTAGAGGGAATGTAGGCATTTGATTTTTAGGGTTTGGGTAAGTCTTAGTTAGTTATGGCAACTTGCTAAGAATAGGTCTTAGGTTGAGTTGGCTTGGTGAGGTGTCTAAGTGAACTATATGTGTGGATATTATTTAAATAATAAATATAGTGAGGATAATGAATTAATTTAATTAGATTAATTAAATTAATATTAGTGGGGTGAAGGGGGTCATGGCTAGGTAAATGTAATAAAGAGTGCTTATTGGTCGAGGTACAAAAGGGGAGTGTGACCTGATTTTAGTTTTTATAATAATATTTTCTAAAGGAATTTTCATACTATTTGCATAAATTGAGGGATATCTTCATCTCCTTCACCATTTGAGGGTTAGAAAATAGGTTCTCTTACCTTGGTTAAAAGGCACAACCTAAAAGCAGTTAGGACAAGATCAAGTCCTATTTGAGTGCTATCCATCTCTCCACAAATATGAGTGCCAGTTAGATCACATCCCCGGATTTCTACAAAATGACACACATCATGATCTATCTGTCTTCAAGCTTCATGCCATATCTCTGATGCTACTTAGATTGAAAAGGAGAACAAATTTGGATACCAACACTTAAGGCGCACCAATTCCAGGGAGTTTTTGAATTCATGGGAAATAATTTGTATTGTTGAGATTGATTTGTTGATTCATTTCTAGTCCATATCTATTTAACCCATCAACAACATTTATGAAACCATTTTGGGGATTTGTTTACAATATTTGAGATATTTGGATGCATATAAAACCACTGGTAATGTCTCTTATAATTACCGACTGCAAATATATTGTTAAAACATCATTCTATACTCTTATTTGCAAGGTGTATGAAAAGGTTTCAAGTTTTGTCTACAATTATATCAGTTTCTAGCAAAGATTTGCACTTCATTTGCATGTGTGTTTGATAGATTTAAGAAGAAGAAAGGTTTGATCTATAAAGTTCCATAGCAAGATTTTCAAAGTGTTGATAGGTATTTGACAAAGTATTTTAGTGAATTTACACAACTAGGGTGAAAGTCCTTAAACGTGACTCCATGTTGATTTGATCTTGATAAATACTAGTGTCTTAGCTTTTTGTCATTTTTTTGTGTTGCTAATCTCTACAAAACTTGAAGGAAGAAGATCTCTCTTCAGGAGGGACCCAAGTAGAAAGTTATTTCAAGATTCAAGGAACTCAAAGTTAGAAGGGAGAAAAGTTTGGAAGGTTGTTGAAGGTCAGACATTAGGGAAAGGTATATCCATTGGTGAGAGAGATCAGCCTTTAGAGAGGATTATCACTCTTCTTCCAAAGTGACTCGATTCAAGCCATCCTCTCATAAACTTGTTTACTTCAACTAGTGAAAGTCCTTCTACTTGTGCACAGTGATTTCTTCTTCAATCTGCACCTTGTGTTTCAATTCTAGTATAACTTTCCAAGAAAATCAGCACCTAGAGAATACCCATATTGTGAACTACATTCTGAGCCCCAAAGACCTCACACTCCTCATCATCTTGTGTCACCCCAAGATCACCACCTCAAAACAATATGGCTTAGCCTAGACCTCCATTTTTGTTAACACCTTTGGTCCTATAGACTTTAGAGGAATGGATGATTACCCAAATGTTTTCCCACAAGATATAAAATAGATTGCCAAAATTCCAAGGTAACAATGCAATAATTAGTGATCAACATCTCAAAAATTTTTTTGTTAACATGATGGAGGATTTTAAATAGAGTTTGAAGATGTGTACATTAAATTGTTCATTCATACACTAGAAGAGGATGCAAGGGATTGGTACAAGGCTCTTCCTAATAATTCAATTGATTCTTGGACTAAGATGAAGAATGCATTTAGGTTAATATGGTGACAAGAATGATCCTAGATTTCTCTTGTCTAAATTTGAGAATATCAAGAAGAACCCCAATGAATCAATTCATGACTTTAACACAAGGTTTAACAAAACTTTGAGAAGACTTTCTATTAATTTGAGGCCTTGTGATGAATCTTGTTTAATCAAAGTATGAAAGATCCATTTGACAAGAAATCAACCTATTACCTAAGAGATAAGAACCCTACCAATCTAAGGTAGGATTTCACCATGGCACTTAAAATTGAAACCAATATCAAATAAATTGGGAAACCTCTCAAGAGAGATGGTGTAAAGTTAATAAAACCGAAAAACCTCAAGCTAGCAAGGGTGCTGATTTGGAGGAGGTTGTGAAAAATTTGGCAGGGGCTATCAAAGAAATCTCATACAATTTGGCAAGAGCTGATAAGGAAATTGGGGAAGACTTCACAAGGTCGAGAAAATGACACAAAACCATGAAAAATTTTCCAATCATCTTAGAGGTGATCAAAGGTAGATGATAGAGGGAAAGGAACCATGGGGTCTACAAATAAACATCCTCAAGCATGTGAAGGAAGAGTGTTACCTGATCCCCTAACTACTAGGGTTGTTGTTGTTGAGGAAGTTGTTGATATTGATTGGTGTGATAGGTGTTTTCTACCCCATCCTCCATGTGAAGTGGACCAGAAAGATGGTGAAGCTAATAATGATGATGGTATTGATGATGATATCTACATGATGGGTTGTTCTTTAAGCTCGTAAGGAGGAGCAACATCAACTGAGGTAATAAGTGCAAAGACAGCTGTAAATTTTTGGGATTGCATTAAATGGGTACAAGTCTTTCTTCCCCCTCATACTCTTGAAGTTGATGTAGTGCAAGATTTTGAAATTCCTAACAATGAATTTGAATACTTAAGAGATTTGATGATTAAGAAGTATGATGGTGGTATCCCTTTGGAGGAAGATAGACAATTGTTGATGAATGTTGTTGTAGCTCAAGAGAAAGACTATAACACTAGGAGCAAGGTTGTTAAGGGAGTTGGGCCTCAAGCCAAACCTAAAACACCCTTGCTTACAAGTATTCCCAAAGAAGCTCCTAGAAGAGAAACACCTACCAAAAGCTCTATTGTCCCAAGAAAAATTATAGTCCTCCTCATGCCCAAGCTACCAAGAATTCCTTGCCATCTAATGAATCTACTTGTCTATATTCCAATGTTGCCTTGCCAAAGAGTGTTCCCTATGACATAGCCCAAGTATTGAGCCATATCAAGGTGAGTGTTCCAATCATTGAGTTGCTTAGGATTCTTGAGCATAAGAAGAGAGCATTTGAGTACTTGGGATTGAAGGAGGAGAAGAGTACTCCAAGCAGAAATGTAAATGTTGTTAAAACTCCTCCTAGATCATTGCACCACCTTGAAACACCACCACCAGTAGAGGATGTTGGAGAAATACCTGAGGTATACTTGGGGACATCCTTGGTTGATTCCCAATTGAATGTTGATCCATTCTTCACAACTTTGATCATAAAGGATAGACTACTTCATAATTGTATGTTTGATTCCGGTGTATCATGCAATGTATCATGAATGAGTTGGATATCAAAGTGAAACAACCTATGGAATGTGTATGCCATTTAAAATTGGATGTTGTGATTGTTGATTGCCTTGTCAAATGGGGTATGTTATTGTCAAGAAAGTGGGCTGTAAGTGTTGGAGGAGTGTCAAATGGACATGTATTTTTCCACTATTCCCATTGAGGTAGCCTTGTCAAGCTCTATGGGAGAAAAGAAGATGTTGCATCTAATTGAGGATCAAACAATGCTTCTTATGAAGTATTATTTGTTGATGTTGATGCTGATAATTTTATTGGGTTTTATAATGCCAAAGAACACAAGATGGATCAGTCAAAGTGTCTTGAATAGGTAAGTTCTTCTTGGACCTTGCTATTTGATGGAGCTTGCTCCAAATTTGGAAATGGTGTTGGTATAATTCTGATTTCTCCTAGCTTGGAAGAGTTTTTTTTCCTTCAAGCTTAATTTTGAATGTACTAACAACATTGTTGAGTATGAAGATTTGTTGTTGGGTCTAAGAATTACATGGAAGTATGGTGTCAAGGAAATCATTGTAAAAGGAGATTCATAGCTAGTTTTCAAAAAAATAAGAAAACTATATGCTACTGAAAAGAATCGATAGATGAAACAAGTACAAACATGCGAGTTTGGGATCTAATTGAGATGTTTGATTCCTTCAATATTGTGCATCATGATAGAAGTTTTAATGTGCTACTGATAAGTTGGTAGTTATTAGGGTCAAGATTTGAAGATTGCACCATTTCACCTTATTGTGAGTACAATGTTGAAGTGTTAACTAGGCGATTGTCCTGACAACATCAAGCATTGGCAAGTGTTTAATGATGATGCTCAAGTACAAAAGTTCTTACAAAATCAAGGTGAGTTTGTAGATCAGAATATTATTGGGAACCAATGGTATGTGTGAGTGAAGGAAGAGAGACTTTGTTTGGAAAGGATATTATCAATTGAAAACTAACACCATTCCTAGAGGTCTTGTTGCACTTGAGTCCAATTTTGACAATGTTGATTGTATCATCAATAAAAAAATGTCTTCCTCAAGGGATGTGGAAGAGCATAACTTGGGAACAAATGAAAAACCAAGATAGATTTGGTTAGGGAGTGGTTTAAACAAGGAAGAAAAACAGTCCTACCTCTAATTGTTGAAACAATATCAAGACTATCTTGCCTGGTCATATTCCGAGCTAAAAGCATATAGAGAAGAATTATTCCAACATGAGATCCCTCTTGAGAAAGGTGCCAAACCATTGAGATAGAAGCAAAGGCCAATTCAATCCACTCCTCTCCTTGAAAATGCAAGATGAATTGAAAAAACTGAAGGAGGGAGGGATCATTTAGCCCACAAGGTATATTCATCTTGGGTTGTAAACCTTGTGCCAGTCAGAAAGAAAAATAGAGATATTAGAATTTGTGTAGACTTCAGAAATCTAAATAGAGCTTCATTGAAAGACAATTATCCTTTGCCAAACATGGAGAACATGTTGCGATTAGTGATTGGATCTGAATTTTTCCACCTTAGATGGTTTCTCTGGCTACAATCAAGTTGTTGTCAAGGAGTAGAAAGATTCAAAACTACCTTTACCACTCCTTGGGAACATATGTTTATGTGAGAATGCCTTTTGGTCTCATGAATGCTTTGGAGCTACCTTTCAAAGAGAAATGGATGTTGCTTTTTTTGGTTACATAAATGATTTCATTACAGTTTATTAGGATGATGTGACTATTTTTTCAAGGAGAAGAAAGGATCACTTGAGCACTTGGAAAGAATGTTGATCAAATGTAGAGAATATGTCATTTCTCTCAATCAAAGAAGTTTCATTTTGGGTGCAAAAGGCCAAGTTGCTTGGTCATATTGTTTCAAAGTTGGTGTCATGATTGACCCTAAGAGGGTAGAAGCAATCAGAAAGGTTCCAATTCCAAGAACAAAGAATGGCATCAATCCTTCTTTGGGAAAATCAACTTCATTAGAAGGTTTGTGTCAAATTTTACTGAATTGACCCTCCCCATTACATGCATGTTAAAAAAGGACCAAGTTATCAAATGGGAGGAGGCTGTTATTCAAGGATTTTGAAGGAATCAAAGAAGCACTTAAACATGCACCTATCTTGGCAGCTCCAAATTACAAGAAGCCTTTCCAAATCTTCTCCTTTGCTTCTGAAAATACTATTGCATCTGTTTTGCTCCAAAATGATGAAGATGGGGCTGAGAGGCCTATTGCCTTCTTTAGCAAGGCTTTACAAGTTGCTTGAGTTAAAGTATACAATCATGGAAAAACAAGCATTTGCCTTGGTGAAAGCAACAAAGGTTTTCAGGCCTTATATCTTAAGTTCAAAAGTTGTTGCTTATGTTCCCCACACCATGGTAAAATAAATTTTATCAGAGATGGAGATCTCAAGAAAAAGATGTAGATGGGTGAAAAAATGTAGGAGTATGACATGGACATCCAAACCACAAAGTTGGTAAGAGGTTTGGGTCTTGCTAAGCTCATGGTTGAGAGCAACTTGTAGACTGTGGAAGTGAATGAAGTAGAGGAAGAAAGGGAAGATGTTCTTGAGAAATTGGTAAGTTTTGAGTGGTACAAGGATGTAATCTTTTACCTCAGACACCTATGCTATCTGATCATTTGAATAAAAATCAGAAAAGAGCCCTCAAGTTGGCTTCTCAAAAATACATCATCACTGACTTTGGGCTGGCTTGGAAGAACCCTAAAGGTGTCCTCTTGAAATGTATAACTGAAGATGAAGCTCCCAAAGTAATTTTTGATTTCCATGGGGATTTTGTGGAGGACACTTTGCTGGAAGGGTTACAACACACAAAGTTTTGAGAGCTAGTTATTGGTGGCCTACTCTCTTCAAAGATGCAACCATGTTGATTAGAAAATGTGAAAGTTGTTAGTGATTTCTCTGGAAGAATGAAAGCTTCAAGCTCCCTTCCTTTGCAACTTGTATCAATTGAATCTCCTTTCAAAAATGGGGGATGGACTTCATTGGTGAAATTTCAGACCCTTCTAGTGTTGGACATAAGTGGATCCTTTTAGCCATAGATTACTTCACCAAGTGGGTAGAGGAAATCCCCACCAAGAAAGCAACACACCAAGTTGTTATGGACTTCTTGTTGAATCATATCATATAAAGATTTGGTGTGCTAGTAAAGATTGTTGCTGATAATGCCATGTGTTTCAGAGCTAAACCCTTGATGGAAATGTGCAAGGAGTATGGAACCAATTTGACTTATGCTTCAAACTATAACCCTCAAGGGAATGGACAAGCTGAGTCTAGCAATAAGAACTTGTTGAAGATCATTAGGAGAACCTTGGAGTTGAACAAGAGAAAATGGGGTGAACAACTGAAATTTGTAGTTTGGGATGATAGAATCACTGCCAAAAGAGCTACTGGTAAGAGCCCATTTGAGTTGGTGTATGGAACTCAAGCTTTGTTGCCCTTACATCTACAATTATCTTCATTTCAGTTTGTTCAACAACTTGAAGATCAAGAGGTCGAGTCCATATGAAGCAAGGATTAATCAGATTATAGAGCTAGATGAAGAAAGAAGAGCATCCCACCAAAGGCATGTCAGATTTAGAGAGAAGTTGAAAAGATTGTTTGACAAGAAGGTCACTCCTAGGGCCTTCAATGTTGGAGATCTAGTTTTGTTATGGGATAGCAGAAATGAAGATAAGGGAAAACATGAAAAATTTGATGCATTATGGATGGGCCCTTACTCCATTGATATCAAAATTGGTGAGAATACCTTTTTCTCAAAGGACTTAGATGGGGAATTTCTTGAACTACCTATTAATGGTAGGCATCTGAAGCATTTCTTGGATTAATCCCCAAATTTGAGGTATGCACCAACTTGTATAGTGTATAGTGTTTGGCTTTTTCTCTATTTTTGGTGTTTTGTCGGTTTGTGGTTTTCCTTGGTGTGTGGCAGCCATTTTTGTCGGTTTCTCAGCTAGTTTTTGGTGGCTTTGTCTCATGACTCCATTTTCCCAATGGATTATTTTGGCACTTGGTCTACTTTTGTTCTTGTGGCACTCACTAGAGTGCCCATCCTGAAAGAGCCGATGTTGGTGCCCATTTTGATCCTCTGCCATTTTGCCCTAAATTTTCCTTTGGTTTGCATGCTCTGGAACATTTTTTCTCTTAAATTGGTTTTCTAACTTTTCCCTCAAATTGAATGCCTTGAAGTGCTCATAAACTTATTTTTTTCCTCGATTTGAAAGAAATATACATGTATGCCCTATTTTGTGCCCTAATTTTTCCCATTTCAAATGCCTCTATTATTTTTCCATTTTTTCTGATCATGGATGCTCGAGAATGATCGATTTATGCTTGTTTTCCTTTGAAAATCTATCCCCATGATTGAAAAATTCTTGGAATCATGATTCATCTTGATTTGTTTCAATCTTTTTCCCGTCCTTAGTGAAAAAATTAAATTCTGGGGCATCCCTGGCATTTTTATGTGTTTTTGGTCGGTTGAGGCGTTATTTACCCATGCAAATTCATCTTGAGTGTCTGAGGCATCACTTTGGCAATTTCTGTGTTGATTGATGGTCATACGGGTGTCCTTTGCTCATCAAATTTAAGCTCAAGAATATCCTCATACGTGGCTATTTGTGGTTGGACAAGATTTGGTGAGTCTACTTGAAAAACTTAACATTTTTGGTTTTGGAAAAATTTACAAATTTCCCCCCCATACTCATGAGTCCCAGAGAGGAGGTACATGTGTCACAAGTTGAGTGAAGGCGGACGGGTGAGTCTTTTTGTGCCTTAAGGAATTTTGGAAAATGAGTTAAAGTACAAATAAAATGCCTAAGGCCCGAATCAATCGGGGAGGACATGTGGTGGATTTAGAGCACAGGCTCTCGGTGAATCAGAGGAGGACACATGTCATTTTCTCATCAAAAGTGAGATGGAAGGCTGGTGGAGGACTTAGAAAATTTTTTTGCCTTTTGCGAAAGGGAGAAAAAGTTGTGAAAAAGGCCACGAGGCCCACATCAATTAGGAGAGGACATGTGGCAACATCGTGAGCACGAGAGCGGGTGGCGGGCGCGTCGGAGGAAAAAGGGAAATATTTGATTTTGGAAAAATGAGTTAAAGTGAAAAATTGAAAGCGGCTGCAATGAATCACCGATAAACACATGTCGGGGGTAGAATCAAAGGCCATGGTTCTGTCGGGGCTAGATTAGGAGAGGACACGTGGTAGAATCGGAGCACAGAGTGGGTTGGTGGGCCCCTTTGGAGAAAAAGGGAAATTTTTCCTTTTGGTAAAAAAGTTAGAGTGATGATTTAAAACATGGCTCTACAACAAAGAAGAGGGAGACACGTGGTAGAGATAGAATCAGAGGCACGGGTTTGTGGAGGAAATATTGAAAATTTTCCTTTGGTAAAAAGGAGTTAAAGTATGAAGTTAGAGCGCTTCCCCTTAGCTAATCATATGAGGACACATGTCTTGTAGGAGGCGGATCCGTAAAGATTTTTGGAAAATTTTCTTTTTTCCAAAAAAGGTAGAAATATGTAGAATTGAGCCGTGATTCAATGGGACCCACCTTATGCCACGTGTCAACACCAAATCTCAAGGGTAGAGGGGCGGAGAAAAATGTCAAAATTTTACATTTTCCAAAAATATTAAAAAGTCAAAAAGTGATCCCAAATCCATTTCCAATCACATTTTGACACGTGGAGGGCTCAGATTGAAGGGAGAAAGGAAAATCAATGGTAACTATGCATTTTTTAGTTTGGCCACCATTTGAGCTCCAGGAAGCTTGGAGATGTGAATTTTGCATCTATTTTCATCGAATTTTCAACAAATTCATGTCATTTTTACCTTAAGGGATCAATGGAATCAATTTGAAGATTGAGTTGTAGATTTGAGATGTTTTTAGTGATTTTTTCCTAAGCCGTCTAAGAAGCGTGAAATATCAAATCAAGAAGTTGCATGAGTCAAATTTCAAGGGATAAGGATGAAATGATGAAATGAATGGGGTATGCATGCTTTGAGGATGAAAAACGTGCCTCCACAATGGATAATGATGAAATTTTTGAAATGATTCACCTTTTAAAAGAACAACTGGAAACTTTTTGTGAGTCTGTTAGATGTCATTTTCCAAAAATATTGCAAAGCAAAGGTGCTCTGAATATTCCACTTTTGGAGGGAAGGTTTGAGAGGCAGAGGATCAATTATAATGAAAACTTATATATTGCATGAGTTTTTCATGCAAAAGGGGAGAAACTTAGAATTTCATAGGAAAATCTGGGAAGAAGCCCATTTTTGAGAAACCACCTGAGAACCATTTCTAATTCCTTTTTGCATTAGATTTTTATCATGTTGAGTTGGTTTCAGTAGTAAAGCCATCAACAAGCTCTGAGATTGTTCTTGAAACATTCCCCTGCTGATAAATTTGATCATTTCTGGATTATTTTGTGTTGTCTCTTGGAAAAATTTGCATACACTTATGTTTCAGAATGTTTTCAATTTGTGTTTCTTGCTCCTGTTGCAGTCTTGTGTTTAAAACTCTCTTGATCATACATGGTCTCATTCCTTGTTGATAGTTTAGTGGCATTTTCAATCTCACATTTAGAAGAGCTTTCATCTAATAAAGAGATAAACAAATTTAAAATCACTTTACCTTCCTTGAATTCAGAGATTGTTTGTAAACCTTTGGGTGCACCTTAGGTCATGATAAAATAGAGATTTCTAGATACTTTGTTGATTCATCTACTTAAGATTTTGTGGTAGGTTATCAAATATTGTGTGGAAGAGTGCAAATTTGGGCCTCTATTTAGTGCACATATCCTAGTTGAAGGAGTACCTTAACTCCTTGAAGCATTCATTGTTTAGGTCTTTCATGTTTTTTTGCAAAGGTCTTAAAGAATTTGGAAAATTTTGGTTAGTCTTGTCTAAAATATTGTTAGCATACGTAGCATAGTTTATATTTTAGGAGTATTTGTTCTATTTTATCCCTTTATTATCTCTTCCTTGTTGTATTCCATTATTCTCTCACCTTCATCCAAATCTTCCTCCTTTAGTTTAGGGGAATATAGTTAATTATTTATCCTATATAATGTACGTGCCTCTTCATAATAAAATCAATGTGTGAAGAGTATTTCACTCCACATTCTTCTCTTCTATCTGGCTCCTACATTTTGGTATCAGAGCAAACTTGATCTCTACATGTGCGTCTGAAGGAGAAAAGTCTAACATAGAAAAAAAAAGGCAACCTGCGTGCATGGAAGAAGTCTTCTATTTTGTGTAGAAAGGCTTGGATATTTCTATGTTGTGTTGAGGAGCAGACTGATCACATTTCTTGGACACCAGACGATCTGTAAGAGGCTCACGTGGAGGAAGGACTATTCGATCAGCAAGCTGGAGAGCTGTTCTTTGCAAAAGCTGCATGAAATTTGGGTGAAGATCATTCCCTACTCGTGGCCACTCTTAATACTCTGACCTATGCGTACATAAAAAAAATCAAATGCTTATCAAGTTGGACGTGAAAATCCAAAGCCTGAGTGGGAGAGAATTGTTGCTGCATGGGAGTATGTAATATTTTTTATTTCTTTTTGGATGTGGAGATCTACATAAATAGCTTTGCATGGAGAGTTTTTTCTCCCTGCTGTACGTGGATATTGTTGCATAGTCTTTAACAAAGAAAAAATGTGACACTTCAGCTCTCCCCGTTACTATCTTTGGTTGATGGGATCTCCTTCCCTCCTAGGCACACACTCTACCTAGACATTGGAAGTTACGTGTAGAGTCTTTCAACCTGCGTGCAGTTACATATACTTCTGCATGGCAATTTGTGACCACATTTGCATGGGAAGGAAACCCATTGTTGTTTTTAACTACACATTTGATTTCTATGTGAAGGTTGGCATTCATTGTGTGGAGAGAAGAATTCAAAGTTAGAAGCTCCTCTCTGCATGGATAGTTTTTGCATTTCTGCGTGGAATTTGACCAAAGAGCCAGTGCAAGTAGTAAGAGACAAGTGTCTGGTTCCAAACTTGCATGGAAAACAAAGAAAAAGCACCTACATGGAATTGTGTGGAAGATTATTTGATCAGCATGAGGTGACTATTTTTCTCTGCGTGGAAGCTTAATATTAATACTCTACCAAGACAATGTGAAGTTGATCCTACTACACTTTTTGCCGAATGTTGAGTGTAGATAACAACTCGATTGAGAGAGTTAATAACATGGCCACCACAACCGAAAGATGGAATATCAACTTGCAAGATAGAGAACACCGTGAAGAATCTCCGAGAGCTCTGGGTTCTAATTTAAATTCTCAAAAGCTTCGAACACCGGTAATCTAGCCTTGACAAGCTAGTTCGAGAAGGACTTCTTGAATATTTCCTTTTTGATGTCATTTTCAAGCAAAGAGAGTTTAGGAAGAATTAGAAGCCGAGTATGATGCCGAATGTGATGACGAAGAAGAAAACCCCACAAATCATCTCCGTCATCACACATCATGTGAATATCATGAGCATCTACAAGCCATTAATTCTCATCAGTGAGTCAAATTTGTAATAACTCTTGAAATAAATAAATAAATTTTTTTATTATAATGTCTTCTCTAAAGTTACTTCTTTCGATGCTCAGTTGCTCAAAGGGCCCAATTTTGTGGCCTAGAAAACAAAAATGAAGACAATCCTTCAGTTTGAAGGATTATGGGGCATCGTGACCAGATCGGTGCCCGTTCCCACTACTCCTAACAAATTAGTTAAGTATGAGATGGCTAGTGTGAAAGCCTTGATGTTGATAATGCTCAGTATCAGTGACGATGTGCAACCACATGTTTGGAATGTGGACAAACCAAAGGAGGCCTGGGACAAGCTGGCAACAATTTATGAAGCCAAAAATTAGACGAAGATTCTTCATCTTCAGTCAAAGCTGCACACCCTCTCTATGGGGTCAGATGAGAAAGTGGAGGAGTTCTTACGTCACGTGGCTAAGATGAGATCAGATTTATTAGCACTTAGTGAAATAGTGGATGATAAAATTCTCATCGCAATCACCTTGAGAGCACTCCTTTCTCAATTCCGAGTGTTTCATTATGACACTGAATGTGTCCAAACAAACAGTGACATTTGAAGAGCTTGTGAATTTTCTATAGCAAGAGGAGGCCATCACTTCATCCCAAGAGGAGTCTCAAGATAAAGCCTTGTTCTCAAAGCCATACCATGGCCAGAAGAATAAGAAGGGTCCCCAGAGAAGAAAAATCAAGCGTAACCAAAACAACAACAAAAGATCAAAATTCAAAGAGGTGGTGTCACATTTGCAGAACCAACACTCATGACATTGATCATTGCTGGTAAAATAGCTTGAAAAAGGGTCTTTAAGTCAAACAAGCACATTAGGGTGTGAAGATTTTCAAAATTCCAAATGACATCCCCGCTGGAGAAAGCGAAGGGACATCTCGCAGCCCAAGAAGATGATGAATCTGATGAGGAGACATCAGAAGGAGCCCATTATGGTAAGAACCTTGTACTCATCTCTCAAACTTCTCAGCCCACAAAGAAAGTATGGTTGATAGACTCTGGTGCAAGCAAGCATATGTTAGGTGACAAGAAGCTGTTTGATTCACTACATAAAGAACCAACTGGAGATCGGGTTTGGATAGCCGATGAAAAAGAATATGTTGTAGAAGGAATTGGAAATGTCACCATTCCTCTGGGACCATGAAAATGTACACTTACAAAGGTACTATATGTTCCTGGCTTGACTAGCAACCTCTTGTTAGTTACTCATCTCTTGAATCATCACCTTAAGGTAGAATTTCTTGTTCAAAATGGCATTAAATCATGCTTAATCTCCCAAAAAGGTATGGTTCTTGCTAAAGCATTTGTAAAAGATAAGTTATTTTCTTTAGATATTGTTTCATCTTCTAGTAGTAGCTTTATCTTCTTCTACAATAGAATCAATTGCCCTATGGCATTTTAGATATGGACACTTGTTGGCTAATTCACTGCACTAGATGAGTTCAAAAGCAATGGTCCGTGGACTACCTAAATTGTCCAGTTCCTTGCCTATTTTCCTAGTATTCTTGTAGGAAAACAACATAGAGATCCATTTCGAGTGAAAGCACCTTCCATGCTAAGAAGCATTTGGAGGTAGTTCATACCGATCTGAATGGCCCACATCTGCTTCATTTTCAGGTTACAAGTACTTCCAACTATTCATGGATGACCACTCTCACAAGATGTGGGTATATTTCCTAAAGAAGAAAAGTGAGGCTCTTCAACATTTCCAAAACTTCTATCATCGTGTTGTGAAAGAGACTGGACAACCACTTCTTCTACTTCACTCAGATTGAGGGGAAAATTTACATCAAAGAAGTTCTTGGCCTTCCTAAACCAACATGGCATTAAACAACACTGAATACTCCCTACACACCCCAATAGAATGGCATTGTTGAGTGTCAAAATCACATAGTGATGGATATGGCTCGCTGCATGCTAACAAAAACAAAGCTAGAGGAATGCTATTGGATTGATTGAAGTAGTATAGACAGATGTATATCTTCTCAATAGGGCATCAACAAATATTCTACAAAATAAAATTCCGGAAGAGGTATGGAGTGGTAGAAAGCCATCAATTTCTCATTTATGAGTATTTGGTTACACAACATACATGCATGTCCCAACTCAAAAGAGAAAGAAGGTAGAGCCAAAGACACAACACTACCTTGAAGGCATATCATCTCATGGATCCTGAGAAAAATAAAATATATGAGAGTCGGGACATGGTTTGTGACGAGTCATCCTTTGACTCAGTAGTGACAACATAAGATCCATTACCAACCACCTCTCATCGACTAGTCTCCAAATCAGATGATCAACCATAAAGGAGACTACTAGAGAAAAGAAATGTTGCCAAGAGAACTATTTGTTGACCTTGGATAACTAGAGAATGTGACTCCACATCAATCCACATGGCATCATCACAGTTATTCTCAAAAGTGACCAAGTTCTTCTAAAGTAGGTACAAAGCACCATCAAGGACTCACATTTGCAACAACTCCCAGATACATCATCCGGAGTCAAAACAAGGAGTCAAACATGAAATGAGGTAAAATTTGCACTCATGAGTTCACTGATTAATAGCTTTAAGAAAAAAATGTTCGTGAAGCACTCAGTCAACCTCAGTGGAAGGAAGCCATGGATATAGAAATTGACTCACTCAAGAAAAATCAGACATGGGAACTTGTCGATCTGCCTATAGAAAGAAACCCATAGGCTATAAATGGGTTTTAAAGACAAAATATAAGGCAGATGGATCCATCGACAAACATAAAGCATGACTTGTAGCAAAAGGATATGCTAAGAAAGAGGGCATCGACTATGAAGAAACCTTTGCACCCACTACGAAGATGAAGACCATTAGAGTAGTTTGCACACTGCAGCACAGAAAGGATGGAGACTTCAAAAGATGGAAGTCAAGAGTGCTTTCCTAAATAGTGATATGAAAGAAGAAGTATACATGACCCAACCTGAAGGATTTTTGATGAAGAGCATCCTAAAAGGTATGTCATCTCATCAAATCACTATATGGACTAAAAAAAGCTCCAAGGGCATGGTATATCAAGATCAATGATCACCTTTTGTAGCATGGGTTCACTTATCCCCTCATTATAATTTGTATATAAATAAGGTAGGAAAAGAAATTGTCATTCTTGTTGTATATGTAGATGATCTTGTGATTACTGGAAGTTCAGAAGATCAGGTTGATAATGTAAAGAATGATCTCAAAAGAACCTTTGACATGACAGATTTGGGGCTACTACATTACTATCTTGGCTTAGAGATATGGAAAAAGAGCATCACATTTTTGTCTCCCAAACAAAGTACGCAAGACACTCCTGAAAAGTATAGAATGTTCCATCTGTAAACCTATATCCACTCCCATGGAAAAATGCTTGCAACTTTCAAGATTCTAGGACTCACCTCAAGTAGATGCTACTCTCTACATGTAATTTGTTAGAGGACTCATCTATTTGACATATACGAGCATAGATCTCTATGCTATGCTTTATCGGCTATCTTTCCGAGTTCATGCAGAGCCAAAGAAATGTCACTGGAATGTAGAAAATCATGTTTTGAGATATGTCCGAGGAACAACTGATTATGGTCTGGAATATAAGAAGAATGATCAATTCTTCTTATAGGGATACGTTGACTTGGACCACACCAAATCTATTGATGATAGGAAGTCAACTACAGTGATACATATTTCATCTTGGATTTGGACCAATCTCGTGGATAAGTAAGAAGTAGAATGTTGTTTCTATCTCATCCACAGAGGAAAAATATCACGCCGCATGAGGAGTTGTGTGCGAAGTGATATGGTTACATCACATTTTGGATGACCTAGGAATTCCTAAAAATAATCACCTATTCTCTATTGCGACAATCAGAGTGTGTTGAAACTCCAAGAATATTTCCAAAAATTGTGTAGATAATTTCTAGGTATTCAAAGCCCAACTTGAATCGGAATCACCATAGTAATCTTCAAATCCCAAACTAGTGATCTCAGGAGATGGATTGTGTTATGTATCCATGGGTCCCTCCAAACTACTCCTTGGTTGATATTATTGGTGTGCAAAAATCTACATGCTGGTACCAAGAACAACTTTGGAAATTCTGTGGATGTTAGCACAAAAAAATGTTCTTGTCTTGATATTCACAATAATTACTTCTTCATGTTATACAAGCATATACAAAAATGAAGAAATTAAAAGACATGATTTTTTTTTCTAATGGATATGGTTCAAGGATTGAATTTTATTATGTGATGAAAAACTAATTTGGATGGGTGGATTTATTATGAGTGGGTTTTTATTTTGGCTCTAATGAAATCCTTGAATATGGATGGAGTTAACTAGAAATGCTACCACTTCATTATTACAAACTAGATAAGCCGGTTTTTACTAAGGTTATGTGTAATAAGATCACTAAGTTGTTAGTTTATACAAGGGGAAATGGTGGTGGTTATCAAGAATGGAATATGATATTTCATCATCTGGATCTAATTCTAGATTCAATATCATATTCTACCATTTCTAGATCTGAATTCTTTGTTCACACCATTATACCTTCTAGATCAAACATCACAATCATTTTCTTATACACAAAGTTAATTTGTGGGGAGATAAATATTTACCATCTAATATTCCTACTTGTAGAAATGAAATTTTAATCCACTTGAGAAAATAAAAGTCTAAAGAAACTACTTATGAAATACTTTCTCTCATGAGACTTTCTTAAAAGGTATTCTCTTTGTCACTATAATATTCTTTTAGAGAACTATGAATCTCCTAAAACACCGTGTCCCTAACAACGTGCCAAAATGATGAGGGTCATCAATCCTCACCATTAATAATTTTAATCCAGGTTGGTGTTTGAAGGTTGTATGCATTAAGAGAAGAAGATCTTGGAAAGAAACTCCCTTAAACACAATCCAAACTTACATAAATTGAAAACACACATGCGGAAATTTAAATGCACACTTATAGAAATGTAAACACACTTGCATAAAGTAATCACACTTGTAGGAATAAAATAAACTTAAATAAATTGAAATTTTGAATTGGAAATAAGAAAAATTAAATGAAACACCTGTAGGTTTACAACAGACTAAATGTTATAATACAAAGAGAAAAACAACACAACAAGATGATAATTACAGAAAAAGAAATAAACACAAATTATTACAAAATAAAAACATAAATATACAGATCCATCTTCCTTAGAATGAGTGGCCAACTCATTCCTTGAAAAGATTTAAACCATGCTTGAGATCTTAAATCAAAACTACAGAATATTAGAGAGAAAAGAACAAATTTATTTTGTGGTGGTAAAACATTACATATTTGAGTGTGGAAGGTTGCATTTATAATTTATGCGTCAACCAACTCTTTATTTTGAGGAATATAATTTGATCTTATCTTTATTCTAATCCTAACAACTTAGATCTCCATCTCCACAAAATATGGAGAGAGATATATTATTGGAGTCAAAGTCTTATCTCACTTATTTTAGGAAGATTTCCTCCCAAATCTTCTCCTTAATTTTTAATGTAACAAGAATCATAATGATTTTATTCTCCTACATTATTTCAAGGAGGTTTTTCTTCAAAATATATTTTTACTAAATACCTTTCTCGTATTTTCCATTTGACTTTGTTGTTTTTATTGTGGAAATTTTGGCGCTTATCGATACACTTTTTCCTCATATTGAAATTTGCTAAAAGTTAGATTTTTCTTCATTGATAAAACCTATAGCAAACATGAATGATTTTTTTATTTAAAAACATTGTTATGAACAAAACCTCTCTCATATTTTCCATTTACCTTTTGTTTCTTTTTATGGAACTTTTAATGCTTGTCTTATACAGTTTTCCTCAGGCGCAACTCACTAAAAGTTAGAGTTTTCTTCATTGATAAAACCTGTAGCAAATATGAATGAGGTTTTTGTTAAACACATTACTATGAACAAAATAATCTCTCATATTTTCCATTTGACTTTTCTATTTCTATTTATGGAACTTTTAGTGCTTGTCTAATACACTTTTCCTTGAACTACAACTCACTAAAAGTTAGATTTCTCTTCATTGGTAAAACCTGTAGCAAATATGAATGAGGTTTATGTTAAACACATTGGTATGAACAAAATATTCTCTCATATTTTCCATTTGATACTGATTATTCGATCTAAGTCCCCATTTGATGTAAGTTATGGAACTAAACCTGCGAGTTTTGGAACTAACTCTGCGTGAGTTATGGAACTAAACCCTACAAGTTTTAGAACTAAAACCTACAAGTTTTAGAACTAACTCTATGAGTTATGGAACAAGACCACAAAAGAAGAGTTAAACAATATATGGTGGTGGACTACCTAGTGTGCTAGATTTGGGAAGTGTGATAATGGTTGTCAATCCACTATTTAAAACAACTTAATGTGAGAAATAAACAAATTCCTATTGTAGTTGATATGATTTAGGTATCTCATTCAAATACAATAAGAAAATCTAATCATAATAGGCTAGGCTATAATCAGATCTGAATGGAGGGGTAATTGTCAAGGTAATTGGGGACTAGGTAGTAGTAGGTTAGGTTCTAGGTTCTTAGGTCACTTGGATGAAGGTTCTTAGGTTTTGTTATTAGCAAAGGTATTAAAACAAAGAGAGACCGACATCGATCTAGTATGGTATAACTGATGATGATTTAAAAGGGACCGATGATGGTCATGGGTAACCGGTGTCGGTAGGGTCGGGGTGAAAGAAACTTAATGGGATCTGGTTGTAGAGGTTGATCTGAGGTTAAACAAAGAAAAAGGGGGTGGAGAGGTCTGTGGGAATCTTAGGTATACTCAGAGATGTGTAACAGTTGGATATAGGTGATTTAATGGTGTGGGTGGAGGAATGGTTGAGTTTATAGGTAGGTAAATGGTAGGGGAATGAGAGTGCAAGTGGAAACTGATAACAATGGTAGAAGAACTTAATAGACTGAAGTAGAAATAGATGATGTTGGTTAAAAGTATACTTACTATGGTGTAGGTTCAAATGGCTGGATGGTGATGATGGTTGATCAGAGGAATGATGTTTGGTACCATGCGAAGTGCTTCCCGAATGTTACCATGAGTGCAATACCTCTAGATCTATCTGGTGCTAGCTATGGATGTCTAGAGGTATGAAAAGGCTCTAGTCCTGCTTGCATGTAACTCTCTTCTCTTCTCCTTGATTCCAAATGTGCCAACCTCTCCCACAAGGTTCCTAAAGTGAATAAATGGTAACCGATGATGGTTCTTGATTGACCGGCGTTGGTTTTGGGATGACCAAGGCGTCGGTTAAGGTGGGATTCCCTAGGTTTACTAAAAATGGCAGATCTTGGCAATCACTTGGGCCAAGTTTTTTTATTCTCATGGATCAAAATGGAATTTTCCTTCTAATGAGTGGGAATGTGGTTAGAGGAATAATAGGCATGTGCTTTTAGGGTTAAACTAAATCTTATCTCATTAAGGTAAGTGGGACTAAGTCTTAGTTAGTTATGGAAACATGTTATGAATAGGTCTATGGTGAGGTGTCTAGGTGAGGTGGAAATTAGTTTAATTAGGATAATTAAATAATAAATATTGTGAGAATAGGTATTAATTTAATTGAAGTAATTGAATTAATATTAATGTGGGGTGAAAGGGGCCATGGTTAGAGGAACATGTTTAAGTTGGTTATTTGACTAGGGGCTAAGGGGAGTGTGACCAAATTTTGGTGTCTACATTTGCCCCTTTTTTCGTGTAGCTTGTATTGGTAAGTGATGCTGAAAAAAATAAGATGTGGGTGTCCCATGTGTGGGTGAAGGTGATCCCCCTCAAACTAGGAACTGATGAGGTGTAAGATAGAATCGGTGAGTGGTTTGATAAAAAGGTGGATGTGATGAAAATGAAGGTAAGTGGGCCTGAGTGTAGCTGTGAGCATATGGGGTACAAGGGTAAGGGTCAAAGTGGGAAAATAGGTAAATGGGCTAGGGTCAAAGGTAGTGGTAGTCAAATGCATGCACATGTTATAAACTGTGGCACGGTACCAGGTGGAAGAGCTTGCAAACTCTACGTCATCCAAGGTCGATAGGTTTATCCCAACAAGGTTGAAGTGATTATGGTATCCAAGGTATAGGATATGGTGTGGAAACACAATGTAGGTTAGGTGTAGGAACATTTAGGTATGTTCTAAGTACACCAAAGGTTGGGTCGGGATAAATGACATGACAATAGGAAAGGTAAGGTCATTAGGAAAAAAAAACACAGTAGTAGTGCACGTGGTAGGTAGGTATAGTATGAGCACATGGGTGTAAAAGGTCTCTAAAATGTGTGGGTCCAGGCATATAGGTCATGGCATGGGTAGGGCCGAGGTATAGGTAAAATAATAGGTCCCTAAATGTAATTAAGGATAGGTATAGGTAATGTGGGCTGGTAGGTAGGTGGAAATAAATGTGGGTAAGGTCACAAGGTGGTGGGAAAGGATAATGTTGGGATCAAAATGGGTAAAAGAGGGGACAAGGGGAATGAGAGAACCGAATGGTTATGGAGTGACCGATGTCGGTTGGGTAGGGTGTGACTTGACTGACATCGGTCATGTCGATTTGGGTATTTAAAAAGAAAAATCCGTATAATATGGATTCATTTGTATTGCTTGGATTTTGTGAAAATGACAGAGCACAAAATTTTTGTACCTTTTGAGAGGAAAGTACGAGGGACTATACCCGGCTGAGGTGGAGAGATCCGGTTGGTGAGAGGAGCTAGGTAGATGGGTCCATGAGATCGGTGTGGAGAATTTGAGTGGGTGGAGGTGAGGTGACTATTTGGTGATGGAAGAAGTGGGAGAGGGGTCGGGTGGGCCACCAAATGGCCAGTCATGCCACCATGCCGATGATACCGAGATGAGGTAAGATCTCATCCTTTCTTCATATTTGTTGTGGGAAAAAGGGATATGGGTATGAATGGTGGGTAGGGGTGATAATTAAAATTTGTGGTTAAAATTGATGTAATGAGGGATGGGAGAGGTCATAGGTAGGGTAAATAGGGGTGGGGAGGGATTTAGGTTAGGTTTGGGTAGGGTAGGAGAAGTTATTAGGTGAATTTGGAGAATTTGTGGGGAGAAAAAATGGGGTTTGTGGGTTTGGTCGTGGTGACAGTGACGATGTCGGTCAAGAATTGGCCAACGTTGGTAAGATATAGCCGACATCAGTCAAATAATAGATGACCGATTCGGTTACTAGTGACCGAGGTCGGTCAAGATTTTAAGGAAAAAGAGGTCAGACAAGGGTTTTAGGGGTTGGAAACTGTGAGGTGTAAATGTAAGTGGGTTGAGGGTAGGTAGGGTAGGTTATGGAGGTTAGGGAAGGAAAATAGGAAGGAATTATAGGAATGGGTTAGCCGGGTAAGGGGTGTTTTGGAAATGGTTATGGGTTTAACAATGGTGTGATTGTTTGGATGTAGGTGAGAGACCAGCTATGGATGTGGGATAGAGTTCCACCTCTATTGCTAGTGGTGTGGGGAGACGTGACCGATGAGGAGTGGAAGCACGTGACCGACGTGGGTCTGATTGGTATCCAACGATGCTATAGGCATATAGTGTGTGATCCTAGTTTGATGGTCACTCTCTCATCGATAGATGGGATTCCATGACCAACACGTTCCATCTTCGATAGTGAGATCACAATCACCTTAGAGGACGTGTACAGGATCCTGAGATTACCGATAGTGGGAGTGCAGGTGTACTCCATTTCATCAGAGGCCTCGAGGAGCTGATGTTGATAGTATTTGGAGAGGGGATGGTTGAGATGAGGTTCCATAGTGTGAGCTGAGCTATGGAGAGATGTACGTGGCCCATCCCGAGGAGATGCGGTTAGTTGTTTTGATTATGGAGGTAGTGTGTTGTTTTGCACTGCCAGATGCTAGAGGGTGGGAGATTCCCATGGGCACTGATGGGAGTTCTCCATGATATGATGGAGGATCGGACTTGCTTTTCTTGGGCACCAGCCTACCTGGTGTAGTTATACAGGAGCTATGGGCCTATGGGAGGCTATGGAGGTTCAACTTGTGTTGCACCTTCCTTCTTCATTGTTGGGCCTATGAGCACATTGTGTGTGCATGTGGCTGATTGTTTTCCCCGATTTGGATGCATTTGAGCTAGGTATGGTCGGGTTGGTTATAGGCATTGGGTGCTAGTTGGTGGAGTGCGGGGGGCTAGGGCTATGCATGATGTAGCTCACTATAGTGGATGTTGGAGGGGTTTTCTAGAGTAGACATTATGAGAGGCCGTATGTGGTATATCCATCATACATGGTGCATGGCCGATGAGTTGGATGAGCTATAGCTACTTAGGTGGATAGAGGGGGCATGTGTCGGGGAGCATGAGATGATACTAGTAGATAGAGTTCGGTGGTAGTTTGGGCTGCCCCAGGATGTGCCACCACCATTTCCATAGTATAGGAGGGATGACGTGGAGAGACCTATGTCTCCACCCCGACCTATAGTGTGATAGAGAGGAGGAGGAGAAAGTGGTGGACAGATAGATGATGATGTTAGCTACATAGATGCATATAGATGGTGGTGGGTAGCCCACTATGAGCAGCACCACCCAGACTAGGGCAGCAGATGTGGCTACCCTCACAGTCTAGAGAGACACATTACAGGGACAAGTGGCCACATTACAGGCCCAAATTACTAGTTTATAGGGGTAGCTGATGGGGTCACAAGAAGAGGTGGCCACATTATAGGCACAGTGGTGGCCCTTAGAGCCCAAATCACAAAGTGTTATAGGGGGCAGCACACATAGGGTGGGAGATGGAGATGGGGGTAGGTAGTAGCCACCCCTACAGTGTGTAGTCACAGGTTTAGAGGCAGTTGGCCACACACACAGGCACAAATTGTGGCCCTACAGGCCCAGATCACACACAGCACACATAGGCACATAAGCATAGGTAGGTATAGGCATAGGGATAGGTCCCTTATTAGTAGTAGCAGTGGGTGAGGTCTCAGGGAGATAGGTAGGGGCGAGACCGATGGCACCTCCTGAGAGACTATACCGATGGCTAGGTTAGGGACCCCTAGGTGAGGCACGATACTATCAGGATCACTTGATGGCCACAGGGATAGACATCCCATCTTATGTTGAGTATAGAGCACAATAGGCCTCGAGTGAGAGGACCAGGTCCCGCACTCACAGTGTAGAGAGTACAGGGGGTGGTGAGCCCAGAGACAGGAGCAGGGTGAGGCCACTAGTGTATGAGGAGGCTCTAGGTGAGGGGCCATCAGAGGTTAGACCGAGGCCTATATAGGTGGTGAGGTGGTTGTTGGGTGCTGCATGGGAGAGCAACAGAGGAGGAGTCAGGGGAGACAGGTTTAGACATCGATGGGTAGATGATTGATATCATCATTTTGATGACATTTTTGATATATACCGGCCTACGTGCCGATGATGGTGAGGCTATACATGAGATTTTTTGAGCTTTTTGTATATGATACCAGCATGCGTGCTGAAGATATTGAGACACTGTATTTGAGATATTTGTATGGATTTGACATCTGAGTATACATTGTATGGACACATAGATTTTGATGATATATATATATAGAGATGATGATGTTTATGGTATGATGTTAGACTGATGTATATGATTTCTTGTTATGATTTGTACATGTGATGGAAACTAGGTACTTTAGGCATGGATGGAGTCAGGTTGGTTTAGGCATGGATGGAGTCAAGTTGGTTTAGGCATGGATGGAGTCAGGTTGGTTTAGGCATGGATGGAGTTAGGTTGGTTTAGGCATGGTGAGTTCAGGTTGGTTTAGGCATGGTGGAGTCAAGTTGGTTTAGGCATGGTGGAGTCAGTAGGCAGGAGTCATGGAGTCAGTTGGGCATGGGTCAGAGTTGGTTTAGGCATGGTGGAGTTAGGTTGGTTTAGGCATGGATGGAGTTAGGTCATAGGCATGGTGGAGTTTTTTTGGTGTTGATTTAAGTTCCAAGTTATTGGTAACAAAGGAAACAAATGGTGATGTATATGCATGTTATGGCTTAAATTTCCAAATATTTTCTATGTGTGGAAATATGAAATGATAAATTGGTGAATGTTATGATGATGTGTGGAAAAATGGTTGGTAGTTATGTTTGTTAATTGATGTGTGTTTGGTTTTATTTCCAGTTGTTGGTATAAATGGGAAACCAAGGTAGAATGTGAAATAGGAAAATGGGGGAAATTGGTTAGGGTAAAGAGTGGCCGAGCTAACCTCCAAGGGCCCCATGCCCTCGGAGTGTTGCCTACATAGTCCCGATGAAAAGGGACCTCAGGCGATGTAGTTCTCCCTTAGACTAGGGAAGAATATGATGAGGTGGAGAGATAGGTTGGTAGGTTGTAAGCATGATTGAGTCTAGGTAAATTAGGCATGGTTGAGTCTAGGTAAATTAGGCATGGTTGAGTCGAGGTCAAGTAGGCATAGTGATGTTGGTGAAAGAGGAATTTAGAAAGTGTAGGTGTCGATGGTCTGGTCTGTATAGGAAAATCAATAAGTAATGAAGAAGTTGAAATATAAGAGGAGGTAGGGGAGCCACCAAATTGATAAGGATCATAAAGGGTGGACTATACCACATAGAAAGGCTTATGAATGTAAGACCCTAAAGGTATTGCATGATCGATTATTGAAGGGTGAAGGAAGTCACTTAATCACAAAATGTCACATTTGTGGCAAGTCCCTTGAGGTGGTAGGAAATGAGGGTGAAAAAGGTAATAAGGTAAAAATGGTTGGTGTAGTGTAACATGGTACAAAATGGATTGCCCACGTGGCAAGAGACCCAAGATTCAATATAGACAAGTCCATGACAAAAAAATTTGATATTTTTCTACTTTTTCTTTGTGACTTTGATAGACTGATCAATGTGGGAAGTCTATATAGGATGAGTATATTATCTCCTTGAGGTCTTCGTGAAGTTGATCGATGCGGGAAGCTTCAGAATATTTTATTTTATTTTTGCAAGAATAGTCTTTTCTTAGACTATATGTAGTATGGTGAGAGCTTTGTATAGTTGTCCTTTGAGGGAGTAGTCTATTTATAGTGGTGAATCAGAGAGAGATAGATGTCCTTTTTGAGGGAGTCATTTTTTTACTAGAAGTTTGACTCAAGGAGTTGAATCCCATTTGGAAGTTTATTTTTGGACTTTTAAATCATGGACAAGACTATAGAGAAAATTTGGGTCATTGGTGTAGGAGGAAAAATTGGAGCATTAGAGGGTAGCGATGATGGAGGAGTATCAGGTGATGAATGACCATGGGATTCCATCTTTGGAAAAGATGAAAAGTATCCATGAGAATCATGCCATGAGTAGATCATGTGGTACTCATATTGAAGATAAGGCTGAAAGGTGATGGGTAATCACATGATTCTTGTTTATTCGTTAGGGAAAATGGGAAATAAGAGGTGCAAATGGCACGCTCAAGGGATGAGCATGAAATGGGAAGAAAGTGATATAGGACTTGATGTCAACAATAGAATGGTCAAAGATGCAAGGCATTGAGGGGCTCAGGTTTGGGTTTACCTGTGAGTGAAGATAAATGATAAGCACCTGATCCATAGGCGTGAGTCACGATATATGGTCCAAGCCAATTAGGAGAAAATTTTCCCCATTTACTTTTTTCTTCTTTGGTTACATGTTGATTTTCTTTCAAGATGAGGTCACCGACCTAAAAGGTTCATTCATGGACACATTTTTTTCATAGGCACGTTTGATACATTTTTGGTAGATTTGGAGATGGTCAAGAGCATTGAGATGACATTCATCTAATAACTCAAGTTACGCCAAATGATCTTGGTGAAAGTCATCATTCGTTGAGCATGTCTTGTAGTGAGATGTAGAGAGATGGAATCTGGACTTCTAGAGGCAAGACCACCTCGGTACCATGTAGACCAGAGAGAAAGGTGTGGCTGCAGTCAAAGTGTGAATACTAGTGTGGTAAGCCCACAAGGAAAAAGGAATGTGTGTATGCCAATCCTTCCCAGTATCATTAACTACTTTCATAAGAATTTTGTTCAAGGTTTTATTGGTTGATTCTGCTTGGCCATTTTCTTGTGGGTAATAAGGTGATGAGAAGCTGAGTTGAATGCCAAAAGCATCACAAAGATTTCATAGGGTTTTGTTTTTGAATTACTTTCCATTATCTGTGATGAGGTGGTGAGGAACACCAAAGTGAAAATGATGTGATGGTTGATGAATTCACATATTTTCTTAGCTTTTGTAGAAATGAGGGGGATGGATTCTACCCATTTAGTGTAATATTAGTAGTGGTTATGATCCATTGATGGCATTGTGAAGAATGGGGATTGATCTCACCGACAAGATCCAAGCCCCATTGAGAAAAGGGCCAAAGGTCTTGCTACCTGTAAGGCATGACTAGGTGTGTGATGAAGATTAGCATGTTGTTGGCATTTTACACAACATTTGACATAATCACAACAGTCATGGTTTAGGGTTGGCCAATAATAGCCAAGGTGAAGAATGCATTTTGTGATAGCTAAACCACTAAAGTGGCCTCCACAAATTCCATCGTGAACTTCCTTGATGGTGTAGGGAATTTCAGAACTTGTAAGGCATCGTAAGAGAATACCATCAAAGCCACGCTTATAAAGGAGACCACCCATGATGACATAATGAGAGACACTTTTAAGAAAGGCATGTTGTCCATTATGAGTGAGATCGGTGGGTAGAATGGAAAGGGAAAGATAGTCTACAAATTACTTGTACCAAAGGTCACGAGGGTCAAGTGCAAATGGTTTCGATGGAGTAGACCTCATGAGGTAAATAAGAGGGTGATTGCAGCCTTTGTATTGTGACAAATATTTTAGAGTCGGTAGGTGAAGTGGGTATAGAGAAGCCAAGTAGGCCATGGTATCCACAAACTTATTGGTAGAACGTGGGGTGGTTTGAAGTTTGTAATGGTCAAAGGTGGTCAAAAGTATGTCTACGTGATGCTTATACTTTTGAAGTATCTCATTATGACACTGGTATATACCATTGACTTGGTTTATGACCAGCTAGGAATCACCAAAGATATTGATTGACTTAACATCTAAGGCATAAGCAAACCTGGAGACCCAATATGAGTGCTTCGTATTTGAAATATTGTTTGTATAATCAAAATGAGCTTGAAAGACAAAGGCATAGGTTCACCATCAAGAGGAATGAGGATAACACCAGCCCCACCCCCATGTTGACACTTGGAGCCATTGAAGAAGAGTGTCATTTGGTAAGTGGGTTCATCTAAGGAGAGGGTAGCTATGGATTCATCTGGGAAATCAAAGTTAGAGGGTTGATTCTAGAAAGGGGTGTATCTAGCTAGTTGGTCAATGATAGCTTGGCCCTTGATGGAATTTTGATGAATAAATTTGAGGTCGAGGTCAGAAAGAAGCATAAGCCAATGTGCGACATGTTGATGTTGATAGGGTTTGGCATACATATAGTGTAAGGGGTTAGTATTAGTAATAATGAAGGTTTTTTGGTTGAGTAGGTAATGGCAGAGTTTGGTGGTGATGAAAACTAAGGCTAAAAGTTTTTTTGGCATGGGTATATCTAGTTTCGTAGTCCATAAGGGTATGACTTATGTAATAAAACTACTTTCTCTCTTGTGTTGCTCATCATGATGAGTGAGCATGACACCTAAAGAATGGTTAGTGGAAAAAATATATAGGTAAAAGGGTTGGTCATCCTTAGGAGGAATGAGCACTGGTGGTTGAAGAAGGTATTGTTTTAAGGCTTCAAAGGCTTTATGGCATTCATCATCCCATTTGAATGAAATGTCCTTCTTGAGAAGATGATGGAATGGTTGACAATGGTGAAAAGCTATGAGATAAAATGATGAATGGATTAAACTTACCTTGTAGGCTTCAAATTTGATGGAGATTAGTAGGTGGAGGCATTTCTAGAATAGCCTTTACTTTAGTAGGATCGACTTCTATGCCATGCAAAGAAATGATGAAACCAAGGAGTTTTCCTGAAAGTACCACAAAGACACACTTCTTTGGTTGAAGATGGACACAATACTTGATGAGGTGGTCAAAGATGACCTTAAGGATGGTCAAGTGCTCGGCTCGATGTTTGGATTTGGAAAGAAGATCATCTACGTAATCTTCCAATATGTGATGCATGATGTCATGGAAGATGTAAGTCATGGCTCACTGGTAAGTAAGTAGCACCAGGCATTTTTAAGGCCAAAAGGCATGACTCGATAGTAGAAGGTCCCCCAAGGGGTGATGAAGGAAGTCTTGTGTTGATCTTAGAGCAAGTAATATTTGATTATAACCCGAGAAACCATCCATGAGTGATAGCATTTCATGGCGGTGGTGAGATCAACTAGTTGGTCAATGCCTGGTAGGGGAAAATCATCTTTGGGACAAGCTAGGTTGAGATCATGGAAGTCCGTGCAAATGCAAAGAGTCCCCCTATCACCTTTGTGATAGGAATGATGTTAGAAATCCATTGGGGATAATCAATGGGTAGGATGAAGGAAACTGAGAGAAGGTGTTGAAGCTCTTCTTTGACTAGAAGAGCAATGTGAGGATGCATTTTTTGCAGCTTTTGTTTGATGGGTTTGGCATCAGGAATGGTTATGATATTGTGGACCATGATTTTTGGGTCAATGTTGGGCATATCGGCATAGGACCAGGAAAAAGCATTGTTATGGTCCAAAGGAAAGAGGTGAAAGCTTCCTGCTTAGTAGCATCTAAAGATTGGCCTATCTTTAGAATGTGTGGGTCATCTTGAGTGTTAATGTTGATTTCAATGGTTGATTCATTCAACATGGTTTATCTCAGAAGGTAATGACCGGTGAATATAAGAATCTTCCACACCAAGGTAGGTGAGGATGGACTCATCATCTTGACATTGAATGACATTAATAGAAGGTGTATCATCATCGATCATGTCAGGATACAGGAATGGGAGAGAAGAGGGAGCCTCGCCATCATGTTGATAGGTCAGAGGTCCCAGAGAAATTGTGTTTATGAAAAAAAAAAAGTTAGGAGGAATAGATTTGGGATCTATGGACTCATGGGTGAAGATGGTGATGTTGGTGCATGGGGTGGAGATGGTTTGTCTTCCTCAATGAGGTCGACATGGGCCTTCTTGGGGGAGGTGTGAAAAAAAGCCAACTATATGGTCATTGTGTTTATGGGTGGTATAGGAAATGATAGTATGGTGGCCCTTTTCATAAAAATGAAGCCAAAGCCTTTCCATGTGCAATGGTGAAGGAAAGTGTGAGCAAAGTGGTGGTTAGTAAGGGAGTGTAAGTTAGATGAAAATGGTCATGTTTGGGATGGAGGTTTGGGTTTATAAGTGGAAATATCAAGTCCCCCATATTAGATTAGTGCGAAGGTGGGGAGGACCATAAGGAAAAACCTCACCTATGTGGTAGTCATAACTAGGGTGTTGATGTAGGTTCCCATACTCTTTGGAGTAAGGAACATGTCGATATTGTATAGGTGGTACTCCCCAGAGTGAGGCATTGAAAAAACACCTTCTAAGGGATCAGTAGTCGATATGTGGGTAGTGGGGATAGATGACTCTTGCTAGATGATTGGGAAGTAGGTGAGTCAGTTGTAGAGGTTGATGGTGGTAGTAGGAATAATAGGGTTAGATGTGGGAGAGGTGATGGTAGGCTTAGTGGATGGGCTTGTGGGTGAAGGTGAAGTGGGGGTAGTGACAGATGCCTTGACTGGTACAAGTACATCATTGGGCTGGTATAGCATGTTATAGGTCTTAAAAGGTGATGGGTCGCCGGGATGGTGTAGTTATGTCCTTCGTGTTCAAATTTGAGGCAAGTGGTGTAAAGTTGAAGGGACACAACCCATGGCATGGATCCAAGGTCAGCCAAGCAAATAGATTATACTGGAACTCCCCTTCTAGGACATAGAATAGTTTCGGGATAGTGTGGGGACCTACGTGGACATGGAGAATGATGGTACCCAGGGTAGAGGTCATGGCATCATTGAAGGAGCACAACATAACTGGGTTACCATGCATGCAATTGGTAGGTATGTGCATTTGGTTGTATGCATGGGAGGAGATGATGTTAATACTAGCACCACCATCGATCATAACATGTATATGCATATATTATCGATATAGATGGAGATGAAAAGAGTGGGATCGGGATCATCAGACTGGAAGGGAGTGATCTCTTCATCGAAAAAAGTTGAGGGTGACTACTTGGCAAGTAGGTGGAGGTGTAGAAGAAGGTGAAAACTTAGTGAGAGAGGCTACGTGATGAGGGGTAATGATGGAGGCTACGGGCATGGGGTCATTTGGTAAAACCTCAATAGATTGAAGGACCTCCATGAGGGCTTGATGATGTGACTCAGAGGTTTGGATGAGGTCATATAAAGACATTTTGAGGGAGGATTGGTGTAATTGTTTTAGCATTGTGTGATGTGTGACCCCATCGGAAATAGGATATGTGGGACCTCGAATGGTGACTTTGGGTGTGGGTGCAAATGGTATGTTGGGTATAGGGTTGGTTGATGGGCTAGTTGCCTTTTCCTTTCCTTTTCTTTCTTTAAGCATGGGTGCAATGTGAACCATGTGAATTGATGTTGATTTCAAAGGTATAATGCATGAGGGGAAAAAAAGGTGGATGGGGGGGCACATTGACATTTGGGTGGTGGTTTGGCTAATTCTCTATATGGACCATGTTGGTCAAATTTTGGGGGTGGATAAAATGGTTTGGGGGTGGAGATTTGGATTGAGTAGGTAATGGAAGAAGATTTGGGGAGATTGGAAGGTGGAATGGGGTCCTCATCAAGAAGATCATCATCATCAAAATTTTCTTTGGGAGGACATAATTGGACAAGAGTGGTTTTAAAGCCTTATAGTTCTCTACATCGTGTCCTGGCACATGATGGTAGGCACAAATTTTAGTTTCATCAAACCCTTTTGGTTTGGGTTTGAGCGGGTCATAAGGTCTAAGAGGTGGTAATGTGATGACAGAGGTTTTGAGGAGATTGGTTAAAATCTTGGCGTAGGACCCCACTAATGGATCACAATGGGAGGTGAGTGTGGGTTTGGGTACAGGTGTGACTGATTGTGAAGGAAGAGGCTTTACAGGAGGGGGAATGGGTTGGTCCACTAGTTTGGTATGTGGAGTGGTCTTAGGTCTTGTGGGCATCTGTTTGGGTAAAGGTGTGGTAGAAGAGCTGGCGATGGAAGGTTTGGTTGGTTTGACTACCTTATTGGAGGGTAGTGGATTCTTAGCTTTGGGTTGCACCTTCTTAGGTAAAGGTGACACATGGGGGTATGGGATGTAGAAGGAAAAAATAGATGGTGGAAGGGGGTGAGTTACCCATGGGGATAATCATGGTGTAGTAGTTGGTTAGTGAGAGATTGCGTGGAAGGTGTGAGTGGAAGAGAGGAGAGTGTCATGGGTAGTGAAGAAGTTATGGAAGGTAGTGGTGGTATGGGTGGTAAGAAGGTCACGGGTGATGGTGGGGGTTGTGTGGATCACTTGGGTATATTAGAGGGTTGTGATGAGGAGGTGGGTTGCTGCGTTCTTGGTTTACTGGTGGAAGAAGGTTGTTTGGCCAGGGTCGAGGGGTGAGGTCCTAGGATGGATGGAAGGGGTGAAGGTGACAATGGTGTGGTAGGTGAGGTTGGTGTATGAGGCCTAGCAGGTTGGATCTTCCTTTTAGGTGTAGGAATGAGTTTAGTGTTGGTTTGGGAAGATGTGGCTAAATCTAATTTGATGGGTGGATGAGTAAGGTTTGATGTCGGCATGACCCCTAAGGTAGTGATGGGTTTAGGTAAGGGAGATGATATAGGCATGGGTAGGTGTTTGGGTATAGGTGTGTGTTGGGTTATGGGTAGAGGTGTGTGTTGGGTTGTGGGAAATGACATGGAAGGTGTTCCAATAGTCATGGTTGTGTTTGGTTTGGTCACTTGAAACACTTTTGGATAGATTGTGGAGGTGTCGGTGAGTGACAACTACATTTGGGTTGAAGTAGGAAGTAGAAGACGTCCCCAAAGCAAGGCTCTATCAACATAATCTAGGTGATCGACCAAGTGTGAAAATGGTACTATTGTAAGTGGGGCTGATGTGGATCGAGTAGCAATCCCATAAAATATGTTTGAGAAATAGGAAATGGTTAGCTTCAGACTCTGTGGGTAAGAGAGCCAGAAAGTAGTCAACAGGATCTTGGAAGGCCGATGGAGAATGGTCACCTAAAGAAATGGTGTTTCTATAGGATCCTCTATGGGTAAAGGAGATGATGGGAAAGATGAGGTAGACTCTCCTTGCGATGGTGTAGGGAGTGGACATGTGTCCCCTATGGGTAGGAGAGGTGTTATGATGACTGCTCGGTAATTTGAGAGGAAAGAGGTGGAGTGCTAATTATGGGCTCTTTCATGGGTGAAGGAGAAAATGAAGGGGGTTCCTGTGGGTGGAGGAGTAGATGAAATAGGTTCTGTGTAGGTAGGGGAGTTTGGGCTAGGATTTCATCTATGGAAGAGACAGGAGTGATTGGGGAGCAAGCTGGTATGTCATCAAAAATAGCGTGGACCTCATGGACATTACTATCATTGGTTGAAGTGTCACCAATTTGGTTGGAAGATGGGGCATGATTAGGGAATGGTTTTTGAAGATATGTAGGTTTTGGTTGGTGGTGCATTTGGGTTATCCAAGACTAGATCTCCATTGTCTAACATTTCTTGGATGATATTCTTGAAGGTGATGTAGTTTATCATCTTATGACCTTTGACATGATGATAGTTACAAAATTCATGTTCTTTATACCATGTGGGTGTGGGGTGATCAAGGTCAAAACTAGTGTGTGGTTTTATAGGTGGAAGGGTAATGGCACCAACCTTAATAAGCTTTTCCAAAATAGAAGAATATGGTTCCCCTATTGGGGTGTACTTTTTGTTGTTCTCATCTGAACTGGAAAGTTTGGATGAGAGAGAGATTAGAAGAAGGTTTGGCTTGGTTTGATGGGTGAGAGGGTCCAGCCTTGAGAACCATGGCATTGGTAGATCCTTTGGATTTTGAATAGTTTTTTGGGGTTTTAAAGATGAAGAAGCATCATTCGATTTGAATGTGGTGTTTTTGTTACGTAGCTGAATTTTCTTCTCTTCGATATACGAATCTCAATTTTCATGCCATGGTGAATGCCTCGTCAAAGGTGTGGAAGGTTTACACCTGTAGGGTTGGTGAAATGTGTCTAGTGCAAGCCCGAGTAAACAACTCTATGAGCTCAGTTTGAGGTAATTGAAATGTGAGCTTGGTTAATTAGGTTTGCGCCAAAGTGAGTGAAAAAGTCGATGATAGACTCGTTCATCATCATATTGTCAAGTGGAATAGAGATCAGTCATGGTGACTTTCTTGACAATGTTGATTGAGAAGTGGTCTAAGAAGGCTTGGGCTACTTGATTAAATGAGTAGATGGAATGTCTGGGTAGCCCACTATACCAGTCTAATGCAGGTCTATCAGGGACATTGGGAAGGTCCGTAGGAGTAAAGTGTCATCATGGGAAATCAGGTAACACCCATGTTTGAAGGACCAAAAATGTTTGTGGGTCTTCTTTACTATTGAAGTGGTTGAATTTTGGCATTTCCCAATGTACAGGGTATGGGTGAATAGGAATGGATGGATGAATGGGCTCATTACAGATTTCATCATAGGTGAGAGAATTGTGTGAGACGGAAACCGATGCTTCTAGTGTCTGCATCCTTTCCATCATTAATTTGATGAGGTCATTGGTAGGTTGTGATAGAAGGGCACCTCTGTGGTGTAAGAGGGCTGGTGTTGAACATGTGATGTGGGTGGCATTCCAGTGTATGGTGATGCTGAATAGGAAGGTTGAGAATGGGGGACCGACATGGAGGGCATATACCCAGAATGAATGATGGATGAGATAGGGGTTGTTGATAATATGTATATGTAGGTGGGGCAGTTGAAGTGACTCTAGTAGTGATTGGGGGCAGAGACTATGGGATGGAGAGGACAAGATTCTTGGAATGGGGTAGGGGTCACCGACACCATGGGTGGTTGTGTTAAATTGGTATATGTGAGATAATGGGTGTGGATGGGGTTATGCTCTGGGTGGTCAATGAAGGAACAACCGATACTATGGGGTGATGATGTTGCAGATGTAGTGGTCATAGTAGGGTGTGGGGCCTAGCTGTGAAACCACTGGGGGTAAAGTAGGTGAAGGTAACACTGAACTAGTAGGGGTTGATGAGAGTGGGGACAAGGGCAGGAGAGATGGATATGGGCATGCCATATATCAACTGACTTGAGGAATCCGAGTGGATGAGTGGGAAAGATAGAATTGTAAGGTTGTATGGGATTCTGATCGAGGAGTCATGTGAACTCCTCGTCACTTGTAGCAATGGTGGTAGGTGGGGTTGGATCCATGGGTGACAGGATAGAAGGTGGTGAGGGACTAGGTGGGAGTGGTTGATGGTGACATGGAATATAAGAGCATTAGTTTGGTTGTGAGTCAACACCATGTGAATAAGTGTTGACCTAGTAAGACTGTATTCTATAAATGACATAAAAAATAGTGAGGAAAGAGAAAAATGAGGTTGGGAGGGTGAATTGGTCAAGGTTTGGATTTTGAAAACCAAACAGACACACAACGATGGTGGTAGGACTGACCGGTGATGGTTAATGGGGAACCGATGTTGGTCAACAACCGATGCGATTACTATGGAAAAACACCAGTTTTAGAAAGTGAAACAAGACTGATGAATGTGTAATGGGGAAATTGTGTATGATAGAAATATCAACAGAGGGGAATAGGATGGTGCCTTGAGGGCCAAAAAATAGAACAAAAGGAGTGATGAAGGCTATTCTAGGAAAAATAACTAGAAATCTAGAAGCTGACACGGTTAGGTTTAACCAATGATGGTCAGATGTGAACCGATGATGGTCTTTGGACTGACACACACTGCAGTTACTATGAAATGAGAGAGAAATGAAGAAACTGGGCTTTGTGAATTAAATTTGGTGAAGAATCAAACTCAGAAATATGAGAATGAGAAGATGGGGCCCTGAACACACTCAGAAAAAGTTAGAATACTCCAACTACGATGGTGGAGTGTGCAAGGAAGAAGAACAATGTAGATTCATAGTCTCACACCTCAAAACACAAGTCAAGAGGAATGCTAAGAAAAAACATGATCCTAAAAGTGATTTTCTTATGTTTGTTTAGCTTATGCTATTTAGAACTGACCATGTGAATTCAGAATAGAATTTTTGGTTGGGAAGGCATCCTATGAAGAAGGATATCTAAAAGGTGAGGTTTCAGGTTATGTTATATGGGGGGGTGCTCTCTGATAGGTGACTAGACAAAGATAACTAGCTATGGGGAGTACTTGCCAATCCTCTGATCATGTGTGATCATTGACAGGCATTCCCAGGTAAGATGTCATTTAAGAAAATGTGTATATTCAAGATTTGTGTAGTTTGGTAGAAGAAGAAAGAGAGTGCTTTCTATGGTTCAATTGTGTCAACCATCAGTTGGGCATGACTTCTAGCATATAGGTTGCCCTCATTTTAATGTGAACTAAAAATGCAGCAAATCAGAATGCAATGCAAGTGTTTTAAAAACCCAAATCGAAATATTATTTTTGATGTAGCAAGTGATGAATAGGAAGAGGAATGCTCTTTCACTAATGCAATGTGAAAAGAAAGAAGAATGTGTTCTTTTTAAAGCACCAAAAACATGATTGCTTTTAGACAATAAAGAGAGGAAGAATGATTCCAGAGAAGAAAAATTAATGTGTAAGATTTTTGAAGGGAAACAAACACACAAATTTCACCTAGGAATGAATAAATGCAACAAAACCCCTGATGGGTCCCACCGGGCATGCCAAAATGTTTCACCATTTTCTTTACATTTTGGATGAAATAGATAGAGTTATGGGATGAGGAGGAATACCTATCATGTTGGTCGGTTGGAGGTTGATGCACACGTGTTCTGAACTTCTTGATCCGATGTTGACTGTGAGAGATTCCTTTTGGCTAGGAGGAACTACCTGAAATAGAAAACAAGACCACAAAAGAAGAGTTAAACAATATATGGCAGTGGACTACCTAGCGTGTGCTAGATCCGGGAAGTGTGATACTCCCTAGATGGTTATCAATCCACTATTTAAAACAACTTAATGTGAGAAATAAACAAATTCCTATTATAGTTGATATGATTTAGGTATCTCATTCAAATACAATAAGAAAATCTAATCATAATAGGCTAGGCTATAATCAGATCTGAATGGAGGGGTAATTGTCAAGGTACTGGGACTAGTCAGGGTCAGGTTCTAGGTTGCTTAGGTCACTTGGATGAAGGTTCTTAGGTTCTGTTATTAGAAAAGGTATTAAACACAAGAGACCGACATGTCGGTCTGGTATAACCGATGATGGTTTAAAAGGGACCGACGATGGTCATGGGTAACCTAGTGTCGGTAGGGTGGGGTGAAAGAAACTTAATGGGATCTAGTTGTAGAGGTTGATCTGAGGTTAAACAAAGACAAAAAGGGGGTGGAGAGGTCTGTGGGAATCTTAGGTATACTCAGAGATGTGTAATAATTGGATATAGGTGATTTAATGGTGTGGGTGGAGGAATGGTTGAGTTTATAGGGAAGGTAAATGGTAGGGGGAATGAGAGTGCAAGTGGAAACTGATAACAATGGTAGAAGAACTTAATAGACTGAAGTAGAAATAGATGATGTTGGTTAAAAGTATACTTACTATGGTGCAGGTTCAAATGGCTGGATGGTGATGATGGTTGATTAGAGGAATGATGTTTGGTACCATGAAGTGCTTCCTAGAAATGTTACCGTGAGTGCAATACCTCTAGATCTATCCTAGTGTGTTGGCTATATGGATGTCTGGAGGTATGAAAAGGCTCTGGTCTACTTGCATGTACTCTCTTCTCTTCTCCTGATTTAGAATGTGCCAACCTCTCCCACAAGGTTCCTAAAGTGAATAAATGGTAACCGATGATGGTTCTGATTGACCAACGTCGGTTTTGGGATGACCGGCGTCGGTTAAGGTGGGATTCCCTAGGTTTACTAAAAATGGCAGATCTTGGCAATCACTTGGGCCAAGTTTGTTTTATTCTCATGGATCAAAATGGAAGTTTCCCTTCTAATGAGTGGGAATGTGGTTAGAGGAATAATAGGCATGTGCTTTTAGGGTTAAACTAAATCTTAGCTCATTAAGGTAAGTGGGACTAAGTCTTAGTTAGTTATGGAAACATGCTATGAATAGGTCTATGGTGAGGTGTCTAGGTGAGGTGGAAATTAGTTTAATTAGGATAATTAAATAATAAATATTGTGAGAATAGGTATTAATTTAATTGAAGTAATTGAATTAATATTAATGGGGTGGGGATGGAATATGCGTGGGATGTAGACAAACTAGTTAGGCAATCTAATGTCTTCGACACACACTAATGGAATTTGTGAATCTAAGGCGAAGAAAGCCCTTTAACTTGGGTGGTGTGATAGATCGGTCAGCAAGGATGACTGCTTGAAGGCTCCAATCAATATCAACCTCTAGCATGATTCGATCTATGGGTTGTGGAATACGTGGAAAATGACCCGGTATAGTTTCGTGTATTTCTCCGGATAAGGTCATATGGTGGATGGTAAATATAGTCAACTCTATGGATGGTTCTCTGGCCTAGTCCAGAATTCTCTAGCTTTGTTAGCTGCTATATCTAGTAAGGAAAATTGTTCGATGATAATAGGTGGAAGAGGAGTAGATTGAAATACTAGTGTGTGTAGGCCAGTGTCTATGTCTAATTCTCTTATGGATTCGTTGGGCTGCGGGATCTGTGGGTCACAACCATAGGTTCGTGGTTGTTGTGGACCAGCTATGGTCATGCGTGGAGTCAAGTCCTGATCCCTAGTATCCAATAATCATACGCTTTCTCAGCTTCTATGTTTAGAATCAACAGTTGTGCGATCTTCTCAGAATACCTCACAGGCGTTCTTGCGACCTGGATTCTTAGGCCGGTATCTATGTCTGTGAGGGTGTCTCCTGCATCTGGTTGTGGAACTAAAGGGTCACACCCGAATGTTTGTTCTCTTTCAAACCCTTCTACAGTCATGTAGATGTTTTCTAGGGTAGTCTGTAGTTTGGCTGATTTGACCAAAACGTATGTGCTTGGTCGTCTTCTATGTTTAATCCTCTTAACTGAGATCGATCTGCTTTGGAAGTCATTGTTGTTTGGAAGACTTGGATTCTAAGATTCTGGTCAATATCAGTTATTGCTGTTATGAGATTGGGCTGAGACACGATTGGCTCGAAAATGTATTCTCTGGGCTCCCTAGGTCCCGTAATTGTCATACAAGAGCAATAATATAAACAAACTATAATAAAGTGAACTCTAAGTATGAAAATATATTTAAGCATATATGACTTCTTTTTGTATTTTTTGATGATTTATAAGAATTTAAGAAGGCAGCTATTTAAAATATTTAGAATTGACAACTAAACTAATAATTTAAAACAAACAAAATAGCCGAGTGTAGCTATTTGTCTGTGTAATTTGTATATCTATTCTAAATAATGAAATAACTAATCTATTTGCAAGATTCTCGATCCTACCTCAGAAGTGAGGAGTGAATCATAGTTTCTCAGAAACTATCAATCCCCATAGCTTCCCTGGCAATATCGAGAATAGAATTTACTGAAATAAAGTGATTAACTACTCTATTTGATATGATTCTAACTAGAACTTTGAAAGCTAGAACACGGATTCCGCAAGCAGTGGCGAATCCGATGGTGGTGTGTGTGATCTTGTCCCCAAGTATGATCTCTTCATTCTTTGTGCTCACGTAGATCCGTAGAAAGTGTGTAATGTAATGCTTGCATCAACAGGAGTAGGTGTTGGAACAAGGGACAACCTTTAGAAATAGATGAATAGAACGCGAATAGGAGAGGGATAGCGCAAGAGTACACTGAGCTTGGCTTATGCGGTTCTAGCGGGATCTATGCGAATCATGCAACATAATGCGTCAGAACTTGAAACTATCCTGTTTGAGGAGCAAAACCTACAAATTTAATGGCTTCCTAAGCTATTCTACTTCTAATGGATTAGATAGAACAACAACACTTTGTTTGCACAAGCTGGATATGTGGCTTACCAATAAATTTGGACAATGCTAACTAAGCATGCAAAGAATTAAAACTATGGCTTCTAAACGTAATAAGACTAAGCTATGAAAAAGAGAGCATGAAGTGTGAAATCGGGGTAGACCATTTGTTTGAGCACAAGCCATGCATTTATAGGAATTCAATCACCCAAAGATCAAAACCAAACCTGAACTCTAAACAATAAACAAAGGAAAACACTATTCCAGGGGACCAAAAACATAAATGCAAGCTTAAGTCGGCAAGGAAAGCTGGTGAAACGTTGATATTTCATGTGAGTCGCGTCAAAAGAACGTTCTGGAAAACGCGTAAAGGACCGCCGCCTGCTCAGGTGGCGGTTCTAGACCGCCACCCTGTTGTGGCGGGGCGGAAGGACCGCCGCCATCGGGTCGGTGGCGGTTCCATTACTAAAGAGAAAAGGGGCAAGAAAAGAGGGAAAAGGGAAAACAAAGCACGCGGGGCTAAGTGGGGTATGCGGGATGTTAACGCATATTCGGAGAGCTTTTCCGGATCCCGAACACCTTGCGAAGAGACCTGTATCATCATTGGGGCACTTATTACGCTGTTCCGCAGTACAGTACCTTGCAATTTTGGGTACGTACATATTGCCCCCTCGGAGAAGTGTTTTAGCCATGAAGAGGCATAAAACGGTGGGTCCGAGTATGGCAGTCCCGAAATGGGAAGTTAGAAGTTATACCTTACACGTCCGTGTGTTGAAATTACGCCATCCAAAATTCCCGCTATCTGCAAAACGAAAGGAGAACTCAAGTGCAGATAGATACAATAATTTGGAAAATAAACGCTAAAATAATAGGGAATGAGAATGTACCATTCGCGCGGGGATAGGGACTTACCTCCATCAGTGCTCCAAACCTATGAAAAAGTCTTTTAAAACGAATCAGGGTGCTATATATATGAAAGTGGGCCCATTTTCCTATTCATTTGCACGAGTTGAATTGGTTGTTTTTGAGCTCACGGGACCCACGGCGACGGTTTCTTGCATGAGTATAGTCAAAACATCCGCAGCGAGATCGTGATCATGCCTCCACATGCGCGGAACACCGCCCTGCTAGATCACAGGTTGGTTTTCTTCAATTTTGTGTTTTTCCCCCTTTAAATTTGAAATGCTAAATTTGTTGTAATGGGGGGGTTATTTTTGAAAATATTAGGTTCAAAAGGTCCACCTAGGGGGGGCGCCTACTGGGTAGGCTCCATTTTTAGGTCAAATGGTCATTTTTTGCTTGTTTTAGGCTTTTTAAGATTAAAAACCCGCGTGGGTTTTCGGACCACGACCACCGCCCCGGCAGCCAGTGGCGGTTACATGACCGCCGCCCCCGGCTGGCGGTTACACACCGCCGCCTTTAGGCGGTGGTTACACGACCGCCACCTTTAAGGCGGCGGTTACAAAACCGCCTCCCTGCTCAGGGCGGCGGTTCTGCACAGAATGCAAAAGAACTTATATTTGAGATTGTGTTTGTATTTTTTTGCACTTCTACGTGTTTTTATGACCTTCTTGGTATTGTTCAGATATTAACTTGCTCTGTTTTGTGTGTTTTTGGGTGTATGCAGGCGAGAGAGGAGTATATTAGATGGAGTAGAGAGAGAGTGTGATTGGCTCTCAGGAGTACTGGATGCCCTCTCGCAGGACGAGGAGGACACACTTCAGAGGGCTGGTATACTGCGTATATCGCGTGTGCCTCATGTTGCACCATCTAGTCACATCCTTTGTGACTTATTCTCTTACTGGGATGCAGATCGGAACACCTTCCGACTGCCAGGGGTCCGTGGTGAGTGGACCATCACACTCGAGGATGTCTACCGTATTTTGGGGGTCCCGATCATCGGGAGGAGACTTACATTAGAGACAGCAGGCTCACAGGCACAGATTGCACAGTGGGCAGCATATATGGGAGATGCAGTTATCTCCACGGGGTCGAAGAAGGGAGTGAGAGTTCGATCCATTCCTTCTTTGCCTATCCCCGTACTTCGACAGGCCGTCATGGGGATCCTTGCCTCGAGACTGATCGGGGACAAGGGAGGGGATACATTGTTATACTGCTTGGGCCCCCATCATTGCGCAGATAGAGGGGCATGGCCGGATATATGCCTAGGGTGCAGATATTCTGGGGACCACCTACCATGATTTATACAGGGTGGTCCATTTACAGGGACAGTCATTGAGCCACCCGACTTTAGTCATGAGTTGGGTGTATGAGCGTTTTATCCCTTATGGCAGAGGTGTGGAGGTGGCAGATCCTGGGGCTGTGAGGGCAGCCAGATGGATAGATATGTCGGTGCTTAGAGCACCTCACCAGCCAGTTGCCTCCCTTACTACTGCAGACATGGAGGCGACACCGTACCGGCTTATGGCCGGCATATGGGGAGAGGAGACTCTTACCTTGATCTCTTGCTCCACCACAGGGCAGCTCATTGATCGAGTGGGACGAGTGGAGGTGCATCCTTTTGGCAGAGTTCCTCAGCAGTTTGGCCTACCATATATGGGCATGCTTCCCCCAGTGGCGCCAGTTTACAGATCAGTTCGCGAGGCCAGAGGGGGGCCTAGAGGCCGTGGTTGGACAGTGATCACTCCTGGCATTCCCATTGCAGCCAGGAGGATAGTTCGTGCTAGAGGGAGAGCTGGTGCACCTCGGGCACCTTTACTTCAGATTGCTGCGGGTCCTGCTCATAGTAGCGATGACCCCATAGATATTGACTCGACTCTGAGGAGCTTACAGAGGGAGGGTCGGAGGAGCAGACTGATGACAGTGATCCTGAGTGGCATGACACTCAGGACATTATGCAGGCAGAGAGGGCTGAGCAGAGTGCAGAGAAGGACACTCTAGTTTCAGAGGAGCCACTCTCTCAGGGCCATGGTGGAGAGGATGAGTCAGTTGTAGGGTGACATGTTGCCCCTGCCACAGGAGCAGCCCCTCAGTCGGTAGCGGCATCCGCGGTAGGTGCCGGTCCCAGCGACCCATCTTGGAGGCCCGGTGATCCGAGTAAGTTATCCTTTCTTCCTTCTTTAACGTTTGTTTAATTTAGGATTTGTTTTAATTGCTATCTCTCCTTGTGTTTTTATCTTGTATCTTTTAGCCTCTTGCTTGGTTTCTGATTTGTTTTTCTTCTTTGTTTGCAGAGACTGTTGATGAGTGGCGGGATCTGATCCACAGGGTATGTACCGATTCCCTGATGATCCCCATGGATAGGACTCGCGCGGAGCTGTCCGTAGCGCGGGAGCCCTCAACAGGTAGTAGACATACCGATGTCTTCGCTCCCATTTGGCACGTGGCCAGGATGGTGTCGACCTGCGCATGAGTTAGCGGGCTCTGGGATGGCTGAGTGCCTTATGAGGAGCCATTCTCGTGGTGAGACCGCTGGCTGCCCTCGGGACCCCGAGCCCTCCATACATTCGGAGCGCCGGCGTAGCGGAGTCCTGGCGAGGCGTGCACCTTGAGAGGGGTCGCGTAGGGGTTGAGAGGCCATTTGGCCCTTGTGTATTTTGTACTATTGTGTATCACGGGCTCTTTGAGCGTTTTGACCATGCCTAATGCATGATGGCATTGTATATAAACATTGATTATTTATATATATGCATTTGTTTTGAATCAAAAGCTTGTCACTCATGTTTTCCTTTCTATTTCTAGTTTCTTTGTGTATACTACGATGTATGTTTGTATGCTTTTTAGAATGTATGCAATGGTGAACAAATGATGTAAATGCTTGTTTTCTTTTTGTGTTTCGTGATGCTGATACATGATAATGTAGATATATTGTGATTTTGAATCTTTAGCTTCTGTGAGCAATATGGATACCTCATGTTTGTTTTGGCAAAGTGATGAAAATAACTAGTATGATGAACAGATTAACTTGCCCCACTCCTAACTCCACGCAACTAGTAAGATGCGAGGGCTCATCACCAAGAGCCAAGAAGGGCGCAAGTTATGAAATGTGGTGAAATGATAGTGATGAAAGACAGACAAAGCTTTGGCGGAACCAAATTGGAAGCTACAAGCCAACTCCACTCGAGTGACTTCATAGTTTTGGATGCAACTTGCTTTGTGGTTTATCCAGACTTAGACCCGTAGATGGCCACATAGTAGACAAAATCTGGGTTTTTAGGATTTTAACTCTTTTGGGATTTTGAACATCTGTTTCATTTGTTTTTGACTCAAAGTTTGAAAATTTGCATTGTTTGCGTATGACCATTTGTACTTATTTGTCAAGAAGACCCCCTACACTTTGCCCCATGCTACTAGTAAGAAGCGTGGGTTTATCACCGTGGGCAAGGTATAGGCGAGTAAGGGCATTTCCATCCTTTCCCAACCCTACGTCACTAGTAAGAGACGCAAGCTCATCACCGAAGGTTGGTGGGGCAAGGAAATGTGTAAAATTAAAATTTTCTGTTTAATTACTTGTTGACTTGTTTTCTTGAGTAAAATGTCAGTATGTGCTTATTCCCAAAGAGATATGCATATGGGATAGATGTGACACCATGAAGCTTCTAGAACAGACCATAGGCAAGACACCTATCCTAAGAAGAAATCAAAGCGAGAATAAACTTGCAGATCTTGGTATGGTTACCGTTAAGACTTTGTCATGTCTATCTTTATTTGATAAAAGATTCCGAGATGATTCGATGATATATGAAGATGGAGAGGTATGATTAAAGAGCTTTATGCCAACAACATCATGAGTTTGTAGTGAATTGCTTTGAGAATAGATTCCTTGATCACAATTTATGTAAGAAACAAGTGGACAAAATGATCTTAATTTGTATGAAGATGCAATGTAGATAATTATACAAGTAGTGCTAGTTGCTCATGCGTAGAACCGCTTGAGGTGCAGGGAATTGACTGTTTCGCCAAATTCCTCACCTTCTAGCGTACATAAGAGGTAAGCACCATTTCCGTAGTCCTTCATGACTTGGTATGGGCCCAACCATTTGGGCCGGAATTTCCTTCCTTCGCCGGTCTTCTTGTCGATCCCACATCTAGCCTTAGAACTAGATCACCTTCGTATATATGCGTTCATAGACCTTCTTGTTATACTGCCAGCACATTCGGTCAAAGCATAAGCTCTATGCCGCTGTTCAGCATCTAACCTAGTTTCATCTAGGCTTTCTAGTTGGGAAAGATGTGCTTCTCTGTAAGCGTCTTCATCCAGAATCCCTTGTAGTGAAATGCGGAGACTGGGTATTTCGACCTCAAGTGGGAGAACTGCTTCTATGCCCCAAATACTAGCGAGAAAGGAGTTACTCCCGTTGGTGTTCTTATTGAGGTTCGGTGGGCCCACAAGGCTGGATATAACTTTCAAATGCCAATCTCATTTGTTTTCTTTCACCGTTTTAAGGAGAATGGCTTTCAGTGTCTTGTTTGTCACTTCAGCCTGTCCGTTGGCTTGGGGATAATACAAGGAAGCCGTATGATGGCTTATCTTAAATTTATTGCATAGTTCGTGAACCTCTTCATTTTAAAAGAAGTTCCATTATTAGAGATAATGATTTGTGGGATACCACACTGTAAATGATTTGGTTCAAAATGAACTTGGCGATTCTGAGAACAGTAGTACAAATGGTAAGAGGCATAGCCTCTACCCATTTGGTGAAATATTCAGTGGCCGTGATTATAAAATTATGGCCGTCTATGGATGAGGGAGAGAATTTCCCTATTAAGTCTAGGCCCCATGTAGAAAAGGGCCATGGAGTAGCGATTGGTTATAGGACTTGTGCTGGCATGTGGATCTCATGGGAGAATTCTTGGCACTTACGACACCTGCGTACAAACTCTATTGCGTCATGTTCTAGAGTGGGCCAGAAATAGCCCATTCGATGTATTTTTCGAGCAGTGGCGTGGCCACCGAAGTGGCCTCCACATATTCCAGCTGTGAGATTCATGGAGAATCTTCTTGGATTCCTCTGTGTCGACACATCTTAGGAGCATTCCATCGAATGCTTTCGATAGAGAACTTGCTCTATAATGACGTATTTAGCTACGATTATGCGTAACCGTCTTCTTTGTTGTGGTGTAGCTCCTTCTGGATATGTATGGTCCATGATATAGTTAATGATGTCAGCGTACCAGGGACACTCAGAGATAGCGGGTCGGGTTTCGATGTAGTATATGCACTCATCTGGAAAATTTAAATCTACTAGATCGCCTCCATCTAATGGGTTGTCAGCTAACCAATCCGCAATGATTTGTCCCTTAACTGACTTCTGATTTACAAACGTTAATTTGAATTCTCCCATTAAGGTTATAAAACGTCCAGCCTTTTTAGACAAGGACCCTTGTGTGAGGAAAGTTCGTAAGTGGTCCGTTTTTACCACGACCCTTGTTTCTTGATTTAGCATATAGTGTCTTAGGTGTTTGGTAGTAAAGACTATGGCAGAGACATTCTCGTTATGCTTGTGTATAGCGTGTTTCATAGTCGAGCAGCGTTCGGCTGATGAAATAAATCACGCGCGTTCTCTCTTGTTATCATCTTCTTGGGCCAACATACAGGCCAGCGAGACATTAGTAGCTCGTGAATATAGAATCAACGGGTGGTCTAGCTTAGGTGGCATTAGTGTAGGTGGTGACAGCAAGAAACGCTTAACTGTGTTAAAAGCTTCATTGCAGTCTTCGGTCCAATCAATGCTATAGTCTTTCTTGAGTAAATTATTAATTGGATGAATAAGCGAAGCTCAAGTCCAGGATGAATCTTCGGATTGCACCTAACTTTCGAGAAATGACCTGATTCCAGACTCATCCGAAGGTGGAACCATTTCGAGGACAGCCCGGATTTTGGTTGGGTCAACATCTATCCCTCGTGATGATATGATATAACCTAGGAGCTTCCCTCCTGTTACACCAAAGACGCATTTCTCTGGGTTTAATGTGACTCCGTATTCTATTAGGCGTGAAAGAATGACGTGGAGTACTTGGGATGGTCACAACGCTTCTTGGCTTTAGCCAATAAGTCATCTACGTAAGATTCCATGATTTTATGAATTAGATCGTGAAATATGTATGTCATGGCCCCTGGGTATGTAGCACCGGCGTTCTTGAGACCGAATGGCATAACAACGTAGCAATAGGTTCCCCAAGGAGTTATAAACATGGTTTTAGCTTGATCTTGCTCAGATATTCTGATTTGATTGTATCCCGAGAATCCATCCATGAGAGACAAAAGTTCAAAACCAGCTGTTGCATCAACAATAACATCGATGGATGGTAATGGGAAGTCGTCCTTAGGACATGCTTTGTTGATATCTCGAAAATCTATGCAGATGCGTATCTTCCCATTCTTCTTGAGAACGGGGATGATATTAGATACCCATTGGGAGTAGTCAACTGGCTTGATGAATCCTACCTGAAGGAGTTTTATTACCTCCTCTTTTACCATGAGAGCTACTTTGGGCTTCATGGGTCTTGATTTTTGTTTAATTGGCTTTGCATCTGATTTAGTGATGAGGTTGTGCACCGCAATGTGGGGTGCGACTCCTGTCATCTCCTTATAATTAAATGCAAATGCCTTCTGATGTTCTTTGAGAATCTGAGTATGTATTTCTACTTCTTTTGGGGTTAATGAAGAACCTAGTTTCAATATTCTCTTGGTTCATCTTCTATCCCGATGTTGACATCGATTGTCTCCTCGATCAAAGAGGCGTTACCTTCTTCGAACTCAGGTGGTGCTGGAGGTAAATCCAAATCCTCCCCATTTTCTACTACGTATATGCTAGGTTCCATTTTTGAGGGATGATCCATCACGGGATTTCCGAAGTAAGAAGACGAATGTGGAATTAAGGATAAATCTAGCATATGATAGGAGAGATGTAGTGCCGCATAGGCGTTTAAGTATTCCAAAGTGGCCATATTATTATCGACATGGTCTAGGGTGGTAGATTCACTTCCGCTTGAAAGGGGATTTGTCATTATTTTTATCAATGGTTCATCACGAATGGACACCGTGAAATGGGTATCTTCTAACTCATTACTTGGAGTAAAACGTGATGCTGAAGTTGCTATTGAATCGGCGAGAAGATTTTTCTCTCGCGGGATTGCTTCAATGGATATGAAGTTAAATGCCTTGCTTAAATTTAATACGGCTTCTTTGTAAAGCTGCAAGTGTTCAACTTTGGTTTCGTATACTTCAGAAACTTGGTTTGTCACTAATTGCGAGTCTCCCAAGACTCTGATGTTATCAATACCAATTCTTTTGGCTAAGGTGAGGCCAAGGAGGAGGGCTTCGTACTCAGCGCCGTTGTTTGTGCATTCAAAGTTTAACTTAAAGGTGAATGGGAGGACTTTCTCCTCGGGTGAAGTAAGAATTATACCTGCCCCCACTCCATAACGGCATTTAGCTCCATCGAAATGGAGAGTCCAATACTTAGTCGGGAGTATAGATGTTGGGGCATTTGCTGCGTTTGCGCACTCTACTTCTACCATACAGAGGTCCTCTGCTGGAAGGGAACCAACACCTAGGGAATATCCTATGCCTACTGAATCAAATGGTAAGAACATTGGTGAATCTTGTTCTATCAACTCAACGATTTTCGCAGTAGTCCCTAATGATACTGTTTCTTTAGTTTTATCTTTGGGGGTTGGGATTGTTTTGGCTATGCTGATAGCTTCAAGATCCGTTGTAGGTACCAACTTCTCCTCTGGTTTTGGGTCAGTAGGTTTATTAAGTTGGTTTGTTGGAAGTTCAAATTCTGAGTGTACACCTGGTCTTTTCTTTAAATCAGCTAGGTGCAAATCGAAAGGTTTTGGATCACCTTTGGCTACAAATACCTTTCCTAGATGCAAGAATCTTACTTCTTGAAATAACGTAGAAGGGATTGCCTTCATTCGGTGTATCCATGGTCGGCCGAGTATCATATTATAATTAGTTTCCCGATCTATAATATAAAACTCAGTTAGGATTGTTTTGGGTCCTAAGGTGACCTGGCAATATTATAGTTCCTATCGAAGTGGCTTTAAGGCTATCATAGCCTCTCAATGTATTTCGAGTGGTGGAACAGTTTGTTTCCCCATATCCTAGTTTTTGGAGGAAAGAGAAAGGGACTATGTTAACTGCGGCCCCATCGTCAACCATTGCCCATTTTACATAGTTATTATAAACCCATACTTGTAAGTGTAAGGCTGGATCACCTCGGCGTGCGATCTCAAAGGTTCTCGTGGGCATTTTACTTATTTCGAATATGAATTGACACATCCTTGTCCGGCTGCCCCGGAGGGTGGATATCAAAATCTACGTGATTTACTTGTGTTTCAGGAGGTGGAGTGATGTTAATTAGATGACCTAGACCTAATGCTTCTAAAAGAGCAGCTCTGTGAGGAGGAGAGTTCTTTAGTAAATCTAAAAATGAGATGTGTGAGAAGGTCTTTGTTAGGTCACTAATTAAATCATAGGCACCGATGGGTTTTTCTACTATTTGCTGACTCTTATCTATTTCTGGCAGATGACTTGGGCTTGGTTGAGAGAAATATTCTCGTGTTCTTGTTATAGCTTCGATAGGTAGTTCAAGCGTCTAATTCTACCAAACTGACTATCTTGGGTCTCGGTTGACTTCCTAACTGTGGTGCAACTGATGGATTTAGTGAAGTCGAGGCTTCGTGATCATTGTTTCCGTCATTGCACCTTTGTTTGTTCCAGTTGGATTCAGCCTATTGCTATCATGATTTGGGAGTGGATCGTTAAAGATCTTGAGGGGAGCATTTTGAGGGGAAACTACTCCTGCTAGCGTGTTTGGTGGTGATGATACGGGATCTGCCAAAAACAAATCTGTGAAGAACTGTCTTTGTTCTTCTGGTAAACGTTGCATGAATTTATTGTAGTCACGACACGTTCTAGTATCATGACCCCAAATTTTGTGGAAACCACAATAAGAATTGGGATTGTAATTCCTGTTTTGTTGGTTTGGTGTATATTGTGGCCTAAAATTCTGATCAAACTGTTGCCTATTAGGATTAAAATTTTGCATTTGTTGTTTCTGGCTTTGGTTTTGATAACCAAATGAGTTTTGACTTGGCCCTTGTATGGGATTTCACCATTGTTGTTGTTGTTGTTGTGGATGGTTAAAATCCACTGTATTGATTATCGGGGTAAAGTTGTTGTTTCGTTGGTTGTTTGTTTGTGATGGAGTATTGACCACATTTACCTTCTTGGGCTGGTCGGTTACTCCATCCGTTGTTACACCCCGATTTTTGTTAAGGATTTTAGGTCCTTGGTTGACATTTGTGGTAGCGGGATAATTTGTAGTGTTATGGCTGGAGATGATTAACCTCCGTTTGCTCCATATGTCTTACGACCACTATCTATCGCTGCTTGGTCTATTCGAAGAGCACTCTCAAGTACTTCATCGTAAGTTCTTAATGGGAACTTTTGGACTTCTTCTTTCACCTCTCTGCTGAGAGAATGAAGGAATAAATCACATAGTTCCATTTGATCCATGTTTGGAGCACTTGCTGAAGAATAAAGAACTGTGCGCCACCTTTGGATGAAATGGGTGACAGATTTGTTATGTTCTTGTTTGATGTGTAAGAACTCCCGATTCTGTCCTTCAATAGTTTTGTTCATGTCGAAGGCCTTAATGAACTCGGACACAAGTTGTTTAAATGAATGGATGGAGGCCTTAGGTATTCTATAATACCAATCGAGAGCGATGCCTTCCAAGGTTTTGGGGAATATTTTAGCAACAACCCCATCCCAAGGGAGTAGTTCGCGTATGGCTGTAGCGTAAGCCTTGATATGTGCATTTGGATCTCCCTCGCCTTTGAACTTGGGTAAATCGGGAAGGGGTCTTGGAAGCATGACGCTTCGTATGGCGAAATCTAAGGGCTCTTTTAAATATTCTGAGTAAGTCCCTATCGCATATGTTTCAACCATTGATGGTGGTTGCTGAGGGAGTGGTGGTGGGATGGGTTGTTGATATGGCGCAGCGTATGCGTTGGCAGGGGCATAGGGAAGTCCCTGTGTTTGAGAAAAAGGTCGGGAGAGGAGAACATATCTCCTTGTGGTGATTTGGAGTACATGTTTAAGTATGACGGGGTATTGTCTAGTAATGGGTTACTTGATACTAGACCGGGAGGAATAGTGTTAGAGATGACGGGCCTTGTTGGCGTTTGTTGTGGATAGTGAGGCGGCATGCCTAACGTGCCTACTCCTGTGAGGAGATCTACTTGGCCAGGGTGGTATGGAGGGTTGGAACTTCCTGCTTGAATGAACAGAGAATTTTGACTTGCTTGAGCAAGTTCTAACCCTCTCACTTTTTCTACTAACGTTGAAATGACTTCATTTGGTGAAGTCATGGTGCTTTCCTGAGTGGCGTTTGTTGTATACCCTGGTGTTGTATAGGCATGTGATATCTGTCATGAACTGATTGCTATCTTGCCAAGTTTCTCCGAGAGTATTTCCTATATGCAGTGGCATAGAGGTATTTTCTTGAAAAGAGATCTCGGGTTGTATTTGTAAACCTCCTATAGGTGGGTACATACCCGAGAATGTTGTTCACTCCTAGGATAACGTATTGACCGTTCATCATCTAAGACCAGATATGGGTCTGATTGTCTACTAATTTGTGGTCTAAGTAGCATCTGAGGAGACGAACTAGATTCTCTGGTAAACGTCATATTGTTCGAGCCTGAAGGCTCTGTTTGTTGCGTTCGAGGAGGTTGATCTAACTCCCCCGTTTGAAAAGACGAGTTATATCTGATTCTTGGGGTTTGTGTTGACAACTGATTAGTTGAATAGTTGTCACCCCATACTGAGAGCGAGGGTGATGATTGCCTATTTTGTTGGGCGTAGTATGCCTCGAGACCCAAGAGGGGTCTGCCATATTCATCGAATCCCGACATATTCGGGGGGTATATGAATACCCGCAGAATAATGGGAAGGAACGAAGGTGATTTGTGAAAGAACACGTGATACTATAACTCCGAACGAGAAAGTAGGAAGTTTACGTCAGCTTCACTAATTTTGTTTGTTTCACGTCGGGTTCACCAATTTTGTACCGGAAAAGTGACAAGCGAGCATGGGAATCTATAGGTAACTCTTCCGCGTACCCGACCTCCCGAGGTCGTGCCGAGACAGCCGGTGGGGATGGAATATGCGTGGGATGCAGACAAACTAGTTAGGCAATCTAATGTCTTTGACACGCACTAATGGAATTTGTGAATCTAAGGCAAAGAAAGCCCTTCTAACTTGGACTGGTGTGATAGATCGGTCAGCAAGGATGACTGCTCGAAGGCTCCAATCAATATCGAGCTCTGGCATGATTCGATCTATGGGTTGTGGAATACGTGGAAAATGACCGGTATAGTTTCGTGTATTTCTCCGGATAAGGTCATATGGTGGATGGTAAATATAGTCAACTCTATGGATGGTTCTCTGGCCTAGTCCAGAATTCTCTAGCTTTGTTAGCCGCTATATCTAGTAAGGACAATTGTTCGATGATAATAGGTGGAAGAGGAGTAGACTGAAATACTAGTGTGCGTAGGCCAGTGTCTATGTCTAATTCTCTTATGGATTCGTTGGGCTGCGGGATCTGTGGGTCACAACCATAGGTTCGTGGTTGTTGTGGACCAGCTATGGTCATGCGTGGAGTCAAGTCCTGATCCCTAGTATCCAATAATCATACGCTTTCTCAGCTTCTATGTTTAGAATCAACAGTTGTGCGATCTTCTCAGAATACCTCACAGGCATTCTTGCAACCTGGATTCTTAGGCCGGTATCTATGTCTGTGAGGGTGTCTCCTGCATCTGGTTGTGGAACTAAAGGGTCACACCCGAATGTTTGTTCTCTTTCAAACCCTTCTACAGTCATGTAGATGTTTTTCTAGGGTAGTCTGTAGTTTGGCTGATTTGACCAAAACGTATGTGCTTGGTCGTCTTCTATGTTTAATCCTCTTAACTGAGATCTGATCTGCTGGAAGTCTGTTGTTGTTTGGAAGACTTGGATTCTAAGATTCTGGTCAATATCAGTTATTGCTGTTATGAGATTGGGTTGAGACACGATTGGCTCGAAAACGTATTCTCTGGGCTCCCTAGGTCCCGTAATTGTCATACAAACACAATAATATAAACAAAGCTGTAATAAAGTGAACTCTAAAAATATATTTAAGCATATATGACTTCTTTTTGTATTTTTCTTGATGATTTATAAGAATTTAAGAAGGCAAGCTATTTAAAATATTTAGAATTGACAACTAAACTAATAATTTAAAACAAACAAAATAGCCGAGTGTAGCTATTTGTTTCTGTGTAATTTGTATATCTATTCTAAATAATGAAATAACTAATCTATTTGCAAGATTCTCGATCCTACCTCAGAAGTGAGGAGTGAATCATAGTTTCTCGAAACTATCAATCCCCACAGCCTTCCTGGCAATATCGAGAATAGAATTTACTGAAATAAAGTGATTAACTACTCTATTTGATATGATTCTAACTAGAACTTTGAAAGCTAGAACCTGGATTCCGCAGAACAGTGGCGAATCCGATGGTGTGTGTGTGATCTTGTCCCCTCAGTATGATCTCTTCGTTCTTTGTGCTCACGTAGATCCAGAAAAGCGTGTAATGCTTGCATCAACAGGAGTAGGTGTTGGAACAAGGGACAACCTTTAGAATACAGACTGAATAGAACGCGAATAGGAGAGGGATAGCGCAAGAGTACAGAGCTTGGCTTATGCAGTTCCTAGCGGGATCTATTGCGAATCATGCAACATAATGCATCCAGAACCTGAAACTATCCTGTTTGAGGAGCAAAACCTGCAACTTTAATGGCTTCCTAAGCTATTCTACTTCTAATGGATTAGATAGAACAACAACACTGTTTGCACAAGCTGGATATGTGGCTTACCAATAGCTGGACAATGCTAACTAAGCATGCAAAGAATTAAAACTATGGCTTCTAAACAGAATAACAGACTAAGCTATGAAAAAGAGAGCATGAAAGTGAAATCAGGGGCAGACCATTTGTTTGAGCACAAGCCATGCATTTATAGGAATTCAATCACCCAAAGATCAAAACCAAACTGAACTTCTAAATAATAAACAAAGGAAAACACTATTCCAGGGGACCAAAAACATAAATGCAAGCTTAAGTCGGCAAAAAAAGCTGGTGAAACGTTGATATTTCACACAAGTCACGTCAAAAGAATGTTATGGAAAACGTAAAGGACCGCCGCCCTTGGGGGCGGTTCTGAGACCACCGCCCTGTTCAAGGTGGGATTCTGAGACCGCCGCCCGATCGGGGTGGCGGTTTTGTTACTAAAGAGAAAAGGGGAAAGAAAAGAGGGGAAAAGGGGAAAACAAAGCACGGGGCTAAGCGGGGTATGCGGGATGTTAACGCATATTCGGAGAGCTTTTCCGGATCCCGAACACCTTGTGAAGAGACATGTATCATCATTGGGGCACTTATTAATATGTGATTTCTTTTGAAAGGATGTGTTCCCTTGATTGAGAAGTCATGCTTGATATGTACTGTATCTTCTTTGCAAATTGCAGATCTTTGACTGAGTCGGAATATGATTGGACTCTTTTATTTCTTTCATTTTACACCTGAGTTTAATCTGATCTTGGAATGAATTATGGAGTTATCCATCTATAAGACCAAGCCTTGGATCAGTGGTATTGATCCAAGTGGTGCTTTAAGCTTATTCGTGATGAATTAAAATTATAGACCTTAAGCAGGTTGCAAGGTCTGGATGCATTGAATAAGCTAGTCCGGAGTATAACTCAGGTTGATCATGTTAAATGAACTGGTGCCCGATATCGTGATATATCTGGAAGGTCTTGATCGTGGACCAGGTAATAATTCAGTTACATAAAATTCTATAGCCTATTGGCATTGCAGGAGTGAACCCTGTTCGTGAATGTATGTTGTAGGTTCTTTTTCTGAGCATTTGAAATATTAGACCTAAACTAGATTTATTAAGGTTAGTAACCTAAAAACTAAACTTTAACCTAGGGGATTAGATTAGTGTTAATCTAACCTAGGCCTAAGCTATAAGCTAATGTTCTAAGTTAGTATCTATGTGTTAAGAGGTTAGACTAAGTGTTATCCTAAATCCTAACCTAAGTTACTAACCTAACTATGAACAAGGAAGAAAGGGGACATATGGAAAGGTGTGAACCATGGGCGGCAGTTTCTATGGCATTAAATACATGGATAAGCATGAGGGACAGGTAATTTGGTAGAAGTTTTTAAAATGGCTAACTTGAGCCGACGTGGCAGGTCGCCAAAGTTGGAAATGGTCTTTGATGTGCATTTGTCCATCGCCAACTATGGCGGTCGGTGGCAATGGAAATTTAGCGGGAAATTTGGAGTAAATGTCATTTATGAACTCGGTCTTCGAGCTCGGGTTTCACGGGAAGGCATGCAAAATGGAAAGTTAATGGTTTGTTTGGTTTTTCAAGTGCTCCGGTTTTCCCTCTGTTTGATCACTGGTTCTTCGCACCAATCTTCTTGGAGTTGCATGGCAAAATGAGTGTAACTAGCTCTTTTTTCTCGGCAAGGAAAATTTATAAGTCATGGTAATAGCAAATTTTTGTTGGTGGATCTAACTTGGAAAAGGAGGAGAAGGTTCGAGCTCTTTCAAAGTGGGTTGCTTGAAATTTTAAGCAAATAACTGGGCATGTTAGGCCCTAACCTTTAAAAATCTTGCTCTCTTTCAAATGATTTCATTAGAACAACTCGTTGAGATGATTTTTGGAATTAGATGGTTTTTATGGTAGCTTGGGGTGATTTTGTTACTGTATCTTCTTGCTGGTTCGATTTTTCAATTAAAACCTTGATGGGTGTATTTTATTTTTCGAACTGTTGCAATATTTCATGGTGTTTTGCATTCCGGCTTTAATTTGTGAAATATATGCAAGAATGTATACTGGGCCTGCTCTGTGAGAGCCCATGAATTGTTCTCTTGATGGGTACAGGCGCTACTGTTGATACTTGTTGTTAATGCTTACTGTTGATGCTTGTTGTTGATACTCGTTGGAAAGGATACTGATGGACTTTTTGTTCAGTTTGATTGGACTTCTTTGTAAGTTCTGTCGAGGTTATTAAGGTAGTGGTTACTGAATCTTGTTGGGTTTCGCTATGTTATTTAGGTTTTGTTGAATGGATAACTGGCTGTGTTTCAGTATTTATTGTGACCCTATAGAAGTTGTTTCTCCCTCCCTTGCGTTGCAAATTACGGGATTGAACTCGATGATAGTTTGCATTATAATTATTTATTGTATTCAAAACGACTCTATGGAGTACATTGGATGATTCGTATATTATGGACCTCTGTTGAAGCTATATATCTTTGAATGTTGGTAATTTGATTTTGTAAGAGTCTTGAAGGAGTAACAGGTAATATGACCTCTGTTAATTTGTAATGAATTTCTGGTACAGACTCTTTGGGTGTACTTCTACGTTTCCCATCTGTGAAAGCTTGAGCAAAAAAAAAAATAATGTAGAGGCTCAGTTGGATTCCTTGTTACGAAATCAGTATTTAGCTTTTGTGTAAGCCTGATTTTGAATGGTTACCATTGTTGGCATAGTTGGAATCATTAACTATTATTTATCTTGTATACTGTTGTTCGGATTCAGTTGAATCCTTGATAGGTAGCTATAGTATCTGCCTCTATTTAAGCTGATTGGTACATTTGTTGTTTTTGGCACTGTTGGGTTCCTTGAGTATAGATAGATATCATGTATCTTGGCTCTGTGAAAGTGGGTCGTGAATACCATACTTCAAATTCTGAATGCGTCCAGATGTGAATACGGTATATTATGTTTCCTTTCTGATTATTCCAGTTAGATGAGGCTGTGCATGTTGCGGGAATGTTGTAAGATTATCTCTGCATAGTCTTAGGGAAACATCAATTGCTTAATGTCAAGAAGTCTATTGTTGACTGCGATAAAATAGAAGTTCTTGATTTCGACCTTGGGTCTAAAAGCCTTACAGTGATTAGAAAGGACTAGAATGGGCTGTAGGTTGATGTAAGGGATTGTTGGCGTGTTACGTCTTCTGTCGCATGGATATCAATTCTTGAGTTTAATTGAACTTAGGAGTTGTCGACTGCACCTCAACAGGCAATGGCTGTGATTATCTTCTTGTTTGTCACTTCGTGTGGGAGGTCATGCAGAGTCTGTTTGGTAGATAGTCATCACTGTTTGGCGTGAGAGCTACTGTACTGTAGTTTATTATATTTTAAACTTAAACAAAACAGTGGTGCTTTTGGTGGTCTCGTCTGATTTATTCGCATGTGTTTAAGGTGAATGCTTTGCTCTTGGAAAGACGGTACAGTCATGAGCTAGTTCTGAGGGAAATATGTATGATCGTTTATTTCTCTTCTGTTGTAAAGTATATGTTGATATATATTTTTATCTAACTGTTGGAACTGTTTTAACTACTGCTGGAATCATGGGTTGTTATGATATTCATTTTACTATGATGAATGTAATGATCTGTCTGATGTTTGCTGTCCTGGGGATTCAGATGGATAGTTGTCTCAGATACTTTCGTTCTTCTTGATCCCTAATATTTTGATGAAATATGTTTACTTGTTGGGTGAATTGATCTCATTTAAACAGGGTGTTTAATGAAAACAATTGATGGATTGCAATTGTTTTAAGAGTTAGTGCTTATCATGCTCAGTTCATCGAACTGACCCATGTTGACAATTTTTGCAGATGGATGCCGTAAGTGGTAAAAGCACGCAGATCTGATAGGATGATCAGATTGTTTAATTTGATTTTAAGTTGAAATACAGCTTGATTTTCTAAATGTACTACATGTGGAAAGATGTTCTTTTTCCGTAGAGTATTGTATCAAGTATGTTGAATGCATAAAATGTATTTGATTAGTTCTGAAAGGAATGGAAATTGATATTTGTTACTTATGTGTTTGTATTCTTATCTTGATAGTTTGACCTTCTTCGGTTCAAATATCTTGAGAGCATTGTTATTATTGTATAATTTGGAGACTTTTGTGATTATCAATGTAAGCTTGCAAGAATATGTGACTGAATACTTATGATTGTTTAGCAATTCTAGTATGTTCTATCTAAAGCTAAATTGAAATATAGATCACTGTCTTACTGGAAACTAGGGTTAAAATAAACCTAAGCAGAACGCTAAACAAGCTGAATTAAATTATTAATCCCTAGTCTTGATTAAGCCAGGACAACATTTAATTGGATTCTTAATCATTATATCTTGATACTTATAAGTACGATATAAATTCAGTAATGAGAACTGAAATAAACCAAAAAGGGGTTCTGTTGGCAATCACATGTGAAGATTATGGGTTATTGTCCAATTTCGTTGATTTAGAATTATGTATATTCTATGAACTCCTTGATGGAACCTTAGTCTTAATAACTTCTCTGTGTAAAGGGTTTTATTAAGAAAGGTCATTCTAAGGTGAGGAACCCAGGGATTGGGAAAGGCTAACCTTAGGGGAACGTCTTTTAATATAATTTAACTCAGCGTATGTAACACTTTTTAATAAGTAGATCTTTTCGAGGTGGATTTAAAGGTTGACGGCACAAGTCAACTGCAGGGTTGTACCTCCGAGAAGGTTAGGATCTTCTCGAAGATACAACAATGCAGTGTCTTGTGACGACACCTTTGCATTGATCGATAAGATTTACACCATGAACTCGAACAAGTTACTCTGGGACCGATTAGGAATGTGGTCACGTTATAAGGCTGCCTAGGAGATTCGGGGTATCTTGACACACTGGTTTAACTAGGGTTGAACCAGTATGTCATCGTATCCCTAGTCCTCGTGGGCATCCATATAACGTTATCACCTTACTAATCTGTTTCCGAGTGAATAATTTGGGATAGGAGGGACTGACAGAAGTCAGTATAAGACGTTCTATATAACTTAGGAATGGGGTGTAGGACGTATTCCAGATTGACGAGTATGCCATTAAGGAATACGAGACATAAGCAGTATGTTTCAAATCTTTGGCCAAAGTATCGCAAGCTGCTGATTGCGTTGTCCTAATTCACCTAGTCTAAGGGATGAGATGCCGATGAATAATGGTAACAATTATTCAGATAGGTTCCTTGGACAGAGCATTCTGAATCCCAGAATAGGGAAGAGAACCGCAAGAGTGGAGTGTTAAATAAAAATGCCAACTCTTATTACTCATGAATAGATTGGTAGATTACCGAGTCATGGAATGAATAGATCGGAGGTACTCCGAGTCATTACACTGCATATGGTTTTCTGTTATAAGAATGGTTATTTGATTTGTGAGTTCTAAATTATGTATTTAGAACCAGTAAGCATTTATCAAAAAAAAAAAAAAAAAATTCACTTGTTCTAATGTATAAAATGAGGATGTTACATCTTGGTATCAGAGCTGAAGGTTGCAGCTCTTGGGCCTATTGTGTCCATAATCTGATAAAACCTGAATTTTCTTGTAACAGAAAATGGTTAGAACAAGGGGGAACGTTGCGAATAATGCTCCACCTGAAGGAGGAGTGGCAACAACCCAAAAACTTGATGAGATCCTTGCTGCCCTGTTGGACACAAGAGATCGTTTAGCTGTACTTGAACAGCAGGTGATGGGAAATGAGGAGGATGAAGAAGCTGATAATAACAATCAGCAACCTCCTGAGGACAACCCCAATATGGGTGTTGATGTTAATGCTGGAAATGCACCTGTCCAACCAGAAAATAAAAAGGCCAGGTTGGCAGCAGAACTCACTAATGATATAAAAAGGATAAGCCCACCTAAGTATGATGGCACCACATTAGGAGATGGAGCTGAGAACTGGCTCAGCGAAATGGAGAAGTACTTTGCAATAAGGAACTTCTCAGAGGAAACCAAAGCTATTTGGGGAGCCTATCAGCTTTCCCACGAAGCATCTTCGTGGTGGGATAGCCGTAAAGCTGAACTAAACATTGATGAGACCAACGTTACTTGGGATCAATTTAAAGGCTATTTTAGGCAACGTTGGCTGCCACAACTTTTCTATGATCAGAAAATGACAGAATTTCAGAACTTAGCTCAAGGGAAGCTAACGGTAACTGAATACTGGGAGCGGTTTACAAAACTCCTCAAGTATGTACCGCATAGATCAAACTGACGAGAAGTTCAGAATACGGAAATTCATCATGGGATTGAATCCCGTGATAGGGGGAGAGGTCGATGTTCACAGTCCAACCACTATGGAAGGAGTTGTTGAAAAGGCCATAAGGCAAGAATAGAAATTAAAGGCTATTTCTGCTCATAAAGAGGAAGTGCGGAAGAAGACTGCAAACCCTTCTTCAACCTCTCTTGCACCCAAAAAGGGACCATGGAAAAATTTTGGAAACAAAAGTAAGTTTCCAGGGGATAATAGTAAGAAAGCAGTGGCAACTAAGCCTACTGGAAATGTAAGGGATAATTTTGCTAAAAATTATAACAATGGGCAGAAGCCCTATGGAGGACAACGTGACAATTACAAGACTGGAGGCAATTTTGAGCCTAAAAAGGGACCTGTAGGAGGCTGCTACAATTGTGGCAAAGATCACTACGCAAATCAGTGCCCTTTGAAGAAGGATGATGGTAATCAGCAGCATAAGATACATGTTGTAGTAGCAGACAAGCAAGCTGAAAAGCAAGTGACACCTATAGAAGTTCCGGGTAAGTTATTTGGCATACCTGTCACTATTCTTTTTGATACAGGGCTACTGAATGTTTTATTTCTAATAAACTTGCTTCTAAACTTAAAAGAAAAGCTGGAAAAATGGATAAATCTTGGACTGTATAGTATGGTAATAACTCTGTTCATACAGTGAGTATGTGTCTTTTTGGGGCAGTCCTTGACTTACCTAATTTCTCCACGGAAGTTGACCTCTATGTTACACCTTTGGGATCATATGACATTGTCATCGGTGTCAATTGGTTAGCTGACCATAAAGCAAAGGTAGATTGCTATGAAAAGAACATAAAATGTTTAGATGATCAGCTGGAAACAACAGAGATTCAAGGTGTGAAACGGGAAATTTCAGTTAGAAAACTGTCAGCTATGCAGCTTAAAAAGGCTAAAAATAAAGGATGCACCCTTTATGCAGTAAAGATATCTGAATTTTCAGAAGAAGATGATGATTTCATGAAACAATTTCCTCTATTACAAAGTTTCAGGGATGTTTTTCCTGAGGAATTACCAGGGTTACCACCCAAGAGAGAATTTGACTTCACCATCGAAATCAAACCAGGAACAGAACCTATTTCCAAAGCACCTTATCGGATGACTACTACAGAGTTAGTTGAGCTTAAGGCACAGTTGCAAGAGCTTTTGTCTAAAGGTTTGATTAGGCCAAGTGTTTCACCTTGGGGAGCGCCCGTAATATTTGTAAAAAAGAAGGATGGAACACTAAGGCTGTGTATTGATTATCGGATGTTGAACAAAGCAACAATCAAGAACAGATATCCACTTCCAAGGATCGATGATCTATTTGATCAGATGCATGGAGCAGCGGTTTATTCAAAGATAGATCTTCGATTTGGGTATCATCAGTTAAGGATTAGAGAAGAAGATATTCATAAAACAAGCTTTCCGAACAAGGTACGGACATTATGAATTCACGGTTCTACCCTTTGGATTAACTAATGCACCCGCAACCTTTATGAACTTAATGAACAATATTTTTCAAGAATATCTAGACAAGTTTGTACTTGTATTCTTGGACGATATTCTCATTTATTCTAAAAGCGTTGAGGAGCACAATGAGCATTTGAAGATAGTTTTGGGAATTTTGAGAAAAAGAAAGTTGTATGGTAAGTTATCCAAATGTTCTTTCTTTGATTCAGAAGTTCACTATTTGGGTCATGTCATAAGTAAAGAAGGAATTGCTGTAGATCCTTCAAAAATAGTGGCAATAACTGAGTGGCCTGCACCAAAGAATGTGCACGAAGTAAGAAGCTTCATGGGTCTTGTTGGTTACTATAGAAAATTTGTTAAGGATTTTTCTAAAGTAGCTGCACCAATAACTTCATTGCAAAAGAAGGATAAGAAATTCATATGGAATGATAAGTGCGAAGCGGCTTTCAAAAGTCTGAAAGACCAGTTGACTTCTGCACCTATATTAGCTGTACCAGACCCTAATGGGAGTTTTACTGTTGTAACGGATGCTTCTGGGGAAGGCCTTGGAGGTGTTTTGCTTCAAAATGATCAAGTCATAGCATATGAAAGTAGAAAACTTAAATTACATGAGCTGAATTATGCCCCTCATGATTTGGAACTTGCTGCCATTGTTCATGCACTTCAAGTCTGGAGACACTACTTACTTGGGAAACCTTTTGAGTTGAAAACTGATCACTTAGGACTGAAATATATTTTTACTCAGCCTAACCTGAATGCCAGACAGAGAAGGTGGTTAGAATTTTTATCACAATATGATTTTGATATTAGCTATATCAAAGGGAAGGAGAATAGAGTAGCTGATGCTCTAAGTCGTAGGAGGCACATTTCTGCTCTTATAACATTAAGAACTCAGTTTAAAGATGAGGTAAAAAGTGCCTCAGAATCAGATGCATACTTTCAACAAGTAAAAGCAGCGCTTGCTGCAGAACCAAAGGATATAAGGTATAAAGGTTTTCATTTGGATAATGAAGGAATCTTGCGTTATGAAAATAGGGTATACGTACTATCTTTGAATGATTTGAGGAAGAAGTTGTTAGTTGAATTTCATAATTCACCTTTCTCTGGACACCCGGGAATCACAAAAATGCTTGCTGATTTGAAACAACAATACTTTTGGAAAGGTATGAAAAAGGATGTCATTGATTTTGTGACTCATTGTTTGGAATGTCGCAGGTTAAGGCGAACATATGCACCTCTTACCGGATCTGTTATATCCTCATAGCATACCGCAAGCATACAAATGGCAAGTAATAACCATGGACTTTGTACAAGGGTTACCCATGTCCAGGAACAAACATGATGTTATCCTGGTAGTTGTAGATAAACTAACTAAGGTAGCTCATTTCATCGCTGGAAATCTAAAGGATGATTCACGGTCTTTGGCCAAAAGATTCGTACATGAAATTTTCAGATTACATGGTGTACCAGAATTGATTATATCTGATAGGGATCCAAGAATGACGTCAAGATTTTGGCAAACGCTTAACGCAGCTCTTGGAACGAAACTAAACTTCAGTTCTGCATATCATCCGGAAACGGATGGACAAACTGAGAGGGTAAATCAAGTGTTGGAGGACATGTTGCGAATGTATTGCATGGATCAACAGTATAAATGGGAAGAGTATCTTCCATTAGTTGAGTTCGCATACAACAACACTTATCACTCATCTCTTAAAATGGCACCATTTGAAGCACTTTATGGAAGAAAGTGCAGAACTCCTGTTAGCTGGGATAGTGTTGAGGATAGAGTGGTAATTGGACCAGAGATTCTCACAGAAATGGAACAGCAAGTTAAGCTGATTCGTGAACGATTAAAGGAAGCAGCGGATAGACAGAAGAGCTATGCTGACCTTAAGTGGATTGATCGCAGGTTTGAACTTGGTGAGAAGGTTTTTCTTCGTGTTAAACCCAGAAAGAGTTCTATAACTTTTGGCAAGGCTGCCAAGTTGTCACCTCGATTCATGGGACCTTTCGAAATTGTCGAAATAATCAATCCTGTAGCTTATCGATTAGCATTACCACCTGCTTTATCTCGCATGCATGATGTTTTCCATATTTCTTTGCTTAAGAAATACGTTTCAGATCTGTCACATGTTTTAAATTGGAATTCCTTGCAGGTCCAAGACCCAGGAATAATCGTGGTTAAACCCACACGAGTGCTGGAAACTCACCAATTGCATTTGAGAAATCGTGAAATACAGCAATGTAAGGTCCAGTGGGACCAGTTTAACGAAGAAAGTGCAACTTGGGAAAATTTGGAAGAGATGAAGATTGCTTTTCCTTCTCTTTTTCAACAGAATGAAATCTGTTGACAAAACATTTCTTTTATGAACTTATATTTTTTTTTAAGTTTATATGAAAGCCAGATGGAGGCAAACATTATTCAGGCTGAATAAAATGTGTTGTGACATTGATTTCTGGAACTATTCAAGTTGGAAAATAGTCGCATTGTTTTGTGAACTAATAAATTGGTTGACCTGAAGGTTAATCGAATATGTAATCATCGGGACGATGAATCTTTTAGGAGGGAAGCATGTAACACCTTGGACTGTAGTTACTTCCTCCTGAGCATACAAGTGTTGATATGTGATTTCTTTTGAAAGGATGTGTTCCCTTGATTGAGAAGTCATGCTTGATATGTACTGTATCTTCTTTGCAAATTGCAGATCTTTGACTGAGTCGGAATATGATTGGACTCTTTTATTTCTTTCATTTTACACCTGAGTTTAATCTGATCTTGGAATGAATTATGGAGTTATCCATCTATAAGACCAAGCCTTGGATCAGTGGTATTGATCCAAGTGGTGCTTTAAGCTTATTCGTGATGAATTAAAATTATAGACCTTAAGCAGGTTGCAAGGTCTGGATGCATTGAATAAGCTAGTCCGGAGTATAACTCAGGTTGATCATGTTAAATGAACTGGTGCCCGATATCGTGATATATCTGGAAGGTCTTGATCGTGGACCAGGTAATAATTCAGTTACATAAAATTCTATAGCCTATTGGCAGTACAGGAGTGAACCCTGTTCGTGAATGTATGTTGAAGGTTCTTTTTCTGAGCATTTGAAATATTAGACCTAAACTGGATTTATTAAGGTTAGTAACCTAAAAACTAAACTTTAACCTAGGGGATTAGATTAGTGTTAATCTAACCTAGGCCTAAGCTATAAGCTAATGTTCTAAGTTAGTATCTATGTGTTAAGAGGTTAGACTAAGTGTTATCCTAAATCCTAACCTAAGTTACTAACCTAACTATGAACAAGGAAGAAAGGGGACATATGGAAAGGTGCGAACCATGGGTGGCAGTTTCTATGGCATTAAATACATGGATAAGCATGAGGGACAGTAATTTGGTAGAAGTTTTTAAAACGGCTAACTTGAGCCGACGTGGCAGGTCGCCAAAGTTGGAAATGGTCTTTGATGTGCATTTGTCCATCGCCAACTATGGCGGTCGGTGGCAATGGAAATTTAGTGGGAAATTTGGAGTAAATGTCATTTATGAACTCGGTCTTCGAGCTCGGGTTTCACGGGAAGGCATGCAAAATGGAAAGTTAATGGTTTGTTTGGTTTTTCAAGCGCTCTGGTTTCCCTCTGTTTGATCACTGGTTCTTCGCACCAGTCTTCTTGGAGTTGCATGGCAAGTATGAGCGTAACTAGCTCTTTTCTCTGGCAAGGAAAATTTATAAGTCATGGTAATAGCAAAATTTTGTTGGTGGATCTAACTTGGAAAAGGAGGAGAAGGTTCGAGCTCTTTCAGTGGTCTGCTTCGAAATTTTAAGCAAATAACCAGGCATGTTAGGCCCTAACCTTTAAAAATCTTGCTCTCTTTCAAATGATTTCATTAGAACAACTCTGTTCAGATGATTTTTGGAATTAGATGGTTTTTATGGTAGCTTGGGGTGATTTTGTTACTGTATCTTCTTGCTGGTTCGATTTTTCAATTAAAACCTTGATGGGTGTATTTTATTTTTCAAACTGTTGCAATATTTCATGGTGTTTTGCATTCCGGCTTTAATTTGTGAAATATATGCAAGAATGTATATGGGCTGCTCTGTGAGAGCCCATGAATTGTTCTCTTGATGGGTACAAGGCTACTGTTGATACTTGTTGTTAATGCTTCTTTGTTGATGCTTGTTGTTGATACTCTTTGGAAAGGATATCTTGATGGACTTTTTGTTTAGTTTGATTGGACTTCTTTGTAAGTTCTGTCGAGGTTATTAAGGTAGTGGTTACTGAATCTTGTTGGGTTTCGCTATGTTATTTAGGTTTTGTTGAATGGATAACTGGCTGTGTTTCAGTATTTATTGCGACCCTATAGAAGTTGTTTCTCCCTCCCTTGCGTTGCAAATTACGGGATTGAACTCGATGATAGTTTGCATTATAATTATTTATTGTATTCAAAACGACTCTATGGAGTACATTGGATGATTCGTATATTATGGACCTCTGTTGAAGCTATATATCTTTGAATGTTGGTAATTTGATTTTGTAAGAGTCTTGAAGGAGTAACAGGTAATATGACCTCTGTTAATTTGTAATGAATTTCTGGTACAGACTCTTTGGGTGTACTTCTACATTTCCCATCTGTGAAAGCTTGAGCAAAAAAAAATAATGTAGAGGCTCAGTTGGATTCCTTGTTACGAAATCAGTATTTAGCTTTTGTGTAAGCCTGATTTTGAATGGTTACCATTGTTGGCACAGTTGGAATCATTAACTATTATTTATCTTGTATACTGTTGTTCGGATTCAGTTGAATCCTTGATAGGTAGCTATAGTATCTGCCTCTATTTAAGCTGATTGGTACATTTGTTGTTTTTGGCACTGTTGGGTTCCTTGAGTATAGATAGATATCATGTATCTTGGCTCTGTGAAAGTGGGTCGTGAATACCATACTTCAAATTCTGAATGCGTCCAGATGTGAATACGGTATATTATGTTTCCTTTCTGATTATTCCAGTTAGATGAGGTTGTGCATGTTGCGGGAATGTTGTAAGATTATCTCTGCATAGTCTTAGGGAAACATCAATTGCTTAATGTCAAGAAGTCCATTGTTGACTGCGATAAAATAGAAGTTCTTTGATTTCGACCTTGGGTCGAAAAGCCTTACAGTGTTTAGTAAGGACTAGAATGGGCTGTAGGTTGATGTAAGGGATTGTTGGCGTGTTACGTCTTCTGTCGCATGGATATCAATTCTTGAGTTTAATTGAACTTAGGAGTTGTCGACTGCACCTCAACAGGCAATGGCTGTGATTATCTTCTTGTTTGTCGCTTCGTGTGGGAGGTCATGCAGAGTCTGTTTGGTAGATAGTCATCACTGTTTGGCGTGAGAGCTACTGTACTGTAGTTTATTATATTTTAAACTTAAACAAAACAGTGGTGCTTTTGGTGGTCTCGTCTGATTTATTCGCATGTGTTTAAGGTGAATGCTTTGCTCTTGGAAAGACGATACAGTCATGAGCTAGTTCTGAGGGAAATATGTATGATCGTTTATTTCTCTTCTGTTGTAAAGTATATGTTGATATATATTTTTATCTAACTATTGGAACTGTTTTAACTACTGCTGGAATCATGGGTTGTTATGATATTCATTTTACTATGATGAATGTAATGATCTGTCTGATGTTTGTTGTCCTGGGGATTCAGATGGATAGTTGTCTCAGATACTTTCGTTCTTCTTGATCCCTAATATTTTGATGAAATATGTTTACTTGTTGGGTGAATTGATCTCATTTAAACAGGGTGTTTAATGAAAACAATTGATGGATTGCAATTGTTTTAAGAGTTAGTGCTTATCATGCTCAGTTCATCAAACTGACCCATGTTGACAATTTTGCAGATGGATGCCGTAAGTGGTAAAAGCACGCAGATCTGATAGGATGATCAGATTGTTTAATTTGATTTTAAGTTGAAATACAGCTTGATTTTCTAAATGTACTATATGTGGAAAGATGTTCTTTTTCCGTAGAGTAGTATCAGTATCAAGTATCTTTGAATGCATAAAATGTATTTGATTAGTTTTGAAAGGAATGGAAATTGATATTTGTTACTTATGTGTTTGTATTCTTATCTTGATAGTTTGACCTTCTTCGGTTCAAATATCTTGAGAGCATCATTATTATTATTGTAATTTGGAGACTTTTGTGATTATCAATGTAAGCTTGCAAGAATATGTGATTGAATACTTATGATTGTTTAGCAATTCTAGTGTGTTCTATCTAAAGCTAAATTGAAATATAGATCATTGTCTTACTGGAAACTAGGGTTAAAATAAACCTAAAGAGAACGCTAAACAAGCTGAATTAAATTATTAATCCCTAGTCTTGATTAAGCCAGGACAACATTTAATTGGATTCTTAATCATTATATCTTGATACTTATAAGTACGATATAAATTCAGTAATGAGAACTGAAATAAACCAAAAGGGGTTTTGTTGGCAATCACATGTGAAGATTATGGGTTATTGTCCAATTTCGTTGATTTAGAATTATGTATATTCTATGAACTCCTTGATGGAACCTTAGTCTTAATAACTTCTCTGTGTAAAGGGTTTTATTAAGAAAGGTCATTCTAAGGTGAGGAACCCAGGGATTGGGAAAGGCTAACCTTAGGGGAACGTCTTTTAATATAATTTAACTCAGCATATGTAACACTTTTTAATAAGTAGATCTTTTCGAGGCAGATTTAAAGGTTGACGGCACAAGTCAACTGCAGGGTTGTACCTCCGAGAAGGTTAGGATCTTCTCGAAGATACAACAATGCAGGTGTCTTGTGACGACACCCTTTGCATTGATCGATAAGATTTACACCATGAACTCGAACAAGTTACTCTGGGACCGATTAGGAATGTGGTCACATTATAAGGCTGCCTAGGAGATTCGGGGTATCTTGACACACTGGTTTAACTAGGGTTGAACCAGTATGTCATCGTATCCCTAGTCCTCGTGGGCATCCATATAACGTTATCACCTTACTAATCCGTTTCCGAGTGAATAATTTGGGATAGGAGGGACTGACAGAAGTCAGTATAAGACGTTCTATATAACTTAGGAATGGGGTGTAGGACGTATTCTAGATTGACGAGTATGCCGTTAAGGAATACGAGACATAAGCAGTATGTTTCAAATCTTTGGCCAAAGTATCGCAAGCTGCTGATTGCGTTGTCCTAATTCACCTAGTCTAAGGGATGAGATGCCGATGAATAATGGTAACAATTATTCAGATAGGTTCCTTGGATAGAGCATTCTGAATCCCAGAATAGGGAAGAGAACCGCAAGAGTGGAGTGTTAAATAAAAACGCCAACTCTTATTACTCATGAATAGATCGGTAGATTACCGAGTCATGGAATGAATAGATCGGAGGTACTCCGAGTCATTACAGCGGCATATGGTTTTCTGTTATAAGAATGGTTATTTGATTTGTGAGTTCTAAATTATGTATTTAGAACCAGTAAGCATTTATCAAAAAAAAAAAAAAAAATTCACTTGTTCTAATGTATAAAATGAGGATGTATACATGATTCCTATTATCTCAAACAACTTAACCAACAAATAAATACATGTATTGCATTATGTCATACCATACCTTCGACTAGACCTCTAAATTAGGACTCTTGAACATACTTGCCTCACCAAAAATGACTTCCTCATCACTTTGGAACTCTTGGTGACCTAGAAGAACCTTAAAAATAATTCATAACACCTCAAAAATATGACCATAACACTACAAGACCTGTGTAATCCACTTCAAGCCACTGTACCTACTTAAGAACCCATGAAACATCATCAAACCAAACAACTCAACTAACACTAGCGATCAACCTTCATTCTTATTACCTCAATCGAAATCAATGAAACCATAGAAATCAATTAAAACACCTACAACATAATTATTTTTACATCAGTGACAACACAATGCCAAAAATATCCCCTTTTCATTGATGGCAAACCTATTACTAGAAAAACACACAAATAAAATTCTCCCCTAAGAAAATCACATGTGCCATCATCCCATCTCCCCTTTGAGATAAATGATAAAGCAACATACCTACAATACCTCATTCCACTTCTTTTCGCATGACATTAGGCTCAAATTTTAGTTGGAAACATCAACCAAATAAAAATGTTCATTTGACCTTCTCCTCCTCTCGATTTTGACTCTTCGAGCAACATAGATTCCCTCAATAGATGCATGCCTTTAAAATATGACTCAAACATTAATCAAACACCATATGAAAGATATAAATATATAAAGACATAAATGACATAATTTTGCTCATAGCTTGATTTTGTAGACCAATTGAATACACCATGAATCTTAGGACTATCTTTACTTCCAGCTTTACCTTCACAAGATGAGAAAAATGCTTGATCATCTTCCCTTGAGTCCTTGACCTATTGTACCATCTTATCAACATCATCATATCCCATAGCTCTATCTCCAAATAATATCTATGTACTTTTATCTTGTTCATCGATCTAGATGCACCTACACATCTCCCCCTTCTGTCGCGATCTTCATTGAAGTAAAACAACACTTCTTGACATATACACAACTCTATGATCATCTTCACTATCATCCTAATACCAAACACTTCAAAAGTCCTTATCAACTCTTCAAACCTTACTAGAACCAATCATTCTTGTCTTAGATTCTTCAAACCTAGATTCTAGACCTATAACATTTTTTTAAATAACACATACCTATTCAAGCTCTTAAAAAAAATCTTAAGCTCATTCATGCAAATATCACACTTCTATCTTCATGTCTACTTACCTTCAACACCTTTACTAATACACAGTCCTTATTAACTTGACAACACTAAACATGAATTGATATAACAACAAAAAAATCCACTTAGCTCCCTCTGATACCAAACTAATATTTATTTTCTAAAACAGAGCTTCACACATGTTTACCATTCTTTTCAACCTGAAATTCTTCCTGTTGATCTTCTTAGAGAATTTTTTTACATAATTCAATATAAATATTTCATATTTACATCAGTTGTTGGAACTCCAAATAAATTATTATCACCTCATGTTAGGCCATAAATAACAACTCTTTACCTAATTTCATGTTCATGTAGTGTATATACTAACCAAAAACACTTTTCCCATATTTTACCTTACTAACTTTCTTCTCAACACCACTCCAAGCTCAAACCTTCATATATCTTTCTTCAAAACCATTATAATCTCCTTATAAGCTCACATACATATTTTAGGGACATTCATGAAGTAGTATGATAGAATATATTATCATACAATAAGCTTTGCAACATACCTTCATATGATCAGTAATAAATTTACAACTCTTTACAAGAGCCATTATGAACACAAAAATTTATCTCACCCGATGACTCCACCCATTGACTAAGAACCTTCTTAATAAAAATTTCCATGGTACCATATTGATCTTCATGACTTTCCATACTTCATGTTACTCATACAAAACTCACAACTCTATCCATTATCATGCATCTATCTAAGAAACCAAATAGGATCCCCACATATCCTGGGAAACATATAGACATGCTTAATGCTTAAGAAATACTTAAAAATTATTCTTTCAAACACATATAGACAGGATAATAAAAACATACCTTGAACATCATGCCTCATGAAATACAATACTTCTCATATTATCAAAGCGCATAAACAATCATAAAACCCAAAGTTTAGATCTTCAAGCTTTGCTAACTAGCTTCGAGAGCATATAACCTCCTCATTTGATCTCTATATAGATTTCTTTGCTCAATTATGCAAACAATAACTTCAAGAAAACCCTTATTGGCATTATAGACCATCACAATAGAGAATATCTAAAATTTATCTTGCTTTAAGCATCTTGACCTTCTTACAGATTTTTCATAACAACTTCTACGTCTTTGTTCATCCCTTTCTTACAATACAAATTTAAAAATGATCAAATCAACATAAACATTCCTTGTGGTCATTTTCTAAATTTTTCATCATGACTGGAACACACACCATAGTGCATCAACAAAATAATTCATGCCATTTTTCCTTTTCAAACCTCGTTATGATACTTATTAACTATTGGGACTACATGATTGATGAGACACTTAGATACAATAGCGCTTTACCTATAATTATGACATGTTAACCTCATAATCAACTTTCTAAACTTTTTGACTACCATTTTTAATTGTACCATGCCTTCTAGAGCACATCTATGGATCTACAATGGTCTTTACTCACATTATTGATTATAGAGTATACTTTCAAGATCTCCTATTACCAATAATCAATACACAACCTTTTAAACTAGCTTTACAGACCTTATATGGCTATATTGAGTCTCCAACATGACTAAAAACTTGGAGTAACCACTCATTTGATCTTCAAACAACCACTAACAAAATATTCAAGTTCAAATACACACATTTTCACCATGACATACCTTTTACAGCTACAATGATTCTAATAAGAATCCAAATATGACAAGAATTCCTTATAATCTTCTTAGCAGAGTACACCTATGATTTTATTTTCTATTGAATTTCTTCAAGAATCTTATAGGAAACATCTCATTCCTTTACATATCTCTAAAATAAAACAAACTCAAGGTATTCCAAAACTCCATGTCCTTATTTTCATCCAACCTACAGTAAGCATTTAAGATCATCTTAGTCTTCTCATACATTGTTGTATTGATGATAACACCATTATCCTTCTCCCCTACTAACTTAATTGTTGTTAGACAAGAATTACTATCTTAAATAACCTTAACTTTTGGCCTTTGTACTATCATGGAAAATAATCCTTTAGGGGTTGAAGAATGATTGGAAATGATAGTCACTTATTCCTTATCCTTCTCTTCATCTAAAGTATTTGCATGATTTGAGTCATTTTTCAATCTTGGGATCCTTCTTGATCATACCAACAAGATCACACTTGTTAGTAACCATGTTTGAAATTGATTCATTTTTAATAACTTAGGAGTCCAAATATTCTATACGTTGGTATCAACAACCCTATTGATCGCTTGATGACATATTAAGACAAAAATTTGTAATATGACCTTCTTGGTGACACTTATATTAAGTAACATTCTTACCTCTTGATATTTAAAGACTGATATTTCTTCAATTTCTCCATGTATACTCATATTTGAAGAAACTTCTTCTACAATCCCCTACCCTATGACAAAAATCATTACAAGTATAACAATAACCATGAAATAAACTTTCATACCTCATAACATGTGGTTTATTGATCATATTAGGCCTCTTATTGTCCATGTTAGCTTCCTTCTTACTTTGAACAACATCTTATTTTATTATTTCATCATCATTTAGGTATCCCTTGAAACCTATTCATGTTCTATCACATGAAACTTTATGAATACTCAAAATATCATTTAGAGCCTTAGAGATCTTCTCCAACTTCTCATAAGTCTTCAACCTATTAGATACCTTCTCTAATTCTGTCTTTGAAGATCTCATCTCAGCTTCATACCTAATATAATATTATTCTTTCTCTTGTAGTTCTTCTTTCACTAACTCAACTTGAGTTTCATACTCTTCTTCTTTGACCTTGAGACAAGTTGTCAAACCTTTAATCTTAGAATCCTTCTCCTTGATGATCTTATTATATACACTATCCATGCTAATGATTTCTTCTTCATGCTTATTGGATTATTTGACCATGTCACCTTTTAGGGCACATACCTTCTCCTCAAGAAATTTTACCTTTAGATCTTAGCTCTTGGTTCTCTTTCCTTAACTACTTATCCATTTTGTGCTTCAAGGATCACCTCAAGCTTGTTAAGCTTGCTTCAGAGGCCCTTCTATGATACCAATTATTAGAAGCACAACCAATGATGGGGGATGAATAAGTGGGTCGGTAAAAATTTAATTCTATTAAAAATAAACATCCATAAACCATTCAATGCATTCATCAAACATTCATCAACATATATATTAAGCAATGATTAATCAAACACATGAGCATGCACCATGAGAACAAAATAACATAAGTACACCAAATTTAAGTAGGAAACCCTCAAGGGAAAGAAAAAATATTTCTTATATCCATGATTCAAAATTAGTTGATCACTAACCCAACAAGGAGCACCAACCTCCAAGTTTAGTGAGGTATTAATCCTGAAGGAGCACTAACCCCTATATCTAGTAGAGAACCAACTCTATAAGGAGGAACCAATCCATTAGAGATGACTCAACACCAAATAAAGATACCTGATGTGTTTTTCATCTCTTAAATGTTTCACCAACAACTGATGATGACACAATGAAGCTCTCTTTTCCTCTATCCTTCTCAAAACACATTTCTAGGGAAAATCACTCAAGTTCTCCTTCATCAAGGAGATTAGGTCTAATAAACTATCTCTCTAATAGAAAATAACCTTCTATAACATCATATTATCATATTTTCCCTCTAAATATGGTAAAAAAACATCCTTCACCTTCTTATTTTACCCTCTAGTTCTCACTTTCTCATACCCTCTCAACCTACTCAAATGAGCCTTATAACTTGATTTATTACATAAATTATGATTATAACTCATCTAGGTCAGACATAATAGGATAATTTCACTTAATAAATCATAATAAAATGGATCATATATTTTTTCAATAGCATGAACCAACACAAATTCTCCATTTAAACACGAGAAGGCCTAATAGGCCAAAAATGCCAACTCACCAAAGACCGAATGAACTTGAGAAAAAAATGACCTTCACAAAAAATTGGAACCCACTTAGACATGATTTATAAGATCACTATAAACATAAAACATTCTTAAAACACCCTTCATGACCAACTCATTCAAATACACCACCAAAAGAAGCAACCTTCTTCACTAGGTCTAAGAACTACAAAACTAGTCTTCATATATCAAGCCAAAACCTCATCGAAGTCATCGTAATTTCAAGTGTAAAATAAAAATGGAAATGTAATTAACTCAGGGTCATAATATTTTTTAAATTACAAAAATAATTAGACATCTACCAAATCTCTTTGTAATTAGGTCACTTGAAAATGCCCAAAATGCCCCAAAACTACTATTACAAAATAGGTCATCATAGACCTCATAAGGGCACAAAAATGATCTTAAACCACCATTTAAATTTATAATATATACCATACATATTCCAACACCAATTTAGTCAATAGGTATAATGAAAACTTGAGATAAAACTTAACTTCTTGAAACTTTCCTTTTGGGTGGGGTCCACTTACAACCATGACACCTAACTTACACCTAGAGAAATATGGAGGAGTCCTATAAAACCTCCAATCATAAAAATTACAACAAAAAACCATTCCGGTCCTTAACCAACAAGACCTCTACCATCGAGTTATGAATTAGGGTTTTAAGAGGGTTTAAAACTAATTTAGCTTCTTAATGATTATTCATAAAATTTTGGGCCTTAATATTTAAAATAATGTCATAAAACATAATATATAACCATTCCCCACATTTATTAAACATATTAGACTCTTGTGAAATGGATTCACATGCCAATGAGCATTAGAAAGTCCAAATCGACTTAGAAATCTCACTTCTAGAAACTCAGTAGGAGTAAAAATGACATAACTTCAAAAATATTCAACACAAGAACTTGAAACATGGACCAAAACTCTAAATAAAAATTCAAACACATCTCCAATAATCATATTTTCTCAAATGCACTCATAAATTATGACTCCACTTCATTAGGGCATGCTTTCTTAAGGACTAGGTCTAAGAACATACCTAAACTCACTTTCCATGCAATATGCTCAAATTATTGACCTCAAAATTCACCAACATGCTATAAATTAATTTCCATAACTATAAAATATATCACATTTTCATTTCTAAGATGAAATCATAATTATGCACCTCATTAGGTCACCTAGGGCTTGAGAATAGGTCTAGTGTAGACCTAGAAAACATGACTTTACCTCATACTAGCCCTCTCAAAAAAATTGAGTATTGCTACACCTCACAAAAATTCTTCCCATTCTCTTACCAAACTCAACCTACTCATACATAAATTTACTCCATCATGTTATACCATACCTACCGATTAGACCTCTAAATTAGGCCTCTTAAACAAGCTTGCTTCATCGTAATCTGACATCCCCATCTCTTTGGCACTCTTGGAAACCTATAATAACCTTAAAAATACTACAACACCTCTACAATTCACTTCAAGCCACCATACCTACTCAAGAACCCATGAAAAATCATTGAGACTAAGAAACTCAACTGACACTACCAATCAAACTTCATGCTTCTTACCTCATTTGAAATCAATGTAACCCCATACATCAATGAAAACACCTACAACATCATTATTTTGACATAATTGAAAATATAATGCCGAAAAAATCTTCCTCATTTTCAATGAATTGGATAATCTACTCATCACTATTAAAATCTACTAGCTGACCTCATTATTTGGAATAAATGGCCTTATTATCATGTTTAGAATTTGATCATTACCTGGATGAGGTATTTAGATTGATTTAATTATGATCCAATAGCCGCCATCAGATATACATTTTCATTTACTTTCTTGGCACTACTTGGAAGTTGATGATGTCAAAGTTTTCCATAAGATCCCATACTTTATGTCTATAAAATTTTAAAATCTTATTCTTCGTATCACACCTTCCTTTGACTTGATGAATAATCATCCCAATGTCTCCAAACACTTGCAATTCCTTAATATTCCTATTTTTTCCAATAATAATCCATGAATTAATGATTTTTATTCTCTCCATTGTTACATTATGGAAAATGTAACCTATGGGAAAAGAAAAATTCTTTTCCACTTGAGAAACTAGAACTACACATACCCCAACCCCATTTATGATTCTAGAACCATCAAAGACAATTTTCCATAAACAAAAACATCATCTTATTTGTATGTGAAAGGGTGGCTATGAATTATTTTTCATGAATGTTATAAGTACCCAAACCATTCTCTATAGTTGTATCATAAGGATCAACTTCATAATGCTCCATGGTACACTCATCTAATAAAATATCAAGCACTAAATAAGGAGTATATTATTGTACTAACAATAAGTCATTTTATTCCTCTTCTTGGATTATGAAATTATAATTGAAAAGAGCAGGGTCATACGATTCAACATGATAGGAGGAAATTAACACAATTCTAGCAATAAATTGTGTAGCATATATAGTTCTTAAGAGCATGTGAGACTCGGCCATAAGACAAATAATCACCTACTTTGGCTATGAAATCTCTTGATAAGTAGATGGAAAAGAAAGGAGGTAAGTCAATAACTGAGATATCTTGAGTTATGGTTAGGCTCGGACAAGCATGAAGGGTCAACTCAAGATCTTTTATTACTCCTAATATTTTGATAGTTGAGCCATCAAGTTGTAGGAATCCCTTATAAGTTGGGTTATACTCAATACCTAAAATGTCTGTTATTTTCTTGGGCATTACAGAAGTACTAACACTTAAATATATCATGCAATTATGTAATAGGTTTTGTTCCATTATGAAAAACATGTAGAAGGGTGGAGGAATTTTAATATTACTTACTTGTTCATCCTTTAGTTAGCACATGTTGATTGTGTGGATTTCGGATTTCGCATAACAATTTCATATTACAATAACTACATTAGAGAGTCTTGTAGGAGATTCCTATGAGATGAGATAGAAAAGGTATCCCATATTGCCACATTGATATTTGTCTTCTTCATTTTCTTGATAATGTTCATAGGAATACCTCTAGATCTATGAATTGATTTTGAGGCATTTTCTTTTCTTTTTTCTCAATCAATAAAAGTGTTGATTTGAATTGTGGAATTTATTTTTCCACATGTTATAAATGTATCATGACTTACTTCCATAAAGGTGTAGCCATTGGATAAAATTACTGGTGTTCTTCTGCTTAAGTACATGAATTTATTTTCTTTGAGATGTGGACTTTACACTTAAAGGGATGGAGTAGCCATTTATATATGCATCTTATTTTACCTTGTATTATAAAAACATGAATTTGTGGCATGCTTGAGTTGTCTATTATTTTATTAACCACATAAAATTATTCTAGAGAATAGAACATAAATTTAGATTTAGTTGTATCTTGTTATGTTTCTTATACATTAGCATTTTTGTTTCCATCAATGGTTCTTGTTGATTAAAATAATTTGTCACCAAGAGGGTCTAAACTTAGATACTATTTGCACAAGTAATTTTATTTTTGGATGACTACATGGAAAACACCATTTAGATTCTCTTATTATGTTATTTTTTACTAGAACAAGGGATTTTATTATGTTTACGACAGGAAGTTATTGAGTAAGAGTAATCGTTTTAAGAGGTATATTTGGATTATGGCCCTAAAACCTATTTATTTGATTATTTTGGCCATATCTCTAATTTGGATATTGATATATCTACAAATGATAACCTTGATTTAACATTTGATAAGAATATTTCCCTTGATTGAAACTTGTGTAATTTATTGGGGTTTGAGTTTGTTTCCTATTCATAGAGATAATTTCATTAGATATATTCTTGATCAAGGATCTAAGATCATCGAGTATCATATTTCTTTTGAGAGGAATAATATGTGAAGGAAGAAGATGAGGTATTTTTCCTAGGAATATGGGAAAGAGAAGGTTATATATTTTGAGGTAGTTCATGGAATAGAGGCATAGAAAATCTAGAGGATATTTTTCCATCTTGAATTAAACAATTTTCATCCCCGATATCTTGTATATGCATTAGGTAATGTTGTAGCTCCCATATATTGTATCATTATAAAAATATCAAAATTTAGATCTCTTAGAAAGTATAAGAAAACACCTTGAGGGGTTGGTCTTAGAAGAGATGAAATCATGCCCCATCTTTTATAAAATATAAAGTTGAAATTTTCCATGAGCTCATTAGGGAAATTTTAATGGTTGTTATATTTTATACTAGAGAAATATTTCTTTCCTTTATTCCAACTATTTGTAGATTACTTCTCCAAAATTTTCCCATGAATGGATTGAAGCAAAGAAAACCTTTCTATTTTAGAGAAGAAGATAAAATCCTAATTGTTACATCATCACCAATAATAGAATCGAATGAACATACATTAAAAATGTCTTTAATATGATTTATGGGGTTGTAATATTTTCACCGATGAATAATGGAATGTTTTTAAATTAGTTATTGGGATATTGAATTATGAGCCAATTGGGCTAAAGGAATACCTCCATTAATGGATACAAAGGGTAAATTTATTTGATGGGATATGAAAGGAATACGTCTTATATTTTTATGGAGGAATAGAAGGACCTAAGATGAGGAGGAGTGAAAATAATTCTATTGGTAGGTGAAGGATACCTCTAGATTGATCTTTGTCTTATTCTTCTAGGTGAAAGTTGTTGCTAAGTAAAATATTATCATCTTATTAAGCTTTGTATTGTTTGTATCCTTCCTATTAATTGAGTGATAGACTACTTGAAAATAATATATTTGAACATGGGAGTTTCCATATGTGTAAAAGGATGCCTCTTAAGGGTGAAATGCACTAAGAAACACACCAATATTAGGGAAAGGAGACCAAAAATGAGCTACAAGTGACTTAAACTATCCCACAAGGTGTTTTAAAAATTGTCATCTCCTAATATTGCACCCTTGTTGAATATTCCAAATTCAACACCTCGGTGAAATATTTAACACCTACAAAGTGTGGGACGGTGACACATTTTGAGGTCAATTCCAGAGAAGGTGGCTCTTTCTATCCTAGATCATTGTGACCAACTAACCAACACTACTCTACACCTATGTAATCCTATCCTAAGTATTCCAAGTGACCAGGGTTTAAAGAGGGAAGGGATGGACAATACTACAAATTTATATATCCACCAAAGTAAACAAGCCAAGAATTATAGTTTATGATTGAACAAAAAATAATTTGAATTATATCACAATATGAATTAGATATTAGATTGCATACATGAACATGAAAGTAAATGAACACAACAACAAAAAAGAACATAATATATAAGTGGGAAAACCATGAGAGGCAAAAAAATCTGAAAATGACTAATTTTTATTGAGAACATAAGTTTCACCCAACACTCCCACTATTTCATAAGATTCACAGTTGTTACACCTTTATGGATCTTCTAGACTACTCACACTTCTTGCTCGCATATTTTTCTATATCATTTCATCATCAATCTCTAATGAGATCACCTTGTTTTATACAAGGTGGGTGACCAATTTTGTCACTCTTAATTCCAACTCGATTCATACTTATATTTTATATTCATAAGCCATGGCTGTTATTCTTTGGAGGGATTTTATTAATCTCATTTCTTGCTTAATATTATGACCCAAAACCCCCTTAATGTTAAGTAATGAAACAGGTAAAATTTCCTTTTTATACAAAAGTAATTAGAATCCATAAATCTTGAATATTTAGGCTAGCATGTACAAAAAAGTGCTTGTTCTAAATAACATAGGTTGTTGCACGTGAGTTCTTGTAGTGTTTTCATTGATGAAAAAGGTATATAATCATTAATGAAAAAGGTGTATGAGGTCCAAAGGATGCTTGTAATGATGATGTCATGGATAAACAAGATGTGGCTTGGTTGCAAAGGTAAAGATAGTGAAAATTGTTAGTCCAGTAGGCCTAATCCTTAGGCCTAGTCAGCAGGATGACTTAGTATGGTGGATTGAAGGCATGAGGAAAATATATAATCATGTTCAATGCATGGAAAGCATGGAGAGAGTGTGTTAAGACACTCATATGAATATCATAGTGTAGGTATAAGCTTGAGCATGGTTTGTAGGTGGTTATCTAGACCCAGTCTAGGTGCTAGGAGGCCTAATGGAGCATGGAAGTGAGTTAGAGAGCTAAGTGAGCCCATGAGGGCATGTAGAGAGGTGAGATATCTTATCACAAATTTGTGTGAGTGTCTCCATGATGAAAAAAATGGAATTTTCATGGATTATAGGTTGAAACAATCTCAACTAGGCCTAATTTAGAGACCTAGTGCAAGCATGGCTTGGAGTATGAACCAAATCAAGATGAGGTAGGGTTTTGTAAGCATAAGGAGTGTGTTTTATAATATAGATATGATTTGGAAGGTGCTACGGGTCATGATTTATCTGGTAAAGGAAGGTTTAAGATACTTTAAAGGCATGTTCTTGAGAAGAAGATAAGTAACCATGGGAAAATTAAGTAGGGTGATGAATTTCAGACAAATACAGATTTGAAATGAGTCTTGGGAAATGTGAATGAGGTTATTATAACATTGTGTTAAAAATTTAAGTTAAAATTTGAAAGGATAAGAAATAAAATTAGTTTGTTTCTAATCAAGCTCTTAAAATGACCATTTTCAACTTAAGGCTTGAGATTTATGTGCTCATTGATATGTTAAAATTTTGCATGGTGACCTAAGCTACACATAAAAGTTGGTACATGGAGTCTAGAACCTTTTTCAAGAGGAATTAGTTAGAATTATTTATTATGGGTTATGAACAATGATTAAGAAGTGAAGTGGGTCCAAACCCTCCTAAAACCCTCCCTTTAGAGTGATGGAGAAGAACTCAAATTTTAGTTATTTCATGAATTAGATAATCTTATGTGAAGAATCATGGATGTAGAGAAATCCTTCTACCTCAGTTTGGTGGGATTTTTGTAGGAGTGAGGATAAAGTACAACAAAATCATTTTTTTCTAAATATTTACATGTGAATTTATGTGATGAAGGTTTCATGATGAAAATACTAGTGTAGGAGAAAGCTTCAAATGTGCCCTAAGTTCTGATGAGAAGATTCTTATAACTTATTTGCAATATTTTTGTGAATCAAGTAAACTAATATGACCTACCATTTAGGGATAGAAGAGGAAAATCCATTCATGGTGATTTGAGAGAGTTTTGATATGAATGCATGCTATAGAAGTGAAAATTGAGCTTGGATGTTTGCTAGAAGTCCAATAAAACATGTTGGAGATCATAACTTGATCTAATGGTGTGATTTGGTATCCAATTTTTCATGGTCAAACATGTCTGAGGTTTCATGTTAATAAGGTATGAAGAACAAGAGTGCAAGTATGGATTTCTCCGTATAACTCATGCATGTGAGTTCTTAAAGTTGATTTTCAAGTCCCTTGTGAAGTGTGTCATGAATTAGTATTGCATGAAAGTGTGTTTAAGATTATTGGAATATATATTAGACAAGAATAGTTTTTGTGGTCTAAAACCTAGTTTGATCACTCCTATAAATGCAAGCATATACATATTACAAACCTTGAAATGATGAATGTTATGGACCTGATGAAATGCCCAAGGATGTGTCATTTTCAGAATAATGCAATATGAGCCATGATCAAGTGCATAAGTGGATGAACCTGATAATTTTGTGAAGACTAGTTTTCTATGTTTTCAAACCCTTTAGGACCTTGTCTGAATAAGTATTACATGGAGAGAATAAAGGTGATAAGGCCATTCCAAATCCTTAAAGGTCAACTAGAGGTCATCTTTGTGAAATAATTTTTCATGTTAGATATTATGTGTTTCCACCAAAACTCAAGGGGCTACACCACTCCTTATTGTGTATGGGGAGGCTCCCATGATTGAATGTTAACTATTTTGGTGTGAAAATGTGTTGATATGGATAATTGAAGGGGAGAAACACAAGATCTTAGCAACAAATCCAATCACATAGTTTCACAAGGAGGCAAGTTGTAGAGAAAACAAAAAAAACAAAATGAAATATTATTCAAGCTTGTGTATTTCACGTCCGTGAACACACAATTATATAGTGTTTACAAAGCTAATCCTCAACCAAAAAATAGGGAGGAAACACTAAAACAAGGAGATTAAATCATCTCCATAAATCAAGGAGTGGAGGTAATAGCTCAACAACTCCAATAAGTTACGGGAGACAAACAATATCCCACAAACTAATTAAAAAAATAATTATAACGTATGCTCTCAAATGAGCTTATTTAAGGTGAAAAATATCTAGTTCACAAAGACAAGTCTGAACGCGTTTACACCAACACCCTCCCATAAGCCAATGTAAGGGATAAGGAAGAAGGGGTCCTGGCTACTATGCCAAATACGGTACCCCATACAAACAAGAGAAAGAAGAAGGAAATAAGGGAATTCATGTTAAATTCCCTTGAGTACAACTTCCTTGACTCCGATATTTTGTCATAGAAGAATATATCAAGGAGAAGCAAGTGGTTTAGTGAAGATATATGATATCGATCAACTATAGATACAAAATTCAAGTCAACAAAATCATCTAGAATCAATTTTTGGATGAAGTACATAAAAATTTCAATATGTTTTGTATGTTAATGTTTAATAGGATTATGTGTGATTTTAATAAAACTCGATTATCACAGAATATGCCGGAAGGAGATTCTTTTGGAAATCAAAACTCATCAAGCATTTGGAAAAGCCAAAGAAATTCTTGACTGCTTTTACCGCACCTCGTACTTAGCTTCAATGGATGACAAAACAAATTCATTTTATTTTTTACATGCCCATGTTACTAGACTAGAGCCAAGGTGAAAAAATAAACCATAAGTATATTTTTATGTGTCTCAAAAACCTCCCCAATCTGATTTTGTATAGTCTTCAATTTCATAAAATCCACCTGTGGTAAATAATGTATGCCAAAATTCAATGTCCCTTTTATATATCTCAAAATTATTTTTACAGATTTCATGACTCTCATGTGGCTCATGTGAAAAAATGAGACACAAGGTTAACAAAAAGGTTATATATGGATGGGTATGTTTGGATAAAAAGAATCCCGATGAATTGTCTATAAAGAGAGGCATCAACAAGGTTATACTTGCGATTAACGGTCAATTCAATACCTAGTGGAAATGGAGTGGGAGATGGCTTACAATCAGCCATGTGGAACTTTTGCAACAAACTAGAAGCATACTTCCTCTATCCAATAGAGATGCCTTGAGAAAACCGAGAAACCTAAAGACCAAGGAAATAGTGCAACAATCCCAAATTTTTCATGTCAAAGTTTGCACTCGCTTTTTAATGTCTGAATCATAGAAGATGATCTTCCGGTGTGGATGAGATTGCCAACATACAAAACCAATATTAACAATTCATCATCATGTTTTAGAACATATATAGTATGATCGGTTTCACGGTGATGAAAACAAGTAGACAACAAAAACTCATCTATTTTCTCATACCAAGATCGAGGAGCTTTTACGAGACCATACGAGAGAATGAAGAAGTCTACAAACTAGTGAAGAATCATGCACAAAACTAGGGGGTTGCTCCATATAAATTTCCTCATGGATATCACCATGTAAAAGGCACTCTTCATGTCCATATGATACACTAACCACCTATGAGAAGCAAAGAAGGAAAGAACAAGGCAAAATGAATCCATATTTTTGCACGGGATAAAAAGTCTCATAGTAATCCACCCCCTTGAGTGAAGAAAATCCCTTAGTGACAAGATGAGCCTTATACTTTTCTAAAAATCCATTAGCTGCATACTTAGTCTTAAAGACCCATTTACATTTTACAAATTTCCTTCCGTTAGGAAGATGAACCAATTCCATGTATTATTTTTTTATCAAAGAGAGTATTCTTCTTTCATAGCTTTATCCCATTCAAATTTTCCACAAGTTTCAAAAAAATTAACAAGATCGGAGGAGATAGATTCACTTACAAGAGTCATTCTGAAGGCATAGGCTCGAGTGCAATGATAAGCAATATCACCTAAAGTCTCAGATCTTGTGCATTGAGGATCACTCGGATCTCCTACCAAGTTACTAGCTTCTTGCAGAGTATATTGAAGCCATTTTGGATGTCATTGTGCTAGATAAGGAGGGGAAGGAGGAGCCAGGATGAGAAACCTCTTCTTGAAGCATTATTAGAAGAATCATCAATAAGCATGTCATCTATGTTAGGTGAAGGAGGTATTGGAGACATATGTTGATCTTCATCAGAAGTCTCAACAAAATCATCTCATCAACATGAAAATCCTTCAAAATGAACTTCCGGAGTAGAAGTATCCAGGAAGGTGGTATGGCTTCATATGTTCACTGATGGCCAACAAAAATTATTTCCTTACTCTTTTGTTATATGGAATTCCTTTTCAAGTAAGAACATGAGCCCAATTTGGATATCAAAGACTAAAAATCGAAACATCAAGATTCTCTCCAAACCATGCTTCCTCGGGTGTAATATTTTGAGCAACTTTGTGGGGAATCTGATTTTGAATATAGTTGGCACAATTCATGGCTTGACCCAAAACTCAAGTCAAGGTTCTTTGGTGAGGAATGTAATTTTTCATCTACTTGAGTGTCCTATTTTCCGTTCCCCAACACCATTTTTTTGAGGAGTGTAAGGCCTTTGTATCGATGTATAATTCCATGGTCGGTACAAAAATCCTGAATTCATTACTAATATACTTCACCCCATTAGCGAGTCTGCAAAGTTTTTGATGGAATGAGATAATTGTTTTTCAAAAATATCCTTAAATTATTTAAAACCATTGAAACAATCACTCTTATATTGAAGAAAATACACCTATGTTCTCCTCGTGAAATCATCAATAAAATTTAATACATATTTACAACGAGAAAAAAAAGAAGAAGGAAGAGTAATCAAATCACTTTGTGTACTAACTTGTGAGGAGCCTTATCTCTCTTAGCCAATCGTTTGGGAAATTGATCTTGATGTTGTTTATATAACATACTGACTTAGAAAAACACCATCGAGTAGAATAAATTTTAGGAATTTCGGTTACCATGTTTTGAGAAGATAGTTGTTGTAGATATCTGTAATTTAGATGGTTGAATCTCTCATTCCACAACTTGCTAATAGAATCGAGTGAGAAATATGAGAAGATCCTATGGAAGTATCGAACTTGCCAAAGAGATACAATATATAATATTTATCCACAACACTGTAGCTATAATATCATTAGGATCATTCAATTCTCTTATTACAACTTTATTAGGTAAGAATTCAATAGTCTCTCCTTTCCTAAATTACAAATTTGATAAATGGACAATTACATATTCATATCCCATAGTGCACATGATTAATTGAATTAATTACTTTAATTAATTTAATTAACATCCTCACTTGACCACCTCACCTAGCCACATCACCTAGACACCTCATCATGAACCTATTCTTAGCATGTTCATTTTAACTAAAACTCAATCTCTACTTACCTAAACTAACTAAGACTTAGTTTAACCCTAACATTAGATGCCTATTATTTTTCTCTAACAACATGCCCACTTACTTAAGCGGAAAATACCATTTTAGACCGAACCAATGGGAAGAACTCGCCAAAAAAGATTCCAAGATCTGTCATTTTGGAAAACCTAGGATTTCCCACTATAACTAATGTTAGTTAACCTAAACCGATGTCGTCACCTAACCATCATCGGTTCGGTTACCATATATTCATTTTGGTAACCTTGTTCTAGAGGTTGGAAATTTTGAGTTCTGGAGAAAGATCTGCATGCAAGCTTGAACCAGGGTTCTCTCACGTATCTAGAAGATAGAAGTATACCCTACCAAAGCCCAAGCAAGCATGGAGTCTCATGAAAGGCATTGGCATTCACGGAGCATTCTAGGAAGCAATTCCATTCACATAATATTTGGGCTCTACAAAATCAACCATTCACCATATCATTCCAAACCAGGCCAAGCAAATATCAAGTAAGTAGAATTTTTTATCTCATTTTTATACTTACTTAGATTTGTTTTTTCATTCTTTTATTATTACTCTATCTCCCAATTGCATTCCACCATCCCCATTTTCCAAATCAATCCACCCCCACCCACAACCTTCTCACCCCCATAAAACCTTTCCATTCTGAGCCTTCCTAAGATTTTACTCATTCCCCTAACCATTCTTCTCCATTCTTTGTATAATCATAAAGAACACTCAAAACCTTTATTGCCACATTTCCATCTTTTCCCCTATGACCTGATATCGGTCACCCTTGACCATCGTATCATTTTCCCTTCATACCATCATCGGGTCACCAGAGTGACAATAACCCAAACCATATTAGTTGACAAAATTTCATCCCTAAGTTGACTTACAAAATCCCTACCAAACTCCATCACAAACCTTCTTCACCCAAATCCTTTACACTACACCTATTAACTCCTAGACACACTCTCTTTGGTTCATGTGAAGTTATAAAAGGCTTGACCCCTACACCCATTTAACTATTCTACCCTTATCCACCCTAAAATCATCATGTTGGTCATACCAATCACCATCATTGGTCATCACTACATGACCAACATCGGTCTCTATGTTTGTAACCCAACTATAGATAAATGACCTAATACCCACTCCCAAAACTACCAAAACCCAAAACCTTTACTGACCTATTCTAATCACTTGGCAAAAACCTAAACCCTACCCAACCTCTAGATCTAGATCATAATTTTTTTGTTAGATTAGACTTAATCTTAATATATGTTAATAATGAGATACCTAAATCAATTATAGTAATAGGACCTCTTTTTGTTTACATTATTTTCATTAAATTGATAAAAATAGTGGATTGAAAACCATCTAGGAAGTATCACACTTTCGGATCTAGCACACGCTAAGAAGTCCACGACATATATTGTTTAATATTCTTCTTGTGGTCTTGTTTTGCATTTACAGGTAGTTCCTCCTAGCAAAAGGAAGTTCTTCACAATCAACATTGGATGGGAAATCAAAAATGTGCGCATTCTACCTTCCACCTTCATTTCACAGGTATTCCTCCTCACCTTTACCTTATCTTATTTTTCTCATACGTACACAACTTATTGGTGAAACATTTTGGCATGCCCGGTGGGACCCTCTCTTGGGTTCATTGCATTTTCTTCATATAGGAAATTTGTGTGTCTCTTTCTTTTTGAAAAATACACATTTAATCTTCTCTGGTAACATTCTTTTCTTCTAATTGTCTAAATGACATTTGTGATTTGGTGTTTAAAATGAATCATTTCTTTCTTCTACATTTGCATAGTAGTGAAAGAGCACGTTCTTGACCTATTCATCATTTTCTACATCAAATTTAATTGTCGATTTGGGTTCTAAAATATGTTGCATTTCATCCTTGTATGTTGCATTTTAGCTCACATTAAAACTAAGGGAAACCTATACGTTGGAAGTCATGCCCAGCTGATGGTTGACATAATTGAATCATAGAAAGCACTTTCTCTTCTCTCTCTTTTCCAAACTACACAAATAAAAATTCACACATCTTCTTAAACAACACCTTACCTGGAAGAAGTTTCAATGATCACATGATAGAGGATTGATAGTGGGCACCCAACTGGTTTCTTTGTCCAGTCATTATCTCAGAGAAAGGACCACCCCCCCACCAAAACATAACCTGAAACCACCCTTTAGAATTTTCCTCTTCATAGGATGCCTTCCAACCAAAAAATTTTTTTTTTGAATTCACAAGTCAATCTTAAATAGCATAAGCTAAAAAACATAAAATTCACTTATAGGATTTGTGTGTTTTTCTTAGCTTTTTCTTGAGTTACGTTTTGAGTTGTGAGGTTATGTTGTTTCATTTTCTTCTTCCTTTCACACTCCACCATCATAGTTGGTGTATTCTCGACTATTTCTGAGTGTGTTAGGTCTAATACTATCATCCTCATACTTTTGGGTTGATGTTCCATCTGACTTAATTCACAAAAATCTATTTTTCTTCATTTCTTCTAATTTCACAAGTAATGCATCGCGGTCAGTCCGACCATCACCATCATTTTTATATTTCGACCATCATCGGTTTACCTAACCAGTGTCAGTTTCATCTCTTTTGGTCATTTTACCCAAAAATAGCATTCATCAAATCTTTTGTTCTATTTGAAAGTTCTCAAAACATCATCATATCCCCAAAAATTTCATATCATCACCATATATAGTTTCCTCCATTATTTTATTTTCATCAATTTTTTGCCTCATTTGCTAAAACTATTGATTTCCCATATACCTAATATCGGTTATCATAATAACCATCATCGGTTCCCCTTTAACCATCATCATTAGTCAATTTAACCATCATCGGTTCCTTTGTTTTGATTTTTAATTAAAACACCGATCAAATTTACCTCCGAATTCATCCTTCTCCATTTCTGTTTTTTTTTGTGTATTTTTAGAGTATAATTTTTACAGGTCATATGCTAATTCACATGGTGTTGACTCATATCCAAACCAATGCCCTTGTGTTTCATGCTAGCCTTCAGCCACTTCCACCTAGCCCATCACCACCTTCCATCTTGTCACCTATGGATCCAACTCAACCCATCACCATTAGTACCTGGCGATGAGGAGTTCGCAAGACTCCTTGACCAGAATCTCATGGCCCTACAATACTATCTTGCCCATTCCTCCACCCGAGACTCCTCGGGATAGTTATATATGGCATGCCCATGTCTATCCCTCCTGCCCTCACTCCCCCACTTCCACGTCAGCTACCACTAGCTCAACATTTCCTTCATCCACCTTACCCCCTTGTGGTGTCTCAACTAGACCCCACATCCACTATAACTACTGCACCAATGACATCTATCACACCCGTGGTGTCAACCATCCCTTCACCAACCACCTTAAGCATGGCCCCATCTGCACCCTTTACCTCATATATGTACCAATTGCATCACAACCACCCATGGTGTCGGAAACCCACACCCCATTCCAAAACCTCATCCTTTCCATCCCACAGTCTCTACCCCCAATTACTATGAGAGTTCGTTATGACTACCCCACCTATTTACACACATCACCAAGTAACCCCCAATCTCATCTATCACTTATTATGGGATATCTTCCACCCACATCTATTCCCCCTTTCATTTTTCATATTCGGCACCCCCATATACTGGGATGTCATCCACATCATACACCCATCATCAACCTCCCTTTACGCTATAGAGGCCCATTCCTCACAACCCACCAATGACCTCATTAGGATGATGATGGAAAAGATGCAAACATTAGAAGCATCAATTTCTAGCTCTCGCAACTCCTTAACTTATGATGAAAAAATCTGTAATGAGCCTATTCATCCATCTATCCCCATTTCCCATACCCTGTACATTGGGAAATGCCCAAGTTCAACCATTTCAATAGTAAAGAAGACCCACAACAACACTTGTGGTCATTCAAACATGGGTGCTATCTAATTTCCCATGATGATGCTTTACTCCTATGGACATTCCCCATGTCCTTGACAGGACCCACCTTAGATTGGTATAGTGGTTTACCCAGACATTCCATCTACTCCTTTAACCAAGTGGCTCAAGCATTCTTGGACCACTTCTCAATCAATGTCATAAAAAAAGTCACCATGACTGACCTATACTGACATGATAGTATGATGATGAATCTATCACAGATTTCATTTGCTCGTTGGTGAAAAGTCTTATCAACCAATTAACATTCTAGTTACCTCAAGTTGAGCTTATAGAGTTGTTCACTAGAGCTTGTGCTAGACACATCTCACCAACTCTGTAGGTACAAACTTTCCGTACCTTTGATGAAGCATTTACCATGGTGTGAAAGCTGGAAATTCATGCCATTGAAGAAAAGAAAATCCAATTGTGAAAAAAAAATGCCACGTTCAAATCAAATGACACTTCTTCATCTTCAAAGCCCCAAAATAATTATTCAAAATCCAAAGGATCTGCCAACGTGGTAGTTCTCAAAGCTGGTCCATCCCATCCATCTAATCAAGCCAAACCTTCCTCCAATCTTTCTCCCATTCATACTTTTCAGTTGATGGGAACAATGAAAGTACACTCCGATTGGAGAGCCCTATTCTTCAGTCTTGGAAAAGCTTCTTAAGGTCAGAGCCATTACACTACCCCCATAAAACCTCATACTGGTTTGATCCCACTCATCCTATGCCCACATGGTATAAGGAACATGACTATTGTAATTATCATCACGTCAAAGGCCATAGTGATGGTAATTGCATAAATTTTAAGAACATTGTCCAAGAAATGTTAGATAATGGAGATCTCATCCTGGACAACCCAAATGCACCAAAAATCAAAACTTGCATATCTTTAAGAAGTCATTCCCTAACCATACACCATCATCTAATCAAAATGGTGAACCTTCAACCAATGAAAACAATGTCCATGAAGTCCACGTTGTTTTTGATATCATACCAGCCATTCCTCAATTTCCACCTATTCCATCTATCGAGGAAATTTTGGCATGAGAGCTCCTCTACCCATGGAGGAGCATACCTCATCCACTCCTTCACCCACAGAGGAGTCTTCTTCATCTCCCCTTCACCCATGGAGGAGTCCACAAATTTTTTGATGTCATTTCACCATCTACCTCGCAACCTATCGAACAATCAATGGTATTAACTCTCCTACCCGCAGGAGAATCATCATCACTTTCTCCTCCACCAAAAGAGGAATCTACCTCACCCCACCTACCATCTCTCCTACCCATGGGAGATCCTTTAGACATGCCACTACTACATTGGGGACAATTCCCCATTAGCATTCTAGGATCCCATTGATCTGGTCTGGCTCTTTTACCCACAAAGTCCGAGGCTAACCAATTCCCTATCTCTCATAGACATATTTTATAGGGATTGCCACTAAACCAACTACATCTCCTCTTACAGTAGTGTCATTTTCATGACTAGCCGATCGCTTGGATTATGTTGATAATTCCATGCTTTGGGGATGTCTTTGGCTCCCCTTTTGACTCAAATGCAAATGTTGCCTACAGATACCTCCACGATCTATCCAAAGGTATTTCAAGCAACCAAATCAACCCGACCATGCCTATTGAAATGGATTCTTCTTTCATCACCTTTACCTACATCCAAACCTTTACCCATGACTAAAACCATTCCTATGCCTAAGAACCTACCACACCTACATCTTCACCCATATCTAGACCTATCACTACCTTGGGTATCATGCCGACATCAAGCCTTGTCCATCCACCCATCAAATTGGATTTATCCACACCTTCCCAAACCCACACAAAAATATTCCTCCACCTAAAAGGAAGACCCAACCTTCTAGGCCACATACACCAGTCTCACCCACCACACCTTTGTCACCTTCCCCTTCCGTCCATCCTAGGACCTCACCCATCAACCTTGGCCAAACAACCCCTACCCAAGGCAAATCAAAAGCTAAAGAAACCTACTTCTTCATCATGATCCTTTTTGTTACCCAATTTACCTACACAAAAACCCTCCCCTCACCTCACCCGTACATTTCTTACCACCTATACCTCCACCAGCTACCATAACCCCAACATTACCTATGTGACTTCAACCCATACATTCCACCCGGCCTCCACCAACCACTTCCACCACACCTCCATTGTCCCCATGGGTAACCCATCCTCTTCCACCATCTTCTTTCCCTTTTGCATCACGTACTCCCACCTCACCTTTACCAAGAAGGTGCAATCCAAAGACAAGAACCCACTACCCTCCAATAGGTAGTTAAACCAACAACACCTTCCATTGCTAGTTCTTCTACCACACCTTTACCCAAGCAGATACCATCAAAACCTAAGATAATACCACCTACCAAACTAGTGGTCAAACCTATTCCACCTCCTATAACACCTCTTCCACCACAATCATCACACCTTTACCCAAACCCACACTCACTTCCCACTGTGATCCATTGGCAGGGTCCTATGCCAACATTTTAGCCAACCTCTTAGAGACCTCGGTCATCACATTACCACCACTTAGACCTTATGACCCCCTCAAACCCAAACCAAAAGGGTTTGATGAAACTAAAATTTTTGCCTACCATCATGTGCCAGACATGATGTAGAGGGTTGTAAGGCTCTCAAAACCATTCTCCTCCAATTATGTCCTCCTGAAGAAAATTTTGATGATGATGATCTTCTTGATGAGGACCTATTCCATCTTCACCTATCACCATACATCCCCACCCACTACCTATTCATGACTACATGCATCACCACCTCCACAACCCTTTTATCCACCTCCAAAATTTGAGATCAACATGGTCATATCAGAGAGTTGGCCAAACCACCACCTAAATGCTAGTGTGCCCTACTCATTTCACAAGGTTCTTACCCCACATTAGGTTTTTTTCCATCATGTCATTATACTACTCATGACATACCTTCTCCATCTACCTCTTCCCTCATATTAACATGATCCAAGTTGCCACTCATGCCCAAAAGGAAAAGGAAAAGAAAAAGCAACTAGCCCATCAACCAATCTGTGCCCAATATACCATCTACACCACACCCAAAATCACCATTCGAGGACCCACATACCCTATTTTTGATGGGGTCACCCATCATACAATGATAAAACAATTACACCAATCCCCTCTAAAAATGTCTTTATATGATCTCATCCAAACCTCTGAATCTCATCGACAAGCCCTCATGGAGGTTTTGCAATCCATCGAGGTTTTACCTAATGACCCCACACCAGTAGCCTCCATTATCACCCCTCACACATGTGGCCTCTCTTACCAAATCATCTCCTTCTTCTACCCCCATGCCCACTCATCAAGTAGCCACCCTCAATTTTTTTGATGAGGAGATCATACCTCTCCAATCAGATGACCTGATCCCACCCTTTTCATCTCCATCTATATCGATAATATATACATATATGTGCATTATGATCGATGGTGGTGCTAGCATCAACATCATCTCCTCCCACACATATAATCAAATGTGCATCCCTTCAAATTACATGCATAATAACCTAGTTATGTTGTGCTCCTTCAATGACACCATCACTTCCACCCTTGGCACCATTATTCTTCACATTTGTGTGGGCCCTCACACTATCCTAGAATTGTTCTACATCTTAGAGGGGAGTTCCAGTATAACTGTTGCTTGGCTGACCTTGGATTCATGTCATGGGTTGTGTTCCTTCAACTTTACACTGCTGTGTAAAATTTGAACATGAAGGACATAACTATACCATCCCATCTGACCCATCACCATTCAAAACCTAAACATGTTATACCAACCTAATGATGTCCTTGTACCAGTTAAGGCATCTACCACTACCACCACTTCTCCTTCACCCACAACCCCATCCACCACCAATGTTGCCGCCACCTCTCCCACACCTAACTCTTCTATTCCTACTATTACTATCATAGCCTCTCGCACCTCTCTGCCTGGCCCATCTACTTCCCAACCAACCGATACCCCTCCTTCCCAATCACCTAGTAATTCATCTATTCCCGCTACCCACATATCTACTACCGATCCCTTAGAGGGTGTTTTTCAATGCCTCACTCTAGGGGAGTACCACCTCTACAATATAAACACATTCCTTACTCCACAAGAGTATGGTAACCTATGCCAACATCCTCATTATGACTATCACATAGGAGAGGTCTTCCCTTATGGTCCTCCCCACCTTCGCACCAACTTAACATATGGGGACTTGATACTTCCACCTATTCACCCAAACCACCATCCCAAACATGACCATTTTCATCTGACCTCCAATCTCTCACCAACCACCACTTCACCCACACTTTCCTTCACCATGTGCACATGGAAAGGCTTTGGCTTTGGTTTTTTACAAACAAGGTCGTCATCATACCATCATCCCATGTACCACCCATAAACACAAATACTGTAGTGGTATCGGATTCACCAAACTATCTCCAAGAAGGCCCATGTTGAACTCATTGAGGATGAAAACCTTCTCCACCCCATTCACCAATGTCACCACCCTCACCCACGGAGTCTATGGATCCAAAATCCATTCCTCCTAACTTTTTTTTTTTTCATATGAACACCATTTCCTTGGGACCTTTGACTTATCAATGTGATGGTGAGGCTCCCTCTTCTCTTCCATTCTGTATCCTGACATGATCGATGATGATACACCATCCATTAACATCATTCAATGTCTAGGATGATGAGTCTATCCTCACCTACCTTGGTGTGGAAGATTCTTATATTCACGGTCATTTCCTTTTGAGATGCAAACCATGTTAAATGAATCAACCATCAAAGTCAATATTAACACTCAAGATGACCCACACATTCTAAAGATAGGCCAATCTTTAGATGTTGCTGAACAAGAAGCTTTTACTTCTTTCCTCTCGGGATCATAGCAACACTTTTTCTTGGTCCTATGCTGATATGCCCAGTATTGACCCAAACATTGTGGTCCACAATATCATAACCATTCCTGAAGCCAAACCCATAAAATAGAAGCTATGGAAAATGCATCCTCGCATTGCCCTTCTTGTCAAAGAAGAACTTCACACCTTCTCTGGTTTCCTTCATCCTACCCATTGACTATCCCCAATGGATTTCTAACATCATTCCTATCACAAAAGTGACAGGGGACTTTCACATTTGCATGGATTTCCATGACCTCAACTTAGCTTGCCCCAAAGATGACTTTCCTCTACTAGGTATTGACCAACTAGTTGATCTCACCACTGGTCATGAGATGTTATCACTCATGGATGGTTTCTTAGGTTATAACCAAATATTACTCACCCTAGAAGATCAACACAAAACCACCTTCATCACTCCTTGGGGACCTTCTTGCTATCGAGTCATGCCTTTTGGCCTTAAAAATGTTGGTGCTACATATCAGTGGGCTATGACTTATATCTTCCATGACATAATGCATCACATATTGGAAGATTACGTAGATGACCTTCTTGCCAAATCCAAACATGGGCCAAACACCTTATAGTCCTTAAGGTCATCTTTGACCACCTCATCAAGTATTGTGTTCACCTTCAACCTAAGAAGTGTGTCTTCATTTGTTCTTAGGAAAGCTCCTTGGTTTCATCATTTCTTTTGCATGGCATAGAAGTCGATCCCACTAAAATAAAGGCTATTCTCAAAATGCCTCCACCTACTAACCTTCACCAACTTTGTAGTTTGCAAGGTAAGTTGTAATCTATTCATCATTTTATTTTCACAACTTTTCGACCGTTGCCAACCATTTCACCATCTCCTCAAAAAGGATGTCTCCTTCAAATGGGATGATGAATGCCACAAAGCCTTTGATGCCTTAAAACAATACCTTCTCCAACCACCAAGTGCTCATTCCTCCTAAGGATGACCAACCCTTTTACCTATACATTTTTTACTATGATCATTCCTTAGGTGTGCCATGCTCACTCATCATGATGAGAAACATAGAGAGAAAGTGGTTTATTACATAATCCATACCCTTTTGGACTATGAAACTAGGTACACCCATGCCGAAAAACTCTTCTTAGCCTTAGTTTTTGTCACCACTAAACTTCATCATTACCTACTCAATCACAAAACCTTTTTCATCACCAATACTGACCCCTTACATTACATGTATGCCAAACCCTACCAACATCAACGTGTTGCATGTGCATTGGCTCATGCTTCTCGCAGACCTTGACCTCAAATTCATCCATCAAAAATCTATCAAAGGCCAAACCATCGCTTGACCAACTTGCAGATGCCCTCTCCAAGAAATCAATCCTCTAACTTTGATTTCCTAGGATGAATCCATTACTACCCTCTCTTTGGATGATACCATTTACCAAATGACCTTATTCTTTGATGGTTCCAAATGTCATGTGGGGGTGGTGTAGGTGTTATCCTCATTCCTCTTGATGGTGAACCTATGCCTTTATCTTTCAAACTAGATTTTGATTGTACTAACAATATCACCGAATATGAAGCACTCATATTAGGTCTCCAAACCACCATCACCCTAGATGTCAAATCAATTAATATCTTTGGTGACTCTCAACTAGTTGTAAATCAAGTCAATGGTATATACTAGTGTCATAAAAAATACTTCAAAAGTATAAACACCATGTTGACATACTTTTGACTACCTTTGACCATTATGAACTTCAAACCACCCCATGCTCCACTAATAAATTTGTGGATACCATGGCCCTCTCCTCTCGCTTCTTCTTAGATACCCACTTCACCCTCTCGACTCAAAAATATTTGTCACAATACAAAGGTTGCAATCACCTTCTTATTTATTTCAAAGATGTCAACTCTCATCGGAACCATTAAACTTGACCCATGTGACCTTTGGTATAAGTAGTTTTTGAGACTACCTTTCCCTTTCCATTCTACCTCCGATCTTACTCGTAATGGACAATGCACCTTTCTTAAAAGTGTTTCTCGCTATGTCATCATGGGTGGTCTTCTTTATAAATGTGGCTTTGATGGTATTCTCTTATGATGCCTTACAAGTTCTGAAATTCCTTATACCATCAAGGAAGTTCATGATGGAATTTTGGAGGTCACTTTAGTGGCTTAGCTATCGCTAAACACATCCTTCACCTAGGCTATTATTGGCCCACCCTCAACCATGATTATTGTGACTATGTCAAATGTTGTGTGAAATTCCAACAACATGCTAATCTTCATCACACACCTAGTCATGCCTTACAAGGTCACACGAGACCTTTGGCCTTTCTCTCAATGGGGTTTGGATCTTGTTGAGAGAGATCAATCCTCATTCTTCACAATGCCATCAATGGATTATAACCACTACTGAATACTACACTAAATGGGTAGAAATCCATCCCCCTCATCTCTACAAAAGCTGAGAAAATTTGTGAATTCATCAACCATCACATTATTTTTTCACTTTGGTGTCCCTCACCACTCTCATCACTGATAATGGAAAACAATTCAAAAACAAAACCCTATGAAAATTTGTGATGCCTTTGGCATTCAACTCATTTTTTCTTCACCTTACTACCCTCAAACAAATGGCCAAGTAGAATCAACCAATAAAACCTTGAACAAAATTCTTATGAAAGTAGTTGATGATACTGGAAAGGATTGGCATATGCACATTCCTTTCACCTTGTGGGCTTACCATACTAGTATTATTCACACTTCAACTACTGCCACACCTTTCTCTCTGGTCTATGGTACAAGGTTGTCTTCCTCTCAAAGTCCAGATTCCATCTCTATATCTCACTCCAAGACATGCTCAATGATGATGACTTTCACCAGACCATTTGGCACAACTTGAGTTATTAGATGAACATCATCTTAATGCTCTTGATCATCTCCAAATCTACCAAAAATGTATCAAATGTGCCTATGAAAAATGTGTCCATGAGTAAACCTTCCAGGTTGGTGACCTCATCTGAAGGAAAATCAACATGTAACCAAAGAAGAGAAAAGTAAATGGGGAAAATTTTTCTCCTAATTGGCTTGGACCCTATATCGTTACTCATACCTATGGATCAAGTGCTTATCATTTATCTTCACTCAAAGGTAAACCCAAACTAAACCCCTCAATGCCTTGCATCTTTGACCATTCTATTATTGAATCAAGTCCTATATCACCTTCTATCTATTTCAAGCTCATCCCTTGAGCACCCTTCACCTTTCATATTACCTATTCTTGGGGTCAATGACTAAACAAAAATCATGTGATTACCATCACCTTTCAGCCTTATCTTCAATATGAGTACCATGGATCTACTCATGGCATGATTTTCATGGATATTTTTCATTTTTCAAGATGGAATCCCATGGTGGTCATTCATCACTCTAAACCATCTCTTTCATAGTTAACCTTTCATGTGCTATGGTTTTTTCTTAAACAAGAGCCTAATCTTCCTCTATAGTCTTGTCCATGACTTAAAATTCCAAAAAGAAAAATAACTTTCTTCACCCTTAGAAAAAAATGGGATTCAACTCTTGAGTCAAACTTCTAGCAAAGAGATGACTCCTCTCAAAGGACATCTCTTCTCTCTCTATCTCTTGCTATATGGTTTTTAGATAGGCTCCTGTTCGAAGGAAAACCTCTTACAAAGCTAGCCATTGCACATAGTCTATCATAAAAGAGACTATTTATTCTCAAAAATAAAAATAAAATATTTAGAAGCTTCCTGACATTGATCACTTCGAATAATTCAAGGAGATAATATACTCATCCTCATAGACTTCCCACATCGATCATCTATCAAAAAACAAAAACCTAGAAAATGAACCTTTTTCATCATGGACCTAAATGACTTTTCTAAACTCAACCATGGGTCTCTAACCAAGTAAACTCAATGTTGTCACACCTAAAAGTTATGCTAAAAACCCATTTTCACCTCATTTCCTTTTCACCATATTATTACCTTCTCAAGGGACTTTATGAAAATGAACATTTCATGATCATGTGACTTTTTCACATAGCATATCAATCATGCAACCTTTTTAGGTCTTATGTTCATAAGCCCACCTTTGTATGGGAATTTTATGGTTCTTCAAGAGGTTAGCTCACCTTACCATTTACCTTCTTCATTACTTGTTGATTTCCCTATACATTTTTAAACCATCACATTCTACTTTAAGAATTCCTCTTTCACAAAAATCATGCCTAATGAACTAAACAACCATAAAAACATACATACCTACTATTTTATCACATCACCATACCATATGCCTAATGACATTTACTCAATCATCCTAAAACCACCCACCATTCCTCTACCTTCACCATATTCTTCCCTAGCTTATGGGAGAAATGAGGCCCCTTTTCCGGGGGCTATATGTAGGCAAAACTCGAGGGCATGGGGCCCTTAAGGTTACTCACCACTCACTCCTGACCAAATTTCCCCATTTTTTATTCACATTCTACCTTAGTTAGTTTCCATTTTACAAAAAACTGGAAATTAAACAATCATAAAAACATACCTACCAAATTACCTAACATCAACCATACCACCTACATCAATTCTAAATTTACCATTCAAACAACCATACTTGAAATTAAATAAACCCAAATCATGACCTAAAAACCATACCTTAAATGACAAATGACTCCACTATACCTACTCCACCTAAACTCAACCATGCCTAAATGACCTAAACTACACCATGCCTAAATGACCTAAACTCCACCATGCCTAAAAACCTAACTCTCCACCCTAAACCAACCTAACTCAATCATGCCTAAACCAACCTAACTCAATCATGCCTACATAACCTTGACTCCATCATGCCTAAATTACCTAGTTTCCATCACATACACAATAACAATGGAAATTAAAAACATAGATATATCATCCATCCAATAAAGCATCTATATAACTGGAAAAGTTTGTGTATCCATACATATGTACACAGGTACAAAATCAATACAAGTATCTCATACAACCTCAAAACTCACTATCTTTGCATATGCAGGGCTGGTATATAATCAAAATCTCAAAATCTCATGTACATCCTCACCATCGGCATATATGATATATATATATCAAAATAATAAAATGATACATCATATATATATGGTGACTAATCATCACCCCACCGATATCCCCATCTGTCTCATCTCTCTCCTCCTCTCTCCTATATTCTGCCCGCCCATGCCAACATCTCTCCACCCACATGGGTCTCTGGTCTAGTCTCAGCCTATGCAGCCTGGGTCTGGTCTAGCCTCCATGAACTCATGGCCTCACCCCAAAACCGTCTCTCTCTGGGCTCTTGGCCCCCTGTACTCTCTAAGCTATGAGTGCAGAGAGCTCATCCTCTCACTCATTTCCAGTTGTGCCCCTATACTCAACATAGGAAGGGACATCTATCCCTGTGGTCATCAGGTGATCCTGGTAATACCACGCCTCATTCAAGGGCATCCCTGAACCTCACCATCGACACCATCGAGGTGGTGCCATAGGTCTCACAAAAACCTGTGAGCTCTTCTGCAGGGCTGGCCTCAAACCTTATACTTGTGTACCCTCCTCCTCCTCCTATACCATGGGACCCTATCTTCCATCACTACCTGTAATATGGGACCTATCCCTTGAGCCTGTGGTGGTGCCTGCACTATGACTTGGGCCTGTAGGGCCACAATATGATCCTATGTAGTGGCCATCTGGCCTACAAACCTACTATTTACATGTAAGTAACTACTATCCCCCCATCTCCATCACCACCCCTGTGGTCACTGTCCCTATGTAACTAACTGGGCTGGCAGGCTACCACCTGCTCTGTAAAGTGGAAACATGTGCCTCGACCCTATGAGCTACCCCTGTAATACTCCAAGTTATGTCTGAAGGGGGCCACCCACTTGACCCTTGCAAGGTATCCATTGTACTACTATGATAGGCTAATTTTAGTGGTTGCCCTTGCCTCGGTGGTGCCACCATAGCTAACACCACCCACCACTTCCTATATCTATCTATGACCCTAACATCATCGATCCACCTATCCACCTATCCACCTCTTTCTTCTCCTCCTACCTGTATGTGGCACATCGGTCATTTGTGGTGGAGACATAGGCCTCTCCACGTCATCTCTCCTATACTATGGGGGAATGGTGGAGGCACATCTTGTGGCATCCCAAACTGTCATCTGACACTATCCACTGGTATCATCTCGTGCTCATTGGCACGATGCCCCTCTATCCACCTGAGCAGCATATAGCTCCTCCAACTCCACTGCCATGTGCTGTATGAAGGGAAGTCAACATATGGCCTCCAAACAATATCAACCCCAGATAATCCCTCCAACACTCACCTATAATGTGCCACATCATGTGTGGCCCTATCACCTGTGTTGTCCATCAAGTGGTACCCATCACCTATAACCAACCCTGACTAAACCACCCCCAAACCAATCATATCGGGGAAAGCCAACTAGACGTACACATACGATGTGCTCATATGCCCAACAATGTAGAAGGAAGGTACAACATAAATTGAACCTCTCTATAACCTCCCATAGGCCCACAACTCTCTATACAACTACACCAAGAATGTTGTGCCTAGGAAAAATGGACCCGCTCCTCCATCATGTCTAGAGAACCCCATTAGTGCTCATGGGAATCTCCCACCCTCACATCTGGAAAGGAAAACAACATACCACCTCCATCAACAAAACCACCAACCTCATCTCCTGAGGATGGGCCACATACATATCTCCATAGCTTAGACTCACACTATGGTACCTCAGCTCCACCATCGCCTCTCCAAAATAGCCACTATCGGCTCCTCTGATGCCTCTAATGTAATAGAATAAACCTTCTCCCCAACTATCAGTAGCCATAGGATCTTGTATACATCCTCTAGGGTGACAATGATCTCACCCATTCGGTAAGTGGAATGTGTTGGTCATTAATCCCATCTATCGATGAGTGTGACCATCAAACTCAGATCTCGAGCTACACACCTGTAGCATCGATCCCTAATCAAGACAACATCCATCATGTGCCTCCACTCCTCTATGTGGTCACACTGATCATATTTCTAGCAACAAAAGACGGTGGTACTTTTATCCACATCCGCAACTAGTCCCTATCCTACATCCAACAAAACCACAACATTATTACAACCTAACAACCTTCACTTATCTATTAACCCCCCAAACCATACCCAACCACACCAATCCTACTCACCCCATTTTACCTAATTCACCTACCAGCCTCCTACCCCATTGTAATCATGACTCACCATTCTAAAAACATCATTTCACCTACTTACCTATCCTTTATGCCAACGCTAACATTCTACCCCCATCTCTCTACATGTACCCTCCCTTCTCCCCTTTCACCTATTTTTCTTCCCACCTAACCTTTCTTACCCCTATTTCTCATCCACCCTAACCGCATTGTTTCCTTTCCCGACCATCACCAGTTATCCTTAACCGACATCAGTTCAATTTAACCGATGTCGGTCACCTAAGACCTGACGATGTTGGCTAAAGAAAACCATCGTCGCCAACCCTTAGACTAGCATGTCGGTCTCTGGCAGATGCCCAAAAACCCCCCCCCCCCCATCTACCAAAATCCCTAAAAACAACCTACACACCTACTCTACCCTACCCAAACCTAACCTAACTTCATTCCCACCCCTATTTACGCTACATTGGACCTTCCCCTCCCTCATTTCATTCATTTTACCTACAAATTCACAATAACACTCCCACCCAAAAAATTTTTTTAATCCAAACCGATTTCAACACACTACTTTCAACCAAAAGAATGGAATCGGATCGATTCCTACCTCATCTCTGATGTTCTGTGTGGTGGTACATGTCAGTTATTATGCGCTGGTGGCCACCCGAACCCTCTCCCACCTCTTCCATGACACAAATCTACCTCAAATCTCCCCACAAATCTAATCACTCAAACCAATCTCGTAGACCCACCAATCGAATGCCAATCACCTACTATGAGGCTCGCCAACTCAACTCTCCACCTCTCATCTTGTCACTTTTTCCACAAAGCTCCACTTCTACCACTTCGTCATTTCACAAATGAAAACAAGTTAAAATGAATCCATAAAAATGGAATTTTTCCTTTTTTAACCCTAACTCGACATGACTGTCGTTGATCATACCAAACTGATGTCGGTTACTTTATAACCATCGGTCACCTTTCCATTACCATTTTCACCCCATTTTTCCCATTTTGACCTCAACTCATTATTTCTAAATACCCTTTGACCTTACCCACACTTATTGTAACCTACCTACAAGCCCAAACTACCCCTACATTTCCTTAATTACATCTAGGATTTGTTATTTTACCTATACCTTGGCCTTACCCATGCCATGACCTATTTACTGGACCTGACCTACTTTGTGTGACCATTGACCTTGTGTACTCATTATACCTTGTGATGTCATTACCTATGTTGTTTTATCCTAAACACCATACCTTGCCCTTGCCCATGCCATGACCTATTTACCTGGACCTAACCTACTTGGTGTGACCATTGACCTTGTGTACTCACTATACCTTGATGTGTTACCCATGTTGTTTGGCCTAATGACCTTACCTTCCTATTGTTTGTGTTTTATCCCGACCCAACCTTTGTGTACGAACATACCTAAATGTTCCGCACTGACCTACATGTGTTTCTAGACCATATCCTATACCTTGATACTTGAATCACTTCAACCTTTTTTGGATAAACCTATCGACCTTGGATGATGTAGAGTTTGTAAGCTCTTCAACCTAGTACCGTGTTGTAGTCTATACATGTGCGTGCATTTGATTCCATTACCCATTACCCAATTTGACCCTGACCTATTACCTATTACTATTACCTATTACCATTGACCATTACCCTTTCCCAAAGTACCCATACTCTTCCCCACCTACCTTAACTCACACCAACTACACATTTATCAAACCACTCACCGATTTCGTATAACACCTCATCAGTTCCTGGTTTGAGGGGGATCACCTTCACCCACACTTGGGGAAACCCCACTCTCACCCACACATGGGGCAATCACTTCCTTTTTTCATGCATGTCACTTACCAATACAAGCTACGTGACAAAAAGGGGCAAAATGTAGACACCAAAATTAGGTCATACCACCCTTATAACCTTGTTAATTAAATTAACCATACCTTACATATTCATATCCCATAGTGCACATGATTAATTGAATTAATTACTTTAATTAATTTAATTAACATCCTCACTTGACCACCTCACCTAGCCACATCACCTAGACACCTCATCATGGACCTATTCTTAGCATGTTTCTTTTAACTAAGACTCAATTTCTACTTACCATAACTAATTGAGACTTAGTCTAACCCTAAAATTAGATGCCTATTCTTTCTCTAACAACATGCCCACTTACTTAAGTGTAAAATACCATTTTAGACCCGGACCAATGGGCATAACTGGCCAAAAGATAGCCAAGATCTGCTATTTTGGAAAACCTAGGATTTCACCGTAACCGACGCCAGTTAACCCTAAGTCAATGTTGGTCACCCTAACCATCATCATTAGTTACCATATATTCATTTTGACAACCTTGTTCGAGGGTAAAAAATTTTGAGTTTTGAGAGAAAGAGAGATCTGTATGCAAGCACAAACCAAAGTTTTCTCGAACATCCAAACAATCCTAGCTAACACTAGGACTAATTTGAAGAGTTTTGAATTCATGGTAACATTTCGGGAAGTGTCCATGTCACACGACACTGATCACCAGTTTCATAGATCAACCACTTCACTACTATCCATTCCACCAACTAGGCCATGGAATACAAGTAAGTTTGTTTTTGATCTACATCATTTTATGCTTACTTATATTGTAGTTTATTTATCTCTATTTAATTAGATCCTATTTTCCTTTCATTCCACCATCCCCACTTTCTTATCAATCCACCCATCCAACCACCCCAAACTATTTTCTCCCCATATCAACTCCTAGACATTCATAAGCCTTCCCCGCAAAATTTTAATGAGCCTAACCATCCTTTCTCCATTCTCTGTGTAATCACAAATAAGCTCCAAAACCAAGTTTATTTGATTTCCACCATTCATTCATACCCTACCATTGACATCGGTCACCTTGACCATCGTTAGTTTTCCCTTCACCGACATCGTCACCATAACCAACATTAGTTATTATATCTTCTAACTAAATTTCACAAAGTTGACTTTGATCATCCAACAAAACCTCACCCAAGCTAGATACACTACCTTCGAAGCCACTCCACATGCCTCCCCACCTATCTAATGTAGACACGGTGAGAATCTGGACCCCTATTTTTGACATTTATCTATTCTACCCTTATCCACCCTAAACCGATCATTGTTCATAGTTAAACCATCATTGGTCATACCCGATCGCATCGGTCTTTGTGTTTGATAACCCAACTAAGGACAAGCTAATTTAATATCCATCCCCAAACTACCCAAAATCATTTGTAGCCTTTACTAAACCTCTATTATACCTATGAAAACCTAAACCACCTACCCAACCTCAAATTTTATCATAACCTAACATGTTAGATTAGATTTATTTATTGCATTTGAATGAGATACCTAAATCATATCAACTACAATAGGATTTTATTTTTTAGGCTATTTCTTGTATTAAATTGTATCAAACATTGGATTGATAGCCATTTAGGAAGTATTAAACTTCCAAGGATCTAGCACACATTAGGCATTCCATTGACATATATTGTTTAATATTATTCTTGTGGTCTTGTTCTTCATTTGTTGGTAGTTCCTCCTTGCAAAAGGAAGTTCTTCACGGTCATCCTAGATCGAAATCGAAACACGCACATTCTACCTTCCACTTTAATTTCACAAGTATTCCTCCTCACCTTTACCTTACCTATTTTTCTCATATGTACGCAACTTATTGGTGAAAATTTTTGGCACACCCCATGGGACCCTCTCTTGGGTTCATTGCATTTTTTCATATAGGGAAACAATTGTGTCTCTCTCTCTTTTTGAAAAATACACATTTAACTTTCTCCATAGTAACATTTATTCTTCTAATTGTCTAAACAACATTTGTGATTTGGTGTTTAAAATGAATCATTTCTTTCTTCCTACATTTTCATAGTAGTGAAAGATCACGTTCTTGACCTATTCACCATTTGCTACATCGAATATATTGTCAATTTAGGCTAGAATTTTTTTTTGCATTTCATCTATGTATGTTGCATTATTAACTCACATTTAAAACTCGAGGGCAACCTATACGCTTGAAGTCATGCCCAACTCATGGTTGACACATTGAATCCTAGAGAGAAATTTCTTCTCTCTCTCTCTCTCTCTCTCTCTCTCTTCTAACTTACACAAATACAAAATTTACACATCTTCTTAAATAAAATATTACCCGGAAGAGACTATCAACGATCACACAATTAGAGGATTGAAAGTGGGCACCCATCTAGTTTATTTGTCCACTCATACATCACAGAGAAAGGACTACCCCACAAAAACATAACCTAAAACCATCCTTTAGAATTTACCTCTTCATAGGATGCCTTCCGACCAAAAAAATTGTTCTAAATTCACTAGTCAATCTTAATTAGCATAATATAAACCAACGTAAAATGATGAAACGAAAGCGAACCGCATTTTGTTTCGAGAATCTGTGATTGAGAAGGCCAAGTCAAGGTTTCCCTTTGCACTAATTGGAGCTTTTGCAGTGCTATCGTCCAAATATCGATCTGTCCGCCGCAAATGGTGCGGACGGAAGTGGTGCTGCTGGGTTGATATCATCGCTCTTCCCGACCACGCCCTTCTGTTCAATTTTTCTAAGGAAGATGAGATGATTAAGGTTCTCGACGCTGCTCCTTGGATGTTTGGAAGAACCGCCTACATCCAGGCGATGGAAGCAGGGTCTCTCTTCAAATCAAGGAATTGCCCATTTGGATATCTCTGCCGGCTCTTCCAGTGGAATTTTGGGAGGACGAAGTCCTTATTGGCATAGCAGCTTCAATGGGAGAGCTAATATCCTTGGAACCTGCAACAAAAGCCAGAAGCAGGCTTGTAAGAGCACGACTATGTGTTAGCATGGAGGTGGGGGCTGTTCTCCCAAAGAATATCATTCTTTCTTCTCCCACGGGCCGTCTTGTGCAGAACATCATCCCTGAAGACCACGGTTTGGTCTGTCCCAAATGTTGGAAGGTCAACTTCCAAGCCAAACTATGCAAGTGCTCCATGGAGACAGTGGATGAAATAGGTAGGAAAAACAGCAGAGAGGAGGTGCGGATCTTCGAAGGAGAGATCCCTGACACATTACGCACAGGAAATTGCAACAATGGCGGAACTAACCAGTCCGAAATGGCTCTACTCGAGGCTTTGCATGGTGACCTCTCTGCACACGTGGGACAGGCTGCTACGGCGTGGAAGACGCGGGAAATTCCATTCAAAACTGTTCACGAGTCAAACAAGGTAGATAGTGAATCTTCCGAATGGGAGACTGGGTCAGAAACAGATTTAATTACGGCAGATTTGGAGACTGCCACGCGGGAAGTGAACCGACATAGTAAATCTATGAAAGCTCATAAACAAAGACCTTTAAATGTAGATTTGAACTGTTTTTAAGGAAGATGGACAGTAAAAGTGAAAAGATTTCATTATTGACTTCGGAGGCGAGGGTTTCAAATTCTGTTTTAAATGGTAATTTAGAGGAGGTTCTCGACGTGGATGACGAAAACATGGCGGGCTGGAGCACTGTTTGTAGAAAATATTTCCACGGTTTTCATGGAGGGGGTGCGCACCGGGGCACTTAGGTTGGATGTAATTGTTCCCATCGGCGCTGTTCTTTTGCTGTTCTCTTGCTGGGCTTTGCGGGTTTTAGTGTTGTCTTTAGTAGGTTCTATTCCTGCTTGCGCCCTTGTTGTTTTTGACCTTTTGATCTTTTGCTCGCTTGGGCACATCTGGCTTCTGAGTCATCTTTGTACAAGGGTATAGTCCCTTTCAAAAAACTATTTGCCAATAATTAAAAAAAAAAAAAAATTCACTTTTAGGGTTACGTGTTTTTCTTAGCTTTGTTCTTGAGTTGTGTTTTGAATTGTGAGGTTACGTGTTTCATTTTCTTCTACCTTTCACACTCCACCATCACAGTTGGTGTATTCCGACTATTTTTGAGTGTGTCAAGACCCATTTTTATCATACTCAGATTTCTAGGTTGATGTTCCATCTGAATTAATTCACAAAAATCTATTTTTCTTCATTTATTCTAATTTCATAGTAACCAACATCGATCTATCGAACGTCATTGGTTTGTATCTAACCATCATCATTTTACCTAACCAAGATTGTCGGCTTTAGCTCTTTTTTTCATTTTACCCAAAGATAACATTCATCAAATCTTTTGTTCTATTTGAAGTTCTCAAAACATCATCATATCCCCAAAATTTTCATATCACAACCAAATATAGTTTCTATTATTTCATTTTCGTTGATTTTTGCTTCATTTACAAGTCTACTAATTCCCAGAGTAACCGATATCTGTTATGATAACTATCATTGGTTCCCCTTTAACCAACATTGGTCAATCGACCATCGTCGAGTTAGTGTGTTTGATTTTTAATTAAAACAATGATCGATTTACCTACTAGAATTCATCCTTCTACATTTTTGTTATTTTTGTGTCATTTACAAAGTACGGTTTTACTAGGTCAATAATAATTCACATGGTGTTGACTTGCTGCAACCAAACCAATGCCCTTGTTTTTCATGCTAGCCTTTAGTTACTCCCACCTAGCACATCACCTCCTTCCATCCTATCACCTATGGAGCCAACTTAGTCCATCACCATTACTACCCAGTGATGAGAGTTCATGAGACTCCTTAACCAAAATCATGTGGCCCTACAATACTATCTTTCCCACTCATCTACTTGGGACTCCTCGGGACATGTAGTATATGGCATGCCCGTATATATCCCTCTTTCCCTTGCACTTACTTCCACATCAACTACAACTATCTCAAGGGGCTACCCTCATCAACTTCAGCCCTTGTGGTCTCTCGCCTAGTCCCCACATCCTCTATAAGCTGTTGCATCTACAACATATATAGCACATGTCGTGTCAACTGTCCCTTCACCAGCCACCTTGAGCATAGCCCCATCTACACCCACTACCTCATATGTACCTATTGCATCACAACCACCCATGGTGTCGGTAACTCATACCCCATTCCAAAACCTTGTCCTCTCCATCCCAAAATCCTTACCCCAATTACTACCCAAGTGTGGCACCTCAATCAAAAACCCATCTATCATCCAATGGAGTGAAGGCCCAACTAACGGGGCTTTCCCTTTACCAAAATCATAAGAGGTTAAAGGTGCAGGAATAGAAAGCTTATGTTGTTTCAACATCCTCTCAAGTGCTTCAATTCTCACAAAACACTTTGTGATTCGGATGGTTTGTTTTTCTATAGAAAGGACAAGGATCATACACCTCTCTTTTGACATTATTTTTCCTTTTTCCATGACTAGAAGGTTTAAGGACTTCATAAATTTTATCGGTGGCATTAGAAGAGGGTTTAAGAGATTCTAAAATCTTAGGTCCCGACTTTGAATTAGGTTTCCCTTTACCCTTAGGAGAATTTCATAAAAGTTCCTAGTTTGAGGTTGGAAAGGCATCAAGTGTCATTAAATTAGTTTGTTTAGGAGATAACCTCTCATAAAACACCTCAAATGTTGGCAATTTAAATGCATCCCCTAGAGCATCCATAGTTGAAAAGAAAGTAGAAGTGAACATAAAAATGGACCTTTCAATTTTGATGAATCAACAAAATGCATTTAGGATCGTTTTTTCTTTACCACCATCATTGAATTTACTTATGAGTTATTTTAATTTAGTCAAGAAATATTCTATGAGAGGAAACTCATAAGGTGTGAGTTGTAAACTCAATTTCCAAAGTAGTAGTAACTTGAACTCATTAATTTTACCAAACAATTTTTCAAAAATCTCCCATACCTCTTTAGGATATTTGGCAGTTGAAATATGAAACTAAAGGCTATTCGCTACATTGAACAAAATAATTCCTGTGGCCTTATCTTGCTTGCATGCATAACCATACTTTTCATACTCCTTTGGTAAAGATAGACACCGAATCTTGAAAAACACACCATAGACCGTGGAATTTGAGCAACTGTTCCATTTTTGGCTTCCAAACATGATAGTTGGATGAATTTAATGGTTCAAATAGGTGTAGATCCATGATGTTTAGAGGCAGTGAGATAAAGAAGGTAGACTTCTTGACATGGAGAAAATGACCAATTCTCCCTTGAAAATGGTACTTCCTCGGATGGTACTAAAAATTTAACCAATAGAACGAGGTCGAAAAAAAACATGCACTTTTGCGAAAAATGGTAGTCAATTTTAGTTACCGGGAAAAATTTATTAAACTTTCAAATTCCCATAAAATAGGCCAATTTTAATTTAAAAAGACCCCTTGATTAAAATATCATATCAATCGGAGGAAAATTTGGTTGTGTGGCCACTCATTGGAATTGGGAGAAGATGTATATTCTAAGTATGTCTTTTCTTTATAAACTGCCCTAAAAAATATTAATTTAAACGAAAATAGGATTATTAGCCCCAAAAACATTATTTAATAAAAACTTTAGAAAAATTAAATTTTCAAAAAGTATTATTTTGTAAAGAATAATTTAATTGTCTAATCATCATTGGTTATGCATGCAAAAATTATTGAATGAAATAAACTCACGACACATTTTAAAGCCAAAACCCATGTTTTTTTTTAGATGAATATAATCTCCACGTGGCAAAAGTGAGAGATTGCTGCACATAGGCGGTTTTGAAGGTGGTTTTGTGCGGCTGGAAAGCATATTTTTTCAACCAATTTTTTTAATGTTTTGATTTTCTACCATTAGAAGTGCATAACTGCTCACACAAGAGCATATCTATCCAGCAAAGGAGATAATCTGAAGGCAACTAAAAAAAATGATTTCCAGAAACCAGAAACCTTACTTGGCGCCTTCAATCCCAAATGTTATATTTTTAAGAAAAGAATATATTTAAAACCTAAAAAATGATAAGAAACGAATGAAGATCCATTCAATCACCAAAGTGCAGCAGTAGATAACTAGGATGGCAAGCACAACTGACCATTATGCAACACAAAGCCAAAGAAACTCCTGACAGTAATGTAACAAAAGCTAGCTCAAATAAGAAATAAATAATAGAAAAACTTGGCAACACAATTACACAGAACTGGAACAAGGATTTATCCAATAACCAAATGCTTTGATACCATGAATGGGAGAAACTCAAGATCTTAACAACAAATCCAATCATAGTTTCACAAGGAGGAAAGTTGCAAAGAAAAAAAAAAAAATGAAATGTTATTCAATCTTGTGTATTTCATGTCCGTGAACACACAATTATATAGTGTTTACAAATCTAATCCTCAACCAAAAAATAGGGAGGAAACACTAAAACAAGGAGATTAAATCATCTCCATAAATCAAGGAGTGGAGGTAATAGCTCAACAACTCCAATAAGTTACGGGAGACAAATAATATCCCACAAACTAATTAAAAATATTTATAATGTATATTCTCAAGTTTAAGGTGAAAAATATCTAGTTCACAAAGACAAGTGTGAACACATTTACACCAACAATAATTAAGCATTTCCACCAATGTTCACGGGGATAGGCACATCTGCATTGAATTGTGGAGATCCCATTATTGAATGTAAAATAATATATTCCTATCTAAATGTTGTGTGTTGGCCAAATAGGCTAGGGATCACACAATAATAATCCATTGGTCCTATGGAAAAGTGCTTGTATGGGGTACAATACAGGAAATTAAACCAATAAGGGGAAAATGAGAGAAATTAAGAAATTAAGGTTATTGATGTGAGTAGACCAATTGCACGAGTTCACACCTAATAGCGAGTATTTCATCATTAAATATAAAGGAAAGAAATAGTAAAACCATTAGTGAGACAAAAAAAACCCACACAAAAATAAAGTTCTATGAGGTCCATTCATCAAAGATACAAATATCTTTTTAATCTCTATGCTTACAAAGTGCATATAAGAGAGAAAATAGAGGAATGCAAGGGAAAATGGAAATGGAAGAAATGTATATTTATTTCATGTTTTGGTGATACAAATTTCAACACCCAAATCAAAATCCACTATTGCTACAACATAGATGTTATCAAAATCTAGCATTTTTAGGATCCTTTGAAATGGAGAAGCCATTTCAATTTATAGCAATGTGAATTGACCTCTCATCTCCCCCACATGAATCTTCATGTTCCAATTCCACTTGTGACCTTTCAATTGCCCCTAGAAGAGAAAAATTAAGTATTTATCTTATAATTTTGAGAAAATACTTTTACAATTTACAAATATGTCACTTAAGTGAATAGGACAAAATACAATGATTATGCTCAACGAAGAATTAGAAAGGAGGTAGAGAAGAGGAGAATGAGGAGAGAAGAGAAGGAATGCTCCAAAGCATGGATTTTGATGAATATCATCTCGATGGAAGTTAAAAGATGAAATCTAATCCCTGATGACCCTCCACAATAATGCAATGATGAATATCTCGATGAAGACCACTTTGAACACCTTGCCTTTTGAAACTCTTGAAATGATGAACCTTTGCCACACTACTTGAACACACCATGAAGAGGAGTGATGAGATCCTAATAATTAGACCACTAAGAACACTAGAATATGACTCCCTTATTTAGAAAATCCTTTTGATCCTTGAGACACTATCACAACTTCATGATCAATCATTCACATGAGAGAAATTGGATGCACTTTGTTCACACAATCATGATCTTGATTTTGCCATTGTGGGAGAATGTTGATGATGAGTGAGACATAAACACCTTATAATAAAAAAGAAAGGATAGGAATGAAATAAAAACCAATGCCTTCCATCATATTTTATCATGCACCCAATGTGAAATGAACTAGAATGGTCTTTGATACAAAATTGGCAATTTTCTCATTTTGACACTCTTCACTCACCACATTGGGAATGCAAGAATTCATTCGAAAAAGAGAGAGGATATCCCATGAGTCCGAGACCATTGTAGGATGGGTGAAGGACTGAAATGTGACCACTCTTGGCTCATTTTTCCCATTTACTATTTTTAGAATATTCACCATTATGGTCCCATTTAGCCATTTTTTCTATTTTGTCAATTTTGCCAATTTTGAGTGTCTCGATCATGGGGAATGGAATGAGGAGTATGAATGCACAATTTTATTAGAATTACTATTTTTGTACATTATCCCATAGATACTTTAAAAATATAAAGTGGTTAGTGTTTAGATTCAAATGAAACCACTTGCAAGATTTTTCAATTCATTTCAAAGCTATCCAATTTTCAAGATTCACTCACCAAATCAGTTTTGAGATATGAGAAAAGGTGATTTTTCACTAGAAAATTCATGTGGATATAAAAATACATGAGGAAATTAATGAATTAAATGAAATGCAAATATTCTTGAAGGTGTTCACACAAGGAATCCATTAGTTCATATCTCATGGCAATCGAGATTTTGGGAGCATGAGTTATGAGCAAGACAAGATTTTGACATTCTCTAGGGCATGAGGAGGAGTTTTTTTGTGTTTGAATTATTATAAAAAAGATTTAAAAAATGATTTAATTATTCCAAGGAGGTTAATTTATACTTTTAAGTTGTGCTTCTGAGTGGTGAGTGATGGTGAGCATGAGTGAATGCATTGATGGAGTGAGGGATGAAAGGAGGAAGCACATGAGAGTTTGGGACTTAGCCATTTTTGGTTTTCATCCTCTTGGGGAGGGTGAATTTTTTTGTCCCCTTTCCCTTGGAATGGGATGAAAGGACAAAAAATGGCCTTATCCCTATGATGACAAGTTGTTAGTGGTGATTTTGTTTATTGGATGAGGGAAAAATAACTAGTTTTCATCACCAGGGGCCAAGTTTGGGTCATGTGATGGACCGTGGGAAAGAAATGGGGAAGGGAACATTTTTTGTCCCCTTTTTCCCCTTGGAAAGGTATGAAAGGGACAAAAAAATTCACCTCAACCTTATGATGACAAGTGGCGGGTTGTGGTTAGAGGGGTAGGGCTAGAAAATTGGTGAGAAAAGAGCTTACCGAGGCTTTCGAGGGTCATGTGATGGAGTCCATGAGCTTAATAGGGGTGGGGAACATTTTTTGTCCAATTTTACCATTGGAAAAGGAAATAAGAGGAAAAAGTAATTCCTCAACCTCATGCTGACATGTGGCACTGGAAAAATTCTTCTAACTATGAGAGTGTTCCTTGAGAGAGAGCTTGAAGATGAAGTTGTCTGGAGCTCCATGAGGTATTTTTGGAACTTATTTATATGATTTTGAATCTTGAAAAATACCTTTTAGAAGAATGGGATGGGTCATGATCTAATTATTCATGTAACTCCCTAAAAATATCTTTTTATCTAGACCTGCAAGGTGTGCCTACCAAAAATGGGATGTGGAAAGAATATCTTTATCTTGTGAAAAATTTAAAAAACCATCATTTAGAGAATTGAATTATATTTCCAATGGTATCTTATTTAGTATCCAACTCATTCGAGAGCTCCCATGGATCATCATCTTCTAAAGCCCAAGTGCTTTTTTTAACTATAAGCTCCTTCACCTTTAAAAAACCACTTTTATGAAATTTTTCCTAAACCTCTAAATATTTCCTAAAATTTCCTAAATCACATTAAATATGTTCTTATATCCTCAATGATATAACTTCCTAATGAATTTTATCCTTCAAATATATCCTAGAGAGTGCACACATCTCCCAAAAATGCTAAAAATAACCTTTCTAGGTTCACTAAGAAAACTGCCTTGAGAAGCATTGCATTGAAAGAACCTCGTGAGATTGATTTCACATTTCAAACACTTGGGAAGGGTATTACAACACATATGGGAACTTGAAGGATGGGGATAGTCCTTAAAATGAGGGAAAATGATAGAGAGAGTCTTAGGAGTCTTTTGAGAAGACACAAATTTTTTTCAATTTTGGTATAGTTATCATGCTTCAAAGTTTAAAATTTTCATGTTTCACATTTTCATGAAAATTCTAGATCTAGCTTAGGGACTTGTTCTGGATCGAGTGAAGTGAGGACACAACATGCATGAGAACCCTAGAATCTCACTATACAACATGTGGACCCATGACTTATCCATTGGGTTATACAGAGTCACTGAAATATATACATGACACAACTTCCTTTATTGACACACACAAAACATGAGAAGGAAAACACACAAATAGGAAACATGAAATGGAAACAAACAACACAAAATCAAAGGGAAACATCCTAAATCACCTATGTACATGTGGGGGACAACCCGCTTTCATTGAATCAAAAATTTGAATTAAGTGCTTACCCATAATCAAGTATCACCAAATTCCTTTCTTCCAAATCCATTGATAGGTTCACTAAAGTATGAACCCCTCCTCAAATTCTTGAGAAATCTAACATGATTACTAGTGTAATTAATGATCAAATCATTCATTCATCACCATTTATTTCTTTGAAACATTATTTATGGATTCTCCTTGATTCTTGATTTCATTCCATTTTCTTATTTTTCATTCACTGCCATGAAGATGGTTCTTAATTACACTTGACTTATCATTTTCATAACAAGACATTTATTCTTCATTATGCATCTGCTTCATGACCACCTCTTCATGTAAGTTGATTCTTGGTAGATATCTTGGAAACTTTGGCATTAATACCCACCTCTTGATTCTCTATTTTATTGAGATCAAGAAATCATCGTTCTCATGGACTCATTTTCTATTGCCATATACTTCCCTACATAGTGTCACATGTATTGCATCATCTCTTGGAAAGAGAATGAACTCAAGATTGGGCATACAACATGGAAAATTTCATCTTCTTTTCCTTGTCCATTTTGGGATTTTTCCTCCATTTTTTGCTGAAGGGCATCCTTCTCTTGGGAAAAGTGAACACTGAAAAGTTGAAGTCTATTGAGAATGTTTTCATTTTGAAAAAATCATCCTTAGGACCAAGAAACAATCCATTTATCATTGAGAATGTTTCCATCCTCATGAAAGGGGAATGAGCACAACATTGGAGCTGAAATGTTTTTTTTATCATATTTCCCATTCTTGATCACCAAGAACCAAGAAATCCATTTCCATGATGAAATCATCATCTCCTTGATTATGTTCAAGTTAAAGAGGTGGAAACATGTTTCAATTTTTACTTTTCTTGTCCTCTTCTTCCAATGAGAAAGAGAAGCTTTCAACTTCACTAACATCCTCATCACATGGAAAATTTATCTTGAGCCTAAGAATGATGATTGAAAATATTGAAGTTACCTATTAAGAAATTATTGAGCATCATCCTTCATCTTGATCCGTGTTTGTCATCACTTCAAGATTTGATTTATTTCAAATCAATATCTCATCACCAATCATCATCATCTAATGGAACAAATTCATTTATGTTCTCATCCCATGAGAAGTACATACTCTCAAACTATGATTTCATCAACTAATCATTACCTTCTTTGATAGGTTTTGGTGCTTGGGAATTCTTCACCAACATGGGAAACTCAACCTCATCCTCAAAGTTCATGAAAATTTTTCTAGATCTTGGAATTTTGACATGGGATATCTATCATTGGGTCATTTTCTTTTGAACAGTATACTTCATCTTCCTAATGAGATAGAATTTTCTTTACTTTACCATTGACTGGAATGATGACATGTGACTAATAAAGATACATATCTCCTCCAAATATATCGATAAAAATTCATCCAAAAACATACCATATGAGGGGGCATGTCTCTGCTACAAGGATTCTCATTATGATTTTCTTGTCAGGGAAGTCTTCCAATGCTACCTTAGCATTTTTATTTGTCCAATGAGAGGAAATTGTTTCATTTCCATGGAGAGAAAGGCGGAGGTAGGGGAAAGGGAGATGAAAAGGGATTTAGAAAATTTTCTAGCATGATGTTCTCAGAGATATCTGAGTCAATGATGTAATTGTTTAACTTATACCCATTGACTAACAAAGCAATGTAGAAAGGTTCTACATTCCTAGAGGTGGAGGGTGTGGAGGAATGATACAATTAAGATATGGAGTGGATTGAGATGCATGAGGTGGTTCTTTAGAGGTGGCATATTTAGGACATGATCCAAGGCTACTCCCTTGATATGCTGAAGTAAAGTTTCTCAAGTTTGTTTAGGATGAGTTCTCAAGTACTCAAATTCAAAAATATGGTATTTGGATCTTTTAAATGGTTAATGATATCAAAGGATGAAGAGGTGGTGGGGAACATCTAGGGTTGTGGTAGATTTTATATGGATGTTAATAGGATTTGCAGAGATTGATTTTTAAAAGGATGTTGAAAGCAACTTACTTGAAGAGGTAGAAAGATTCTTGGTTGGAGTGAATCTCATGCTTCTTCTTAGCTAACCCTAATGAAGTAAACTTGATGATCCTTATTTAATTTTTATTTTTATTAGAGTCACCATTTTGAGATTCAATTTATTATCTTAGAAAGTGGAAGAAAAACCTTCTTTCTCCTTTTGGGATCAAGTGAACAGTGCATATGTGTAACTGTCCATGGATTCTTCATCATCAAGTGTGCATTCACAAAAATGATCCGAGAAATTATCCTTCTCCTTTATCTTCAAATTTTGATTCAAAATTTTCTTATTCTTCATTTTCATTGTTATTTCACATTTCATTGACCATTGAAACCTCCGAGGAAAGCCTTTGGGATTTCCTACAATCTGATTTCTTTTTGGTTTAGAAGAGATGTTTGTTGAGAAACCTCCCTTTTAGCATTATGAACTAATTTTACAACTTATGCAATATCGGATCATTTCTCTCATCTTTGGAACTTTGGGTTTATCTTCATTAAATGATTCTTGATCTTACTTGACAAGATGAGGTCATCTTCCACCTTGAAAAAAATTTTCTTGAGCATTATCTAAATCTCATGGGTGTGATCTCTACAAAAATAAACTCACTTTAGGAAATTGAGCATTCACAAAACAAATATTCAAAGTTATCCACAATGCGAAGAATAGTGAAGGGAATTTTGTTTACCAACTTGTTGAATTTGGCCATGGAGTCTCTTGTGGAATCTTGTGGCTATTTCTTTATCTGTGTCCATTGAAAAAAATGAGCATGGGAATCTTCAATGGTTTTGAACCTCTCTTAAAAATTCTTTTTGATATCACCCCAATTTTAGAATGAGTGTGATGGAAAGTAGTAGAATGAATTGACCACCATATCTTGCAAATTTTCCACAAACAACTATAGAATGACATCTTTGTGTTGCACTCCAAAGATGTATTAGGCTATGATAAAGGTTGTGACATGATTGTCGAGATGTTGTTTTCTATCTCCATGGAACTTTGGAAAATTATTTCTTGATCCTTTTGGAAACTCATAAAGTTATGGAGTCAAAGACAATGAAACAATGTTTTGTCCCCATGGAAAAGGTGTTTGTGTTGTAATTTCCTTCTCCTTTCTTTCTTCTTCAATTTCATCTTCTCTTCTTATTCTCTTGGGAATTCAAAATTCAAAGGTGGATGGAAGATATGAGAATTTGTAGGAGTGTCAGTAGGAGTTTGAATAGGGTTACCATGGGTACCACTTGATGAATCAAATGGGGATGAATCTTGAGAGAAGTAATATGGGTTATCTCTTACTCACTCTTGCTGATTTTGCAAAGCTTCAAAAGCATGATCAATGATTCCTCTCAACCTATTCAATCAGGTATATCTTCTCTCTACAAAATTTTCTCAAGAGGTTTGAAAAAGGACTTTTGATCATTCAAGTAATGTTTTTGATTTTCTTGTATTTTTGTATTTTATTAGATCTATTCGGGTGCACTGGGGAAAATCTCTCCTGGTAGAGTTTCAAAAAACTATTAGCGAGAAAAAAATTGATATTTAAAATTAAGTGTTTCTACCAACATTAATAGGGCTACACCCTTTGCATTGAATGATGTAACTCCTTTTATCCAAAATAACTCCCCTATTTATTTAGAAAACCTATATTCCCATTTTGGCTATGAAGTTCTATATTGCAGGTTGCACACACTTCAATTCCTCCTTTGGCACATTCCCTTGGCTACTGACTCCTTGTGCGCCCTTGGGTGCTCCTCCTTTCTGTGCCTCCCATATTTTCTTCTCCTTTTAACTATATGTTCCATTTTCCCCTCATGCCAAATATCTATGCACCCACCTTCTTTCCAATAGTTCTTGCTCCCTACCCATGCACCCTCGACTTGTTCCCAAAATTAGTTAAGTCCCTTGCTCTCTCTTTTGTGGCCCCTTTTTATTGGTGCACATTACCTTGTAATGATTGCAACCTTTCCATACATTCCTCCGAAACTATTATCCCCATTTCTCCCACATGCGCTACCTTTGCATGACTTTCCCTTTATTTTATTTCAATTCCTTCCTTTGCAGCGTGAATCATTACACCTTCTTCTACGCTTCTTCTGTGTCATGTGTTATGTATTATAATTTGAGTGTGTTACATAGAACCAATACATGTGCACCAAGTAAGCACCAAATCATGAAGATAAATTTTTGTTTGATACGTGGTAGAAACAACAAAACAGATGTACATTTGACCATCCTTTAGCCATTCTTAGAGTGTCACGTGTCTTTACATGTTAGAGTGACCTACGGACTTTAGATTTTCATAAATTCTGCTATAGAACTTAGAATGGGGGACAATTTGTCTTATTTGATATCTATTGACATGGGCTACACTCGAGATCATTAAAATTCAAATATTGGTAGGATTTTATAGGTGATAAGCTTGAAAACATCCCTCACACCATTAATTCAAGATCTAATTTCTATAACCAACCAATTTGTTATATATCTTGTATCCTTCCTTCTCTTGTATGCCAAGCAGATATGAGAAGTGAATTTGATATATTTGTAGAAGGGTTTATAGGCATTCATTATTGGTTGTTGGTGGTTTGAGATTCAAATCATATTTTCCTCCTTCTCTTCTTCCTCTCATCAATTCATCTATAAATGTAAGAGCATGGCTCATTGTAAAGGGTTGGACATTTTGGATCCTCTAGTATTTTCTAAGGATTTTGTATCTTTGCATTTTGAGTCACAAACCTCTAGATTTGGTTCTTGCATGTGGATATTGGCCTCATACACCATTGTAACAGATTGTGCATACTCGGAAGCAATAGAAGCATTGTTTTTGGTTATTCTCTACCTTAACGTGTTTGTATTCTTCTTTCTTGCCTTTCCTTTATATTGTGTGTTTGTTGTGCCATTTTAAATCCCTTACAACTCTATTTTCTTGTTGTGTCTCATGAAATTGATCGTGTGAATACATTTTGGTCTATGTTGCACATGCCTAGCCTCCATTTTTTTCCTTTTCATTCATTTTCACTCAAAACATATCATGTTCATCCCACTTTTTCTTGTGTTATCACCTTCCTTAGTTTAGTTTCCTATTTTCATGTTCTCCTTCTATCCCTGGTCCCTTGGCATCATTAGCTTAGGTTTCACTTTCAACATTAGGAGTAGTAGTAGCAATAGAAATAGGAAGAGGAACCATCTTTCTCTAGAGGTATGTCTTAAAACGTAAGGTCCCACAACTTAGAGACGCAGTCCCATTATTGACCTAATGAATTGGTTATTTTAAGTCTAAGACACGATGTAATTTTAAGCCCCAAACATTTATGACACACCTGGGGGATGAGTATTGAAAGCGTAAATTTCATCATTACTAAGTTATGGTTTATGACTTAGTGATTTCCAGCCTTTTGAGGCTTGTTTAAACACATATGGTGGCTCCCAACATTCAGGATATTAAAGTGTCTTTCATGAGAATATTTCATACAAGATTAAAGTGCAACAATTTAAGTGTCTTTTGAGTACATCTAGCCATCTCCAGCACGTCACATGCATTCCACTTGCTCCTCATAATAGACTTGTGTGCCCTATCATGTCACTACAGTCACCTCATCCTCTAAGGAACTTTGCCAAATTCACTAGTGGAAGTCCCCTTGTTCTAAATGCGCAACATGATATTCCCATAACCTCACTCAAAAGTATTCCATACTTCAAGGTGAGAATCAATTAACCCTTGTTGAGGACATCCATGACATATAAAACATGTGCTCTATCTATCTAATCATGCACGATGATGTAGAAGTCATGTTGTTTATAGCCTCATTCAAAGGTAAAGTGCTCAATGGTACATAGGTTTGAGATCTACGTATCTATTACCACCTAGGATGAGCTTAGAATATATCTTTGAAATTATTTTGAGGATAAGTCAAATCACCTATAATTTTTGGATTATATAACTAAAACAAAGAGAGAACACAATGACCAAATGATGGATTTCAATATTAGATTCTAGAAGACATGAGACATAATACCTCTTGTGGTAAGACCTACAACCTAACATGATTTATTGTATTATCTAAGGGATCTTAATAGTGACATTTCAGTCATGATTTAGTCCATGGGAGCTAGAACCTTACCCGTTGCTTACAACATTGCAATAAGGGAAAAAAATAGTCTCATCCAGGTGGGAAAGTTAGCTCCTAGTCCTCTTATGCCCTTATTCCCAGAAATTTCTTAGGTTCCCCACCTTATGTTACTCCTATTCCTAAGAAAAACACTAAACCCATTGCATCCACATCTTATTTTCCGGTGAAGAAAAAATAAGATGAAGAAATGAAGGTCCGATTAGAAACATGTCTAATAAATTCATATATTTATAAACGTAGTAGCATGCAAGCCTTCTTAAATAGTTCTAATCGGGTGCATAACTAAAAAAATCCTCCCTAACAATTATTATAAAACCGTAGATATGGGTAGAAACAAACAAAATGATAGATGGCATGGTAATCTGCATCTACCCTCATAAGTGGTCCCTCCTACATAGCCTCTCCTAGTGCTTGAGCACAAGTCAAGAATTTGTTCTAGTTTAAAACAATATGGTGAAAAAATCAAAATGGTGTTTTACTTTCAACATGCCTCATAGTCAATATCACTGCGTGGCCAATGCTTTACATGTGTGTAGGCCTACATGATTAATGTTACTTCTAGCTATGAACCTTCAACAAGTGCAAGTGATCCACGAGAATCAAGAAGAGCTAGAAGCCCCTTTAGAGGCAAACCTTATGTTCTTTTGCACCGAATAATTGTGTACAACTAACCAAACTATGGAATGTTTTAACAGACCACATGCCCAAGTTACTAATAACACAAGGTATAAGAAGAGAATGATAGACTCAAGCACGCAACCTTTAGCTCCATACATAGGTTGATCATAAAAAGTAGAAAGATGCATCTAAGGTATAAAACAATAAAGGCATGCAAGTTCTTGTATGTGATTTTTACGTAATGCTTCATCTAAAGCAACACGCCCCCTCCTTTGGTAGGTCAAGCCTCTGTGCAAGATAAGGCTCCTTCCTCTACGCTTGAGAAACAAAGAAAAGATGTTGTTATACCCAAAATGCACAAATCAATGGTCCTTCCATTAAATATTGTCGACTAGATGAAAATTAAAAATGTGAATGTCACAATGTGGGATGCCCTGGCCATTCAATCTCAGTGTGATCTTTGCATGAAGCTTTGGCCCAACTTCCGCACACCGATCTTGTTGTCCAAAATTGTGTTCTGCTATCAATATCTGTCAAGCAGCGGAGGAGAAGTAATCAAGTAAGGTTGTCAAAACCCCACCCTTCTACATGTCCTTGATCATAGGTAAACACCTTGTGCATAATTTTATGATTGACTTAGGTGCTAGTACTTTGGTTATGCCTAAGAAAATTATTGATGTCTTAGGTCTTAAGTACAACCCTTTGTTCAAAGGATTTCTATAACTTGATGTCTCAACTATTACCACTATGGGTGTCATCAAATATCTTGAGTTGACCCTCCATAAATTTCCAAGCCTCATAATAACTCAAGATGAGTCAATCATTGACCTACCCCTTTGTTTGCTTTATGTTTTTCAAGGAATTTACTACTAAAGTGGGAGTTATTTGTCTTTTCGATTGGTCTTATATGTTATTAAGAGCTAGGTATGGTACAGTTTACCATGCAAGATGAGCTGATTTTTCCTATCATGTTGAGTCATATGACCCGTTTCCTCTCCAATCCAATTGCCTAATCCAAGAAGGCCAAGACCAGGTTTATAAAGAGTAGCCCATTCCTCCTCCTCTACCTAACTTAGTGAGATGAGTGGCAGAAAGGCACCATAAATTTGATCCATAAGCGAAAGAGCTTGAAGATTTTGAAACTAGTATTGGTAATTACTACATCCTCAAAAGAATATGTTGTGTTGCCATGTGCATTTAAGAAAAATAAAGAAAATTATAGTCTATGGAAGTTGTACTTGATGGCTCTAAAAGTAGGAATGGTGTGGGCACATGAGTTGTTCTCATTTCTCCCAAGGATGAGAAGTTCTTCTTCGTGCACAGGTTGTAGTTTACATGCTCCAAAAATGTAGTAGAATATGAAAAAATGGTGCATGGTCTTCTCGTTACTTAGAATAAAAATATTAAGGCATTGTATATCTTTGAGGACACAAATATGGTTATCCACTAGGTCACCAATAAGTGAGGAACAAATAGTAACATTCTCAAAGATTATAAACATAGATTTTGGGATCTCCTTGAGAGATCGATGCTTTGAATTTTCAGGTGGTGCTAAGGAAGATGAACAAAGAATCTGATCATATGGTCATGCTTGGTTTGCGGTTCTCTCCTACGAAGGATTTTTTCAAGAGTAACTCACAACATGTCAAGATGGTGATCATATTATCTATTCCAGAAAACAACACCAAGCTGGTAAGTGTTTAACAATGATGGACATATTGTCGAGTTCATTTAGAATGAATTTGAGTTATCTTAAAGCATGCAAGATTATTTACATGAAATCTATGGTGACCAAGTGATCCAGCTAAAGATAAACAAGTTTCCTTGAGGGATTGTCACCCAAGAGAAAATATTTATCCTTGATGATGAGTTCAATGGAGAAGAAAATAATATGCGTGCAATGTAAGAAGACTGCAGTCCATTCACTATTATCTACGGTAAGGAGTTACTCCTCGAGTAAATCCTTTATGCATGATGAAAGTAAAGCCTTCATCTCTCTTTGTCGAAATACGGTGATATATTCTCATGGGAGTATGAATAATTTAAATGATTTTATCCAAGTGTTATTTAACACTCCATTTACATTGATCCTCACATCAAGCCCACTAGACAAAAGTAGAGGCCATTCAATCCAAGAATAGAGCCCCTCATGAAGAAAGAGTTGTCTAAAATCATTGAGAAAAAGATAATATTTTGAATCAAATACTCTACCTTGGTTGTGAATCTTGTTCAAGTACGCAAGAAGAATGGTGAAATCAGACCCTACATTAATTTCAGAGATTTGAATAAGGCATCCCTCAAGGATCATTATCCTTTGCCTTCTATGGAGAATATTTTCTGATTATGGCTAGCGCACATAATTTTTTTGTGTTAGATGAGTATTACGGTTTCAATCAGATCTGGTTAAGGAAGAGAATCAATTCAAAAAGTGTTTACAACCAAATGGGTAACATATTCATAGTACAAAATTCCCTTTGGTCTATCAAAATGCGGTCACAAATTTTCAGCATGCTATGGACATTTCCTTCAAAGGATACATCAATGAGTTCATCCTAGTTTACCTGGATGATATAACTATCTTCTCAAAGCAGGGCACAAATCATATGGCACATTTGGAGAAAGTCTTTAAGAGATGCAAAAAGTTTGGGGTGTCTCTTAACCCTAAGAAGTGTAATTTTTTTGAGGTACATAGGGTAAATCTTCTAGGCCATATGTGGTCTAAAGGATAAGGCATCACAATTGATCCTAAGCATGTTTCCACCGCTACTTTCCATTTACTGCCGAGCACAAGAAAGGCCTTGCATTCCTTTCTAGGAAAAATCAAATTTGTTAAGAGATTCATCCCTAACTTTGTAAGACGAGTAAGAACCATCACCCTTCATGCTAAAAAAGGACACAACCTTAAGTGGACAACAAAAGGAAAGGAAATCTTCAGCAAGATCCAAAATAAAATGTCTTAGGTGCTAACACTCATCAACCCATAATACTCAAAGGATTTCATCATTTATGGTTATGGAGCTGATGTAAGAATTGTTTTATCCTCACACATAAAAATGAACATGGATTGGAGTAACCAGTGGATTTTTTTAGTAAAATTTTGATGGATTATAAGTTGAAATACAGTCACATGGAAAAATAGGTCTACTCCATCATGTGTGCACTCAAGAAGTTAAAACATTTTCTCACCACAAACCATATAAAGTTTTAGTTTCTCACTCTAGTGTTAGAGACTTCATCATGGGAGCATAAATCCATGAGAAAAGATCAAGGTGGGTGACCAAGATCATGGAATATGATGTGACTATCAAAGCCATAAAGTTGGTTAGAGGTAGTGTAGTCTACAAACAACTTTCTAAAGTCACGCAAAATAAACCCGATACTTCATTATGTTTCTAGATGAAGAGATATTGTGTATGGAATTAGAAAAGAATGCAGATCCTAATGTGTGCATGATTGGATGAAGACATGATCACATTCCTTTCTTAGGGAACATACCCTCCTGTTTTGAACAAAGTAAAGATAAGACATCTAAGGCTACAATCTATTCCATATATTTTGATGGACTAATCTTCAAAAAATAATCTTAATGACGTGTTGTTGTTGATCTATTGATGGTGCCAAAATTGAAAATGTGTTAGAAAAATTTCATGATGGATTCTTTTGTGGACACTTATTTGCAAAGACTACAACAATGAATATTATAATGGCATGACTCATTTGCTCGCCATGTTCTGACACACACAAGTGGGTCATGAAATGCAAATAATGCACTTTCTTTGTAAGAAAGAATTAATAAATTAGTAGTGCTTCCCCGACCAATCCAATAGGATCAGCCATTTGCATAATGGGTTCTTGACTTCATTGGCATGATCAATCCTCCTTCAAGCAATGACCACAAATGGGTACTGATACGATCGCTATGAACTACTTCACTAGCATGGAAAAAGTTTTTGTGCTTAAGGAATCAACCGAGTCATTCATCCTTGACTTTCTTGAGGGTATTGTAACAAGATTTGGTGTTCCTCAAAAATTATTTCAGATAATGAAAAATCCTTCCTTAGTACTAAAATCACTAATTGGGCTCTTAGTCTTGGTATATACTTGAATACCTCCTCCAATTATTACCCTCAAGGTAATGGCTTGGAAGAGTCAAAAAATAAGAACCTGATCATAATTGTGAAGCAAACAATGCATATCATCCAAAAATAGTGGCATAAAAGGTCTAGTGTGCACTTTGGGTCGAGAGAATCACAATGAAGAAAAAAATAAGAACTTTTCCTTATAATATTATCTATGGTAAGGAGGCTACACTTTCTTTGATAATTGAGTTGAATTGGTTATCACTTTCCTAACAAGATGGAATTCGAAGGCATTGACCAGAGATAAATCAGAATGGAAGAGCTAGTTAAACTTGAATAATCCAAGAATTTTGTCATGATCAAGCTAAAACATTATCAACAATCAACAAAGAAGTGACTTAAAAGAAAGGCTAAGCCTCAAGCTTTCAAAGTTGGGACTTGGTCTTAAAATGGGATCTTGACAGAGCTAAACCAAGATGCCATTCAAAGTTTTGCATTGAGTCTTACACTAGAAAGCTAACTCTTTGAGTTATCTCATCTTGATGGATGCATGATATAAATCCCTAGTCAATGGGATCTATCTCAAACCCTTCCATTAAGCTTACTACATCATTTTGTATATATTATAGAGTAGTTTCAATTCCTCCAAGTGTGTTACGCAATTGTTTTGTTTTTTTATAGTTATTTCTTTTGTGTGCTTCTTGAGTGTGTTGTTTTGTTTCTTATAGGAGGTCAAGTCATCTTCCAAAGTTTTAGGTAGTCTCACAGATTCAAACAGTTCAAAAATGGTCATCAATTGACTTCAAGGTGTAGTTCTCAAGGTTATAGGTTAGAGGTTCATATATACACTAAATACATGCCTAATGGATACTCCAGGCTACCGATCTCCTTCATTTACGGGAAGATGGCTCTAAAAGTCACCAAAATGTTCTCCAAAATAACTCCCCTAGTTATTTGGACAAATTATATTCCATTCTCGCTATGAGGTTAAATATTGCAGTTTGTGCACACTTCAATTTCTCCTTTGGAAAATTCCCTTGGCTACAATTCCTCATGCCCTTGCGTACTCCTTTCCTACACCTCCCATATTTTCTTCTCCTTTTCACTATCTATTCCATTTTCCCCTCATGCCCATATATCTCGCACACTCACCCTCTTCCAAAAAATCTTGTGTCATACGTGTGTGCCTAGAATTTCTCCCCAAACTAGTTAATTCCCTCACACTCTAGCATGCCCCTTTCTTTTTACGCACATTAATTGTAATGATTATGAATTTTCCATATGTTCATTTGGTAATTATTCTCCCCATTTCTCCCATGTGTGGCTACCTTTGTGTGCCTTTTCAATCTATTTTCCTTTTGCTCCTTCCTCTTCTCCATACATATTCTCACCTTTTTCTATGCCCTTCTATGCCTTTTATGCCACGAGCTATGTGTCGAGACTTTGAGTTTGTTACACTGTAAAAAATTAAAGTATGCCAACTAGGTGCCAAATCTTCAAGAAAAATCATTTCTTCATACATGGAAAAAATGACAAAGCGGATGCACACGGTTGGCCTTCCTTCAGCCATTCTCAAAGTTCCACGTGTCTTTACATGTTAGGGATACCTATAGACTTCATATTGTCATAACTTTTGTAGAACTCAGAATGGGGTGTGGTTTTTCTTATTTGATAGCTAGTGATGTGGGCTACACTCATATCATTCAAATTCAAACATGAGTGGGATTTAGTAGGTGAGAATTTGGAAAATTTCCCTCACACCATTAATGCAAGATCTGATTACTCTAACCACCTGATTTGATGTATATCTTTCCTCCTTCTCTTAATGCCAATAATATATGGGGAAGCATATTTGATAGATTTTCAAGAATTCATTGCTATTTGTTGGTGGTCATAGATTCAAATAATATTTTCCTCCTTCTCTTCTTCCTCTCATCAATTCATCTATAAATGTAAGATCATGGCTCATTGTAAAGGGTGGGACATTTTAGAACCTATAGTATTTGCTAAGGATTTTGTATCTTTACATTTAGAGCAACAGACCTATAGATGTGGTTCTTGCATGTGGATATCGAAATCATACACCATTGTCAAAACTATTCATACTCGGATGCAATAAAACCATTTTTTGTGGCTATTTTGTACCTTAATGTGTTTGTATTCTTCTTTCTTAATTTTCCTTTGTATTGTGTGCTTAATTTCCATTTTAAATCCCTTACATCTCTATGTTCTTGTTGTGTCTCATGAAACTGATTGTGTGAATGCATTCTAGTCTATGTTGTGCATGCCTAGTCTCCCTTTATGCCTTTTCCTTTGTTTTCACTCAAAACAGATCATGTTCATCACAATTTTTCTAATGTAATTATCTTCCTTAGTTTAGTTTATGTTTTTCATGTCCTCCTATCCCTAGTCCCTTGACATCATTAGCTTAGGTTTCAATTTTAGTATTAGGACTAGTAGTAGTAGAAATAGGTAGAGGAACCGACCTTCTTTAGAGGTCTGTCTCAAGCACACAAGGTCCAAAACTTGGAGATAGTTACATTGTTGACTCAACGACTTAGTTCTTTTAGATCTAAGACACAGTGAAATTTGGAGCTCTAACATCTCCCATTATTGTATGTAAACTAATATATTCCTATCTAAATCTTGTGGTTTCAAAAAATAGGTTGAGGATCACACATGAAAAATCCATTGATCCTATGGTAAACTACTTATATGGGGTACAAGGAGGAAATTACATCAATGAGGGGGTAGGATAGAAATTAGGAAAGGAATGTTATTGTTGTGAGTAGCTTGATTGAAGAGTTAACACTAAATAAATGGAGTATTTCATCATTTAATATAGAGGAAAGGAAAAATGAATTCATTAGTGAGACAAACAAAACCCACAAAGACTTATACTTCTCTAAGGCCCATTCATCGAAGATATAAAGCTCTTATTAACCACTATTCTTACAAAGTGCATATAAGAGAGGAAATATAGGAATGCAAGTGAAAATGGAAATGGAAGAAATATTTATTTCATGTGTTGGTGATTAAAAGTTCAACATGAAATAATTAATTCACTATTGCTAAAATATAGATGCTATTAAAATCTAACATTTTTCAGGATCCTTTGAAATGTAGAAGTCATTTCAATTTATAAAGAATGTGAATTGACCTCGTAACTCCCCCACATGAATATTCATGTTCCCATTACCCTTGTGAGTTTTTAATTTCCCATAGAAGAGAAAAATTAAGTATTTCTCTTATAATTTTGAGAAAATACTTTTACAATTTACAAATATGTCACTTAAGTGAATAGGACAAAATACAATGATTATGCTCAATGAATAATTATAAAGGAGGTAGAGAAGAGGAGAATGAAGAAGAGAGAAGAGGGGGATGCTCCAAAGAATGTATTTTTATGAATATTAGCTTCAAGGAAGTTGAAGATAAAAATATGACCACTTGATGACGCTCCACAATAATGCACCTTGACAAAGATCTACGATGAATCCCACTTTCAAGACCTTGCCTCTTTTGAAAACCCTCAAAATTATGAACCATCACTTGTACTATTCGAACACACCATGAAGAGGAGTGATGACCTCCTAATAAGTAGACTACGAGAACACAAGTAAATGAATACCCTTCTCGATAAAATATTTTTGATCCTTGAGACATTTTCCTGTCTCTATGATCAATCATTCACATGAGAGAAATTAGATGCGCTTTTTCACCCTACCATGATCTTGATTACGCCTTTGTGGTAATGATGATAATGAGTGAAGAATAAAAAAATTGATCATGAATCAAGGAGAGAGAAATTAAATAAAAACCAATTACTTTAAAAATTTATCATACACCCAATGTGAAATGAACTAGAATGGTCTTTGATTCAAAATTGGCAATTTTCTCATATCGGGAATGTGGGAATTGACTTGAAAACAGAGAGAGGATATCCTAAAGTGTTGAGACCATTGTAGGATGGGTGAAGAACTGAAATTTGACCACTTTGTTGGCTCATTTTTTCCATTTATTATTTTTATAATATTCACCATTATGGTCCCATTAGCCAAATTATGCTATTTTAGTCAAATTTTCCACTTTTGAGTGTCCTTATCATGGGGAGTGGAGTGAAAAGTGTGAATGGAAATATTTCTTGGACTTGACATTTTTAGTATCTCGATCCCATAGATACTTAAAATATATATAGATTGGTCATCTCGGTGTCGATTTAAACATAACCACTTAGAGAAATTTACATAATTCATTTCGAAGCTCTACTCCAATTTTTGAGAGATTTTGCTTGCCAGATTGTTGTAGATCGAGAAAAGGTGATTTTCACTAGAAACTTCATGTGGATATAAAAAATAAAATATTTCATGAATGAGGGCATGCAAAAATATTTTTAAGGCATTCACACAAGGAATCCATCAGTTCAAATCTCATGGCAATTGGAGTTTGGGAGCATGAGTTATGAGCAAGACAAGATTTTGACATCTAGGGCACATGAGGAGTTTTTGTGTTTGAATTATATGAAATCGCTTTAAAATTTTCTTTAATTTTTTTCAAGGAGATTACTTTATACTTTTAAGTTATTATTCAATGTTGTGAGTGATGATGAGCATTAGTGAATGCATTAACGGAGTGAGGGATGGAAGGAGGAAGCACATGAGAGTTAGGACTTAGCCACTTTTTGGTTTTTCATCATCTTAGGGAGGGAAAAAATTTCGTCCCCTTTTCCCGTTGGAATAGGATGAAAGTGAATTTTTTTTTGTCTTAGCCCTATGATGACAAGTGGTGAGTGGTGATTCATTAGCGAGATGAGGGAACGAGCTAGTTTTCAATGCCACGGGGCCAAGTTTGTGTCATGTGATGGGTAGTGTGGAAGCAAGGGGATAAATTTTTGTGTCCCCTTTGTCCCTTAAAAAGGGAAACAATGGAAAAACGTGTCCCTCAAAATCATTAAGGCGAGTGGTGCACTATGGTTGTTTGAGGCGGGGCCTAGAAAACCGGTAAAGGGGCTTATTGAGGGTTCCCAGGTGTCATGTGATGGGTATAGGAAATCAACTCTGGGATGGGATAATTTTTTTGTCCCCATTTGTTGTCCACTCAAAATTCCCTACTCTTAAAGAAAGTGAACTTTCAAAATTTTGAGCTTTAGTGTCTTCTCTTTTGTGCTGAAATTGTTAAAAGTCGTGGAATTGAGAAAAGTCTGCATTTTGGGTCTTTTTGTGTGTTTTTCGGGCCTGTCGGACAATTTTGTCCCAACTGTCCCAAGTTCGAAAGTGCGTTCTGTTCCCCGATCGGCCGAAATCCCCGAAGTTGTTCCATTTTCGGGCCCGTCGGAACTTTTCGTCCCAAATGTCCCAAAGTTAATCGGGCAAGTGTTCCATTTTCTACTTAAACGGCTAAACCGCTTACTTCACACTTTCATGTCCCAAATGTCCCAAGTAAAATTATGCAAGTTGTTCCATTTTCGGCCGATTCGCCGAACCGCATACTTCGCACATTTTCGTCCCAAATGTCCCAAACTTTTCCGGACCCATTGTAACCTTTTCGGCCGATTCGCCTGAATCGCGTACTTCACGCTCTCATGTCCCGCGTGTCCCAAAAGGCATTTGTGTGTCTTTTACCCGCTTCGCCCGAATCGGCCGAGCCGCGTGTTTCGCGCATTCGCGTCTCACATGTCCCTAATGAACCAAGTGCCGTTCGTGCTAGTTTTTACCACTCTACCCGAATATCCAGCTTATTTAAATTGGTGGGTATGTATTAAATGTGCATTCATGGCCTTTCTCTCTCCTAAACGGCTATATAACGGGTATCCCCCTTTGCATTTTTCACATTGTTTCCATGCTATCCTTGCTCGAACCCTAGCAACCTAATTCCCTGCGCGTGTATCCCTTTTCTCTGTAATTCCTTCCCGAGTTTAGGTTGCAGCTCTATTGCTATCAATATGAAGATCAAGTTCCAGGGACAGGAACAAATTTTGCCACTAGAATCTGCCGTTCCCAATATTGGAGACAGCGAAGCTCGGCATCTTGACTTCGGTGATTTTTGGGCAAGGGTGGCAGATGCAAACCCTACACCGATGGCACAAATGATTCACGATAGCGGTTTGGCTTTTGCTGGAGGTTTTCCGATCTCGGTACAGTGCGCTGATACTGTACTTTCGTGCGGAGCTCACTTCGACCCTGTTTCCAGTGAATTAACCAATATACACGGGGAACTCATCGCCAAGCTGGACGCTGCCGCCATTAGCACCGCACTGAGAATCCTAGAGATGGATAATGCCATAGTCGTTTCTCGGGATCAAGCACAGGCTCTGTTCAATCAAGACAACGACAAATACAAGGCGTGGGTGGCGAAGTCCTGGCTGAAGAACCCTAAGAAAGGAGCCTCTCGCCTGTCCAAAACTCTTTTCCAGGTAGATTTTAATGAAGAATTGTTTGACTTTATAATTCTACTGGCTCGGGTTATGGGTTTGCCCTCTACCAACGAATTTCACTTCTGGATGTGCCCGCTCATCAGCATGGTGTGCGAGGGAACGCAAAATATCAACTGGGCAGAGATCATCAGCATGAATTTGGTAGAGCAGCTATCCAATGTACAACAAACAAAGAAGTTCTATATGACTTCTTACCTGATGTATACCCTGGCAGCGTCACGGCAATGGTTTGGTTTTTCCTACCTTGACGCTCACAAAGATGATCCAAGTATATGCCTACTACCCCATAGTTCACCCTAGAGACCAGCAATCGTAATTTCAGAAGGGTCAATGACGCTTTCACCATGTACGTGGTCAGGCTGCTTGAAGGTGATATCGCCAGGAGAGATTTTCTCGATGAAGCCATGAATCGATATCACACTACGGTGCCTATTTCATATAATTTAGAAAATTCTCCTATATCAAGGCTTGCTGCTGGTATGAGAGCACCCTCTACGGCTTCACATGTTCGCAATGATAAGATGGCTTTGATTGAAGTATGCGCAGCGTTAGAAAACTACACGAACCTGCAGAGACAAGAAGATCTCCGGTTTGCACTTTCCCATCTCTTTGGGAAATTATACTTGTAAAACAGCCCTGGACGCACAGAACATAGAGAGAGCCCTGGTCCCTATCACCGTTCATTTCTTCAAGCCAAGAACTTGCTTGACTTGAAGAAGTTCATTGAACAGAACATCAAGATAATCTACCATCATAGGGCAGATACAGAAGACTACTGGGCTGACTGTGCAGATGATTTTGAGGCCAGGAGAAGGCATTGTGATAGGTTCTCCCTGCAATTGATCCAAGAGCTCGGCTTGTACCATGTTCCCAAATGACTCAAGGTGACAATTCTGATCTATACTCATATGAGTATGACAGTGTGATTAAGCACACCCCCTTGGAGGACTTGGATTGGAACAGGAAAGAAAAAGATGATCTGGCTGAGATCCTTGCTCCAGTATTAGTCAGGACTAAGGTCTGGTTTGACAGGAAAGTTTGAGAGCTCAGAAGGCACTCAGGAGAATCCTCTTCCAAGGATGTTTCAATGCTAAGGAGAGAGGCATCAATTCCCAGGTCAGAAACACCAGTGCAAACCCCACCTACCTCATCAACACAAGGACCTGCAGCTTCCACTCCTTCTTCATCCACTCAAGTGTACCAGAAGAAACTCAAGGAGGTTAAGAAGGAGCCTGTGGAAAATGACCCTCAAAGAAAGCAGGTAGAAGTGCCTATGGGACCAGAGAACATCATTGTTCTTAGTGAAAGTGAAGAAAGTGAAATGCCAACCCCTGCAAATGCTCCTGAAGACCCAACTGATAAGGACAAAGAGGTCCAGAGCACTGAACTTCCAAGTGCTATTGATTCTTCTACAGCAATTGTCTCCAGTGCCCCACTCACATCTCAACTTGAGACCACAGCCATGTAAACCTTGAGTGTCATGAGCTCTATGTCTCTTGGTACTCTTGCCCCTCCTGCTGCTTCCTCTTCTTCTTTTGCATGGGTTCAGCCTCTTGTTGACAGTAGAAAGAGGAAATCTTCCTCTCGGAGCTCAGGGTCAAACTTTGATGCTGTCGCAGCCTTGTTGGGCACCACTCCTTCTCATGCCAAGAAAGCCAGAACCACCTCTAGAATAGTGTCTGATGCTCAAGGTCAGCAATTCCTGGAGATTGCTAAGCCTACAGTGGACAAATCAGAGCAGGACTTACAGTCATCTGACTTAGAGCTCTCAAGAATTCCAATGGGAGAGTCTACTCCTGAAGGTGAGATCCACAACCTCCAGGAAACGGTCACACGAGTCATTGGGAGGGTGGAGAAAGGGCAGAAAACTATTGAACAGTTGGAAGAACAGGCCCAAATTCTCACTGGCTTCATCAAGTCTCTTTTGTCTAAGGACAAAGTTTTGGACCCTACTCCGTTGACCACTCTTCCACCACCTATAATTTTGAGCCAAGATGAAGTACAGAGTATCAAATACATGCACAAGTATTCTGTCTATGGTAGAGCTATGGAAGCCATGGTGGATGATATGCTTGTTGTAGGGTTGAACTTCATCGATGAAGCTTTTAAACTCCATGGAAAAGTGAACAATTTGCAACAGAAGCTATCCTCTACTATCGGGATCATGGATAAAGAGCTCAAACTCTGGAGTAGTTGCATAGTAGACCTCCGCCTTATGGGACAGACAGATGAGAACATCTTACTGGCAAATAAGGTTTTTGATGATGCAAAGGATAATCTATCAAAATCCTGGGTTTACAGCGTGGAGTGGAAGATCAAAGTCTTGGAGGAGGCTTTGGGAGAGCTGAAGAACAGCTGGTAGAAGGGTGAAGCTTTCAAGACACTGGTGGTCTCTACTTTCAAAGACATACACTGTCATCTTCAAGATGAAACTTCTGGTATGCCCCTTTCCTTGCAAGAAATCAAAGCTCAATTCAGAGCTTTCGTCAAAGATAACTTATTCAAGGAAAGTTCCATCTCTAAGGAGAAAATGAAGGATATTTTCTCTCTTCAATCTGCCATCGAAGAAGCAAATAAAGATTATCATACTCATGTCGAGTTTGATAAAGAGATGGAGAAGTGTCTTGGATTTTGGACTCAGTCTGCGGCCAACACGTCAGTCCCTCGTGGCAGAGACATAGCTGAGGCGTTGAAGAAATTCAGAAGCAGATTTTGAAGTCAGTGGGTCCCTCCCAAAGAACCGCCACTGTCTTCTTCTCCTTATTCTTTTCTCTTCTTCCCTTTCTTTTTCCATTTTCTTTGTAAGAAGTTGAGGTATTGCGATTGGCGGTCCTTAACTATTCTGGTTAAAAGAAGCGGTTACGAAGAGTAACTGATTTGTAAGTTATATAATGGCATTTCTACGCCATTTTGAAAGGGGGAAGAACTTGGCATATTTTCTACGAAAGTGTAAATAGATTACAAAGAAATCAATACAAAAGGGCTTTCCATTCTTTGTCTATCTAATCTCCGTTATCTCTGAGCTTTCGTTTAACGTTTGTGAAGATCATTTGTTACTAATTTGTTAGTCTCGCTGATTGCATACTCTTCAATTTTGCAATACATGGTGATCTTGTACAACCAAGAAGGAACTTTGTGTCCTTGATTAATGAATTTGTGATAAGTTAAGAAACTTTGTGTTCCGGCAGATGTTATTTACAGAACTTTGTGTCTTTAAATTCCATCTTATTTATACGATACGAATGATCTTGTTCTAAATTCACTATAACTTCGCATACATAAAGAATTACTCTACTATCTATAATTCTGCATGTTTCCTTTCTGCTCATTCTCGCACTCTCATTCCTCAGTCCTTTTGTGATTGATGATCCTTACGAAAGACACTTTCGTAATATCCAAGTTTAACCAGAAAATGATATTTTGTATATTTGTAAATAAGTTTGTTTCTGAATAAGGGAACCTCTCCCATTAAAGAGGAGGGACTTCTTGTCCCCTGACTGTTGCCCTTCATAAAAGTCCTATTTGACGACCAATAGTTTTTGGCGACTCCACTTGGGATCGAACCATATTCCAGTTCTGTAATTTTTGATCATCTTTTGATCTGGCACTCCACGTTTTACTCAAGGGAGGAGGGCCCTTGGTATTGAAGATTCTCAGTTTCAGCTTTTGGAGCAGCAGGGTTTTCCTTTCCCTTCGACAACAAATAGAAGAACTCGTTCAATAAGCACCCCACCCTCTGAAGATAGAAATCCTACGGGTGGTGTTCCTTCAGAGCCTGCTAGTCCTAATCTTCGAGCTTTGATTCTTGCTGGTGTTGCAGTTCCTCTCCAAGCCATTTTTCCAAGAATGGTGGTACCATTGCCCTGGGGTCATCGTGTCGGGCCCCTTGCTCTTCCTCAGCCTTTGCATGAGTTACCCAGAGGTAACCGGAAGAACTTTCCTAAATTCAAAGGCGATGGCAAAGTGCATCCTGATGAACACATCGCAGCCTTCATTGTTGCGTGTGGAGTCCTGGGAGTTGAACATGAAGACGTCTCCGTGAGACTGTTCGTTGAGACTTTACAAGATAATGCTGCTGATTGGTTCTATCACCTTCCGGCTGGCACTATCACTAGCTGGGACACCATGAGAACTAGGTTTGAAAACCGTTTCAAACCAGCAGAAGATGTGCATGCCTTGCTAGCTCAAATCTCTCAGATAAAGAAAGATTCGCAAGAGCCCATGAGAGAATTTGTGGCCCGATTCAACAGGCTAATAAATAAAATTCCGGTAAATACTCGACCTGTTGATCAAATCCAAAAATGTTTCTTCCTAAATGCCCAAACGCCTGAAGTTAGCTATGCACTGAGAAGGGCTAATCTCGCAACATTAGTGGAGGATCAAACTCTTGCTGTTAGTGTCGAGGATGATCTGATCATGTCAGGGAAGTTGAGGAGAGACCCTTCCAAATCTAAGTCTGTTGCTTCCTCCTCCTCCACCCCTGGACCTAATACTGATCCATTAGTTCAAAAACTTGCGAATGATCTCATCGCTATAAAGAAACAATTGGCTCAGCATGCTCCTTATGCAGATGTTCCAAGGAGGAATTTCCAGCCCCGAAATCATTTGCCTGCTTCTCAAACAAGATTAGCACTCGAAGGACCTCCTGTTAAAGTCCCTGTCAATGCGACCTGTGAAGTGGAAGAACCAGATGATGATGAGGATAATGAAGCTTGCGAGGAGTTTGTGGAAGAAGTTGATGATGAAGCAGACGAACTTGAGGGATCTCGAGTAAATTTCTTCACCACTGAGGGCATTGATGATGGAGATGACTATGATGAAGTGGTAGCAGACATGAATAGCGAATCATTTGCTGTCATGACTCGAGAGCAGACAAATCAGAGGGAGAAGGTGACACAGCCCATCAAGAAATCTAAGGAGCAGTCGGCAACTATTCCCGTAATTGCAAAAAGAGGATCTCCTATCCCTACTTCGTCTACACCAAAGGTGAGTCCTATCAATCCTGCTACTAAAGTTGCTTCTTCTTTTTCCCCTAAAGTTGATAAGCCTAGGATTTCAAATGATGATGGCCCGTCCACTTCTGGGTCCTTTGATATTGTTGATCACCTGAAAAAGACCAAGGTCCAAATCTCAGAGGCTGAGTATTATCAAACCCATCCCAAAGCTTTTGCTAAAATGATTCACTTTGTTAATTCCCATTCTAAGACCACCTCTAAAGGTCTTTTGCCCACTCCTCCTTCTGCACCACAGCCTAGTCTGGTAGCCGCTGTTACCTCGCCCAATGACAAAATCAAGCCTTTTTATGTAACACTTCTTATAGCTGGCCATAGGCTCAGTAACTGTGTCATAGATTCCGGAGCCTCAGATAATGTGATGCCCGCTAAAGTAGCTCATGCTTTAGGCTTGACCCTCACACGCACTTATGGATCTTGTTACTCCATGGAGAGTAAAGAAGTGCCCCTGGTCGGAAGAATTAAAGATGCACAAGTGGCTTTTGTTGCTTTGCCTGAAAAGAAAGTGTTGGCTACCATCTTAGTAGCAGATATCCCTCCTTCATACGGGATGTTGCTAAGTAGGAACTTCTACAAAGATGTGGGTGGAGAAATCCAAATGGACTGGTCACATGCACTCGTACCTGTTAATGGACAAATGAAGAAGCTGATGCCTGAGAAGCAATCTGAGTATATTGTGCAAAAAACGGATGATCCTAAAGCACAAATACTCTATGAGGACATGGGACATGGTAACTACATGATTATGTCCCCTGATGAAATTCGACTCCCCAAAGTGTCTCCTAAAGATCCTAATGGTGTTTGGATTTTAGAGTTTGACGGAAGTTGTTCCTCAGCTGGTTCTGGAGTTGGTGCCCTACTGGTGTCACCTGAAGGAAGCCTACATCCTTTTTCATTCAAGTTGCAGTTCGAAAATACTAATAATACAGCAGAGTATGAGGCTCTCATTCTTGGACTGCAAATGGCCAAAGAACAAGGTGTAAAGAATCTTCTGGCTCGGGGTGATGCAGAGTTGATTGTAAAGCAAGTCAGAAACCGTTTTCAAGTAAAAAATGGGAGGCTGAAACATTACCGGAATCAGGTTTGGGATTCCATTGAATTTCTTGATGCTTTCTCCATTGAGGCAATACCTAGGGAGAAGAACAACAGGGCTGATTCACTAGCAGTCTCAGGGTCACTACTGATTCCTCATCCTGACTTCTCTCAGGATAAGTTCACCATTGAGATGGTCCATCGGCCTAGTGTACCTGATAATACCAATAACTGGCAAGTTTTCAATGATGATCAACATTTGCTTTCCTTCCTGGAACTCAAGGGTAATTTCAAACAATTGTATTTTGAGGGAAGTGACAACCTACCTCGTGAGAGTGTGCCCTTTGACAAAGCAGTCACCCAAGGAGAAGAAACAGATCAGGATGGATGCATCAATCTCAAAGGAAACAAGATTCCTAAAGGGTTGGTGAGTTTGGAGGAACTATTTGATAAACATGACAGGTATGTGAAGTCTAGAGCTTCTACTGGACCTCAGCAATCAGCTGAACATGACAAGATTAATATTGGGAGTCCTAATGACCCTAAGCTAGTGAATATTGGAAAATGTTGCACAGCAGATGAGAGGAGAAAAGCAATTGATCTTTTAAAAAGGTATAAGGATGTTCTTGCTTATTCTTATGAAGATTTGAAAGCTTTCAAACCAAAAGATATGCAGCACTCTATTCCTCTTAAGCCTGGAATTAAGCCTTTCAAGCAGAAACAGAGGCAATACAACCCCAAAATAGCTGACACCATCTTTCAGGAAATACAGAAGTTGTTGAAGGCTAAAATCATTTTTCCCATTCACCATTCAACATGGATTGCAAATATTGTGCCTGTTAGGAAGAAAAATGGTGAGATCCGCATCTGTGTTGATTTCAGGAACCTGAATCAGGCTTCTTTGAAAGATAATTATCCTTTGCCTATGATGGATCAGGTCTTGCAAGCAGTAACAGGATCTGAAATGTTATCTATGCTTGATGGATTCTCGGGATATAATCAGGTAGAGGTTGATACTGCAGATCAACACAAAACAACTTTCACTACTCCTTGGGGTACCTTTGCTTACAAGAGAATGCCTTTTGGGCTTATTAATGCTGGTGCCACTTTCCAGAGAGCTATGGATCTGGCTTTTGGAAGTTTGAAAGGGAAGTGTATTGTCATATATCTTGATGACCTGACAGTATTTTCCAAGACAAGAGCGGATCATTTTGATCACCTAGAGACAGTTCTGCTAAGATGCAGAGAGCATGGGATTTCTTTGAATCCTAAAAAATCTGTCTTTTGTGTCACAGAGGGAAAATTATTAGGGCACATCATTTCCAAAGATGGTATTAAGATTGATCCTGAACGAGTACAAGCTATCCAGCAAATTCCTCTCCCAACCAGCAAAAAGGGCGTGCACTCCTTCTTTGGTAAGATCAATTTTTTAAGAAGATTCATCCCTGATTTTGCAGAATTAACTTTGAATATTTCTCAGATGATGAAAGGGAAGCAAACATTTGGTTGGTCTTCTGAAGGAAAGGAATCCTTTGAAGGTATCAAGAGAGCTATCGCTAAAACTCCTGTTTTAGCCTATCCTGATTTCAGCAAAGATTTTATTATCTATTGCTATGCCACAGATAAAACCTTAGCTGCTGTTTTGACTCAAGAAGACTCTAACGAACATGAGCTCCCAATTGCGTTCATGAGCTATATTCTGAAGGATCATGAGTTGAAATACACTATGATGGAGAAACATGCTTTTGCAGTGGTTAAAGCTGTCAAGCAGTTTCGCTTTTACATCCTCAACTCTCATTCCATGGTGTTGGTCCCAGATACAACTGTTAAGTCAATTCTCACACAGCAAGAATTTGGATCCAAGAGAGGGAACTGGGTTGCTAAAGTCCAAGAGTATGACATTGACATCAAACCAACCAAGCTCATTCGTGAAAAGGAGCTAAACATGAGTTGCTGGAGGAGAAAGTTGACCTTCCTACCGTTCTGTTCCTTAGCTCAGTTGATGAATGGTATGCTGACATCGCCCATTTTCTCACCTATGGGGAATGCCCCTCTCATTTAACTGCCAAAGAAAAGAGGACTGTTAAATTGAGGTCAGTGCAATATGTATTGTGGGAAAACACCTTGTTCAAGCGTGGGTTAGATGGGAGATTTTTGAAGTGTGTGGACAAGGAACAACAGAGAAAGTTGCTCTCAGCTTTTCATGATCAGGCATGTGGAGGGCACTATTCATCAATGGTTACGGCTCATAAGATACTCCGTGGAGGATATTACTGGCCTTCCTTGTTCAAAGATGCATCCAAGTGGGTTGATAAATGTGAGGCTTGTCAGACCTTCGTGGGAAGACCCAAATTGGCCTCTTTGCCTCTTAAGCCAGTTGTAATTGAAGAACCTTTTCAACAGTGGGGTTTGGACTTCATTGGAACACTTAATCCTGCTTCTAGTGCTGGTCATACTCATGTACTAACTGCCACTGACTATTTCACCAAATGGGTGGAAGCTATTCCAGTTAAGAGTACTACTTCTGAAGTGGTGTGCAGCTTCATTAAAGAGAACATCTTGGTAAGGTATGGTGTACCTAATAAGATTGTAACAGATAATGCTTCAAATTTCTCTTCAACTGAGATAATGGATTTCTGCTATGGATATGGCATCTCCCTGGCTCATTCTTCAGATTATTACCCTCAGGGAAATGGGCAAGCAGAATCCACTAACAAAAATCTGGTGACTATTATAAGGAAGTTAGTCAATGAGTCTCAACGAAACTGGCACAAGAAGCTCTACGATGCTCTTTGGGCAGACATGATTACACCAAAGAGAGCTATTGGAATGTCTCCTTTTCAAGTGGTATATGGAGTAGAAGCTCAACTGCCAGTAACAGTGGAACTTCCGGCCTTGCATCTAATGAAGGCCATTGAAGATACTAGTTTCAGTGATGCTTTGGATAAGAGAATTATGTACCTTCACAAACTAAATGAGGACAGATTGGAGGTTGCTGATCGGATATCTGTTCACCAGCAGAAGGTAAAGGTCCTGTTTGATAAGAAAGCTAGGTTCAGAGATTTCCAAGTTGGAGACACTGTGTTGTTATGGGATAAAAGGCATGAACCTCGTGGCAGCCATGGAAAATTTGATTCCCTTTGGCTCGGACCTTTCAAGATCAGACACTTTGCTGGTAAGAATTCCTTTTATCTTGATTACATGGATGGTTCTCCTCTCCCACTTCCTTATAGTGGGTAGTACCTCAAGTTGTTCAAGTCCTAGGTGATTAGGGAGTCCCTTGTATATTCTGTACAGTGTTTCTTGCTTTTCTTTCTTTTTTGTTTTGGTGTGTTGTCCTCTGTATTGGTCTGCTTTTTGACTCCGTTGCCCAATGGATAAGGTACTGGTCTGCTTCCCCAAGTTTGTCTAAGTTCTTGCCTTGTCTCATTCCTTGAATTTATGCCAAGTCATCCCCAGAAGGAGCCAGCTGTTGTCCACTCAAAATTCCCTACTCTTAAAGAAAGTGAACTTTCAAAATTTTGAGTTTTAGTGTCTTCTCTGTTGTGCTGAAATTGTTAAAAGTCGTGAAATTGAGAAAAGTTGCATTTTTGGGTCTTTTTGTGTGTTTTTCGGGCCTGTCGGACAATTTTGTCCCAACTGTCCCAAGTTCAAAAGTGCGTTCTGTTCGCGATCAGCCGAAATCCCGAAGTTGTTCCATTTTGGGCCGTCGGAACTTTTCGTCCCAAATGTCCCAAAATTAATCGGCAAGTTGTTCCATTTTTGGCGAAACGCCCGAACTCACAGCGTTTCGCACTTTCATGTCCCAAATGTCCCAAGTAAAATTATGCAAGTTGTTCCATTTTTGGCCGATTCTCCCGAACCGCGTACTTCACACATTTTCGTCCCAAATGTCCCAAACTTTTCCGGACCCATTGTAACCTTTTCGGCCGATTCACCCGAATCGCGTACTTCGTGCTCTCATGTCCCGCGTGTCCCAAAAGGCATTTGTGCATCTTTTACCCGCTTCGCCGAATCGGCCGAGCTGCGTGTTTTGCGCATTCGCGTATCACATGTCCCTAATGAACCAAGTGTCGTTCGTGCTAGTTTTTGCCGCTCTACCCGAATATCCAGCTTATTTAAATTGGTGGGTATGTATTAAATGCGCATTCATGGCCTTTCTCTCTCCTAAATGGCTATATAACGGGCATCCCCCTTTGCATTTTTCACATTGTTTCCATGCTATCCTTGCTCGAACCCTTGCAACCTAATTCCCTGCGCGTGTATCCCTTTTCTCTGTAATTCCTTCCCGAGTTTAGGTTACAGCTCTATTGCTATCAATATGAAGATCAAGTTCGGGGATAGGAAAAAATTTTCCACTAGAATGCCGTTCCCAATATTGGAGCAATGAAGCTCGGCATCTTGACTTCGGTGATTTTGGGAAAGGGTGGCGAGATGCAAACCCTACACCGATGGCACAAATGATTCACGATAGCGGTTTAGCTTTTGCTATAGATTTTCCAATCTCAGATAAGGCGCTGATACTGTACTTTCATGCGGAGCTCACTTCGACCCTATTTCCAGTGAATTAACCAATATACACGGGGAACTCATCGCCAAGTGATGATCCGCCGCCATTAGACCGCCTTTGAGAATCCTAGAGATGGATAATGCCATAGTCGTTTCTCGGGGATCAAGCATGTGCTCTGCTTCAATCAAGACAAAGCGACAAATACAAGGTGCGGGTGGTGAAGTCCTGGCTAAAGAACCCTAAGAAAGGAGCCTCTCGCCTGTCCAAAACTCTTTTCGGGTAGATTTTAATGAAGAATTGTCTGACTTTATAATTCTACTAGCTCGGGTTATGGGTTTGCCCTCTACCAACAAATTTCACTTCTGGATGTGCCCGCTCATTAGTGTGTGTGGAATGCAAAATATTAAGCTGGGTAGAGATCATCAACATGAATTTTATGAGCAGCTGTCCAATGTACAGCAAACGAAGAAGTTCTATATGACTTCTTACCTGATGTATACCCTAGCAGCGTCATGGTAGTGGTTTGGTTTTTCCTACCTTGACGCCCATAAAGATGATCCAAGTATATGCCCTACACCGCGATTCACCCTAGAGACCAGCAATCGTAATTTCAGAAGGGTCAATGACGCTTTCACCATGTACGTGGTCAGGCTGCTCGAAGGTGATACTGCCAGGAGATTTTCTGATGAAGCCATGAATCTGATATCACGCTATGGTGCCTATTTCATACAATTCAGAAAATTCTCCTATATCAGGCTTGCGGCTATGAGAGCACCCCTCTGCGGCTTCCCATGTTCTGCAATGATAAGATGGCTTTGATTGAAGTATGCAGGCAGTTAGACAAACTACACAGAACCTGCAGAGACAAGAAGATTTCCGGTTTGCACTTTCCCATCTCTTTGGGAAATTACACTTGTAAAACAGCCCTGGATGCCTCAGAACATAGAGAGAGCCCTGGTTCCTATCACTGTTCATTTCTTCAAGCCAAGAACCTACTTTGACTTGAAGAAGTTCATTGAATAGAACATCAAGATAATCTACCATCATAGGGCAGATACAGAAGACTACTGGGCTGACTGTGCAGATGATTTTGAGGCCAGGAGAAGGCATTGTGGCAGGTTCTCCCTGCAATTGATCCAAGAACTCGGCTTGTACCAAGTTCCCGAAGGACTCCAGGATGACAATTCTGATCTATACTCATATGAGTATGACAGTGTGATTAAGCACACCCCCTTGGAGGACTTGGATTGGAACAGGAAAGAAAAAGATGATCTGGCTGAGATCCTTGCTCCAGTCTTAGTCAGGACTAAGGTCTGGTTTGACAGAAAGTTCGAGAGCTCAGAAGGCACTCAGGAGAATCCTCTTCCAAGGATGTTTCAACGCCAAGGAGAGAGGCATCAATTCCCAGGTCAGAAACACCAGTGCAAACCCCACCTGCCTCATCAACACAAGGACCTGCAGCTTCCACTCCTTCTTCATCCACTCAAGTGTACCAGAAGAAGCTCAAGGAGGTTAAGAAGGAGCCTGTGGAAAATGACCCTCAAAGAAAGTAGGTAGAAGTGCCTATGGGACCAGAGAACATCATTGTTCTCAGTGAAAGTGAAGAAAGTGAAATGCCAACCCCTGCAAATGCTCCACGAAGACCCAACCGATAAGGACAAAGAGGTCCGAGCCTTTGAACTTCCAAGCGCTATTGATTCTTCTGCAGCAATTGTCTCCAGCGCCCCACTCACATCTCAACTTGAGACCACAGCCATGCAAACCTTGAGCGTCATGAGCTCTATGTCTCTTGGTACTCTTGCCCCTCCTGCTGCTTCCTCTTCTTCTTTTGCATGGGTTCAACCTCTTGTTGACAGTAGAAAGAGGAAATCTTCCTCTCGGAGCTCAGGGTCAAACTTTGATGCTATCGCAGCCTTATTGGGCACCACTCCTTCTCGTGCCAAGAAAGCCAAAACCACCTCCAGAATAGTGTCTGATGCTCAAGGTCAGCAATTCTTGGAGATTGCTAAGCCTACAGTGGACAAATCAGAGCAGGACTTACAGTCATCTGACTTAGAGCTCTCAAGAATTCCAATGGGAGAGTCTACTCCTGAAGGTGAGATCCACAACCTCCAGGAAACGGTCACACGAGTCATTGGGAGGGTGGAGAAAGGGCAGCAAACTATTGAACAGTTGGAAGAACAGGCCCAAATTCTCACTGGCTTCATCAAGTCTCTTTTGTCTAAGGACAAAGTTTTAGACCCTACTCCGTTGACCACTCTTCCACCACCTGTAATTTAGAGCCAAGATGAAGTACAGAGTATCAAAGACATGCACAAGTATTCCGTCTATGGCAGAGCTATGGAAGCCATGGTGGATGATATGCTTGTTGCAGGGTTGAACTTCATCGATGAAGCTTTTAAACTCCATGGAAAAGTGAACAATTTGCAACAGAAGCTGTCCTCTACTATCGGGATCATGGATAAAGAGCTCAAACTCTGGAGTAGTTGCATAGTAGACCTCCGCCTTATGGGACAGACAGATGAGAACATCTTACTGGCAAATAAGGTTTTTGATGATGCAAAGGATAATCTATCAAAATCTTGGGTTTACAGCGTGGAGTGGAAGATCAAAGTCTTGGAGGAGGCTTTGGGAGAGTGAAGAAAAGCTGGCCAGAAGGGTGAAGCTTTCAAGACACTGGTGGTCTCTGCTTTCAAAGACATACACTGTCATCTCCAAGATAAAACTTCTAGTATGCCCCTTCTTCTTGCAAGAAATCAAAGCTCAATTCAGAGCTTTCATCAAAGATAACTTCTTCAAGGAAAGTTCCATCTCTAAGGAGAAAATGAAGGATATTTGCTCTCTTCAATCTGCCATCGAAGAAGCAAATAAAGATTATCATACTCATGTCGAGTTTGATAAAGAGATGGAGAAGTGTCTTGGATTTTGGACTCAGTCTGCGGCCAACACGTCAGTCCCTCGTGGCAGAGACATAGCTGAGGCGTTGAAGAAATTCAGGCAGTAGATTTTGAAGTCAGTGGGTCCCTCCCAGTAATCGGCCACCTGTCTTCTTCTCCTTATTCTTTTCTCTTCTTCCCTTTCTTTTTCCATTTTCTTTGTAAGAAGTTGAGGTATTGCGATTGGCAGTCCTTAACTATTCTGGTTAAAAGAAGTGGTTACGAAGAGTATCTGATTTGTAAGTTATATAATGGCATTTCTACACCATTACAAAGGGGGAAGAACTTGGCATATTTTACGAAAGTGTAAATAGATTACAAAGAAATCAATACAAAAGGGCTTCCCATTCTTTGTCTATCTAATCTCCGTTATCTCGAGCTTTCATTTAATGTTTGTGAAGATCATTTGTTACTAATTTGTTAGTCTCATTGATTGCATACTCTTCAATTTTGCAATACATGGTGATCTTGTACAACCAAGAAGGAACTTTGTGTCCTTGATTAATGAATCTGTGATAAGTTAAGAAACTTTGTGTTCCGGCAGATGTTATTTACAGAACTTTGTGTCTTTAAATTCCATCTTATTTATACGATACAAATGATCTTGTTCTAAATTCACTATAACTTCGCATACATAAAGAATTACTCTGCTATCTATAATTCTGCATGTTTCCTTTCTACTCATTCTCACACTCTCATTCCTCAGTCCTTTTGTGATTGATTATCCTTACGAAAGACACTTTTGTAATATCCAAGTTTAACTAGAAAATGATATTTTGTGCATTTGTAAATAAGTTTGTTTCGAATAAGGGAACCTCTCCCATTAAAGATGAGGGACTTCTTGTCCCCGATTGTTTCCCTTCATAAAAGTCCTATTTGACGACCAACACCATTTTACCATTGGAAAGGGATGAAAGGGAAAAAAATTACACCTCACCTCATGCTAACACATGGAACTCAAAAAGTATTCTAAAAGGGAGAGTGTTCCTTGCGAGAGAGCTTGAAGATGAAGTTTCCAAAGCTCCAAGGGGTCCTTTTTAGAACTTATTTATATTATTTTTACTCAAAAAAACCTTTTAAATAGAAGGGTATGGTTTTCATGATCTAACTCTTCCTAAAGATCCTTGAAATTATTCATTTTTCTCAAGACCCCAAGGTGTACTCACAAAAATGGGATGCAGAAAGTCATGCATTGGTCTTGTGAAAATTATGAAATAACTAGAATTTATAGAATTTAATTATATTTCCAATGGTATATTTTTTTCCTCCAACTCATTGCGAAGATCCCATAATCATCTTTCAAATCTCATGTTCTTTTTTGAATCTGCAAGCTCCTTCCCTTCAAAAATCTGTTTTCATTGAAATTGTTCCTAAACCTACAAATATTTCCTAAAATTCCCTAAATCAATTGAAATATGATCATATCTCCTTGACACCAATTTTTTTATGAATTATATCTCCCGGAGAGAGTGCACACATGTTTTGGAAAGGCTAAAAATAGCCTTTCTAGGTTCACTGAGAAAACTACCTTGAGAAGCACTACATTGGAAGAACCTCATGAGCTTGATTTCACATTTCAAACACTTGGGGAATGGTATTAAAACACATCTAGCCACTTTCATGATCGGGATAGTCATGACAATGAGGGAAAATTGATCTAGAGGGATACTTAAGAGGGTTTGGGAAGACTTGGGGAAAACTTTTTGATTTTGGCTAAGTTTTCATGCTCGAAAGTTTAAAATTTTCATGTTGCACATTTTCATGAAAACAACTATCTAATCCTATGTATTTTGTGGGGATTTCCAAAATTCTAGGGATCACACAGAACACTTCAATGAACCTATGAAAATTTCTTGTATTAGGTACGGGAGAAAATTACAGTGATGAGGGATAAAAGACAAAATTGAGGAAAATAGAGGTTATTGTCATGAGTAGGAAATTGTAGAGATCACATCCAATAACAAGAGGAAAGCAAAGTGATGAAGCACCTAGTGAGAATAAAAATAACTATGCATGGTTCTTTAGATTCATTCATCAAGGATACAAAGTTCCTTCTTCATGACCATACTTACAAGGTTGAAAAGAGAATATATGAAACATGAGAAAATGAAAATTAATAATATATATTTCATTTCTTGTGTAGTGATGAATAAAAAGCATCAATCAATCTACAAAAATTCACAATTTCTATCAATTAGAATCCTTTTTGGATGGAAAATCCATCCCAATTTATAGCCTTGTGAATTAACATTTCATCTCCCCCACATGACTCTTCATGATCCTATTCTACTTGTGACCTTTTAGTTTCCCATGAAGAGACAAATTTAGTATCTCTTATAATTTTGAGAGAATACTCTTACAAATTACAAATATCATCACTTAAGTGAATAAGAAAAAAATAAATTGATAGTGTACAATGCATAATTAAAAGAAAATGATATAAGAGAAGGATGGAAAGGGATTGAATGGTCTATTGAAGAATCTCCCTAATAAAGAACTTTCTAATATGAAGTATGATTATCACCAAATTCTCTTTTTATAAAATGCACAGACACCTCAAAGGCTCAAACTACCAAGAGAGTGTTGAGAAATATTGTTGCAAGAATTCTTGAGGTGAGATCTTAAAGGAAGAAGGATGAGATATTTCTTAGCTAACTTGACTTAACAAAATCACCCATCTCTCCTATCTCATAGATCTCAACTCAACTCACTCATCGAGGACAACATAATCGGCTCACTTGAGAGTACCCAACTCACTAGCTCACCAAGTTCACCTAGCTGAACTCACTTGGCTCACCGAGTTCATTTCAACCAACTCCCTCGGAGATGATGATGGATCCACCTTAACTAATGAGCTATGGTGACCAATTTTGATGAATAAATCGATTCCTTTACACCCATTGATTCTTTTCTACTTTCTCGGTGATCTGGATTTTCCTCTATTATGCTTTGCCATGCTCCTATACATGATTATGATAAAAAAGATGCTTCCAAGACTCTTATGGAGGTTTTATTTCTCTTTTTGAGCTATGAGATCATCCTACAACCCTATGAAGAGTTAAAAAGTTTAAAGATGAGTAAAAATGGAGCCATCTACAAATTTATGCATGCAAAATAGAGATTTTCTATATTTAATAGGTGAGATTGGGACATACTAGTTTGGGACATAGCTCATATTTTTCTCAAATATGACCTTTTGAACCTTTTCAAAAATTCCAATTCTCCTCTATTGATGATGTTACACCCCATTATATTGGTGGTTGTTGTCATTGATTTCAAAGGAATTGATGGAAAAGGAGAATTTATGAGTAGGCATATCAGGTGATTCTCGGTGGTTCAAGATGCATTTATGTGGTTTCAAGAAGGCGGGGCCGTGAAGGTTGAGTGGTAGTGCCATTTTTAGGGTGGGTTCAAGTTCCTAATCATGTGTGACAGGATAGTACATGTTATAAAAATCATGGGAGAGGCCTTGAGAGATTATCTACAACATGTGTGAGAAAAGGTTAGGATCCACTTAGCCCCAAGAGTCAAGTCTCTATGTTATAAAATAGTACATGTTGATAATATGCAGTGTTATTATATGTAAATGAGATGGAATGCACAATTTCAGACCTAGTAATTTCAAAAAAATCATCAAATATGATGGAGGAAGGTGTCCTAATGCTTCATGTTAAATTTCAGGTCATTATGAGGTCATTTCAAGCATGTTATTTGAGTTCTTGTAAAACAAGTCTATTTAAAATCTCATTTAGAGAAACCTGACTTCTTAGCAATCAAGAAAAATATGGATAATCATTCTAATAAATCATATAATAAATTTTTGGAGTAAATTTTCATGGAAATCAGGTGCAAAAATAATTTTCTCAAAAGGAGGTGTAATTGAAAAGTTATGAGCATTTTGGTTGAGCAGTTTTCTCTTTCCTAGGATGTGCACCAAATTGATAAGATAAAAAAGATAAATTTGGCCTCCAAGTCTTATCTAATCATCTCTAGAGTGTGTTCACAGTCCATTCATGGTGTCTCTCATGCTCAGAGGATATTTGAAGGATTTTTTTCTTGAAGGTTGATTGTTTCCCATGACATTGTTCTTGGTTGTGAATGCTCCTTACATGTAAGAGTTCTAATTGTTTTCAATGGAGAACCTTCTCAACATTAGTTAAAAATTATTCCACAGTTACTTGGAAATGTGGATGAACATTTTCAATCCAATTTGGTGTATTTAAACATATGATTCTTGTTGATACATATTTTCCTAGAGAGCATTTGACTCAAACGCACCTCAAAACATTGTCCCAAGATTCTTTCCTTCCATTTCAAAGTTTTTATTAGTTTGGCAACATGATTATCAAGTAAAATATAAGATAACAAAAATGTTTATATTTTTAAATCACTTTTGAAATGAGATTATTGATATTCTATTTTAACTAGATTCGGGTGGTTGCAAAATGGAGCTCTTCATTGCCCTATTTGAAAACCATGCCAAATCAAGTCCATAACTAAGTGTTGTGAGAAAAACTTCAATAATAAATGAAGAATTTAAAGGTCTACATCAACTCCATTAAATCTACTCACTTAGTTGGAGAATTATAATGGTTCTCATCAAGTTTTCTTGCTGTAGATCACCTCTGATCTAATTCTTTCAACATTTACATGCAACGAGGTTCCAGTTCAAACATTTTTCATAAATTAATTGACTCTTAACTATTGTAGAAAGTTTGAAATATAGTATAAGATAACTTAGAGACTTTCAAACACCATTTCCATATAAATGTGCTAAATAAATTGATTTATTTATCCTTTTTGTGAGGTGATTGTGCATATACCTTGTCATAGGGTTTCGATGGAAGAGTTTTAATCATTTTGATCAATTCACCCAATGGTATTTGATAAAAATTGGAAATTTGCTCTTTTTTATCATTACAAATCTATTTTAAAAGGTTTTGGAGAAAAATATGGTGGATTGAATGAGATATTTTATCACGAGTTTTTGTAAACTCGTTCTTAAGATAAATCATATTGTGTATTTTTTTAGTGCTAATGAAGATTTTGGTGGAAAATTACTCGAAGGTAAGACTTCAAGAATATTTTATGGAGTTTGAAAATGCTCTCCTTTCATTAAAAATATCGAGATGCTTCTATTTTGATGTCTAGATGCTTCTAATGACTGTACAAGTGCAAGCTAATTAAGAAAAAGAGTTTCTATTCTTATTGTCTTAAATGGTGGTCATGACAAATGTTACGCTAGGTAAGTATGGAGTAATAAGAAAGTTACATTATTTTATATCCTTGGAGTGATGTATGAACAAGATTGTTCTTCAATATTTATAATTATCTAAGTCTCAATCAATATCTTGAAGGATGTTGAATAGTATAGATCAAAAGCCACTCTTTTGTCTTACAAATTCAAGTACACATGTATTCATATGTAATTTGAAGAGTCTTTGAAAATTAAAATTCATGATTTCAAAGTTTGAATGAGAATTTAGAAATATAAATTCTTTTCTTATTCTAAACTAGCAAAACTCTTGACCTTTCAAATGTTTTAAAGGTTGAATTTTTGTTTTGACCTCGATATATTGTGAAAATTCGAGTTGTAATGGTCGAGTTAGAATGAAAGAAATCCAAGATAAATTTTATGGTCTTGTGAACTTTCAAAAGGAACTTGAAGAGCCAAGATAAATTAAATATTTTTGAAATGATTCAAAGCAAAATAAGACAAGTCGAAGTATACAATGTGGTAGTGATTCAAAGAAAAGAAGTGTGTTGAAGATTGTAAACTAAGTTTCATGTGAATTTGAACTTAAAAGGATGAGAAATATAGAATGACGGTGAATTGATAGATTGTATGAAGGTAAATAATATATTGAACATGGTTCTAAAAGTGTGAAAAGTGTGTGATGTTATGTAAGTAGTGACTATAATTTTGAAATTGAAATGTTAGAGTGAATTGGAGAATGTTTTTATACGCAAGCATAAAGAACTCAATGATAAAGAAAGTATTTAATGAAAATCGTGACTGAATTGTTGAAACAATGAAGGCTGGGAAATATTGGTGTAAGAAAGTATTGGAGAATTAGAGTTTCATATGTGTAGACAGCTATAGTTTAGATATTGCACTATTACGACTAATATTGCGCTAGTTGTGCTTCTCCCGCAAAACCAACAATACTTTGCCGGTTCGACCTATCTAACTTCTTCCAACGACATCCCTTTTGTCATTTTTCCTCTTGTAAACCATTTAAACAAGCTATAAAAGATTAATTCTAACTACATTAGCTTCTTACTTTCTTCTAGTCCACTTCTACCACCTTCCTGGCCTCTCAATCCATTCCATTGGATTGATCGACCCTTCAAAACTCTCTCCAAACCCTAATCACCTCCTAAACATGTTTAACTAAGCTTAAACATGGTTTGTCTCTCCCTAAACCTAGTCAAAGTAAGCTTTGACTTGCTAAAAGTGCTTTTTGGAATTTAGTATTTGTCCCACATGCACCCAAGTTCCCCTTTTTCCCAAATGGAAAACTATATATAGGGATAGACCCCCTCTCTCATTTTCAAGAATTCCTCCCTTCTTCCTAAGCATAGATTATAGTATTTTGTATCTAGGTTCTAGTTTTCATTTCTAGATTTCATTTCTAGTTTAGATATTGAGCTATTTACTTCACTTTTGCATTGTCAATCCACTTTGTAGAGTAAAAGAGAAGAACCATTGGCTCAAAAATCCTATAATGGGGAGATCTCTTTCTCTTAATCACTAAAACTAATTGCTTAGGGCTTATTAGGTTCATTATTTTAAAGCTTTCAAAGAATAGAGATAGTTTAATTAGCTTAAATTTGAATGTTTACTTCATAATGCATGCTAGTTAGAAGATCTTGTTCATTTCTTATCGGATGGTCCACTGATTTGTTGCTTGAAGCCTTTGGGGATTCTTTAGGAATTCTTACCCCAAATCCATGGCTCTCTACAACTTTTCTTTGAACACATTTGGCATGCCCGGTGGGACACTTATGTCCATCCTCCATTAATGGAGGTCCTTTGAGTTCTTCAAAGTCATTTTTCAAGTTTTTTTAGTTTAAATCACTTGTTATTTCCTCATTTCTGTTTTAAACCTTGGATTAATGAACTCTATTTACATGCATTTGTGGGTTTAACATAGAAATAGGAAGCTTTGACTAACCAATAACCTATTTTCTTTTAAAATTTTGAAAAGCTTTTGCAATTTTTTTCAGTAGGCACGCGTTGGTGTTTTGAGGTGGCACGTACACATTTAGATATGCGCATATCCATCAGAAAGGCCACGTACCTATCAGGGTGTCCTCTATGTTTTTGAAATTTTTCTCTAGAAGGACATGCGTCGTGTCTCCAGTTGACTGTCCGCATATTCACCTCTCTAGACGTGTCTATGTAAATAATATCTTTGTGTAAAATTTACATGGACTTCTTTTTGCTTGGGCCACGTATCATTCGATAGGAGTTTGTGCACGCGTTGAAACCCTAGTGTGCTTGTTGGATCGGGGTGCATAGGTGTTCTTTGAATGATTTAAATTTTAACATACCTACGTAGGTGTTGGTTTAGGCATGTACCCATTGGCTGGGGCACGTACATGTCGGTTTGGGCATGTAGGATGTATTCATCAAAATTAAAAAATTACGGTAAATCTGTTTTAGCTATTTTTCTGACATTTTTTGTGCAAGTTTCTAAAAGATTGATAGGTTTTAAAACAGGCCTAACTCTTTAAAATTTCAGTTTACATTATTAAGTGTTTTTCATTCCTTAGCTTAAATTAGGTTTGTAAACATGCATATGCTCTCTCCTCACGCTTTCCAAAGTGATCTTGGAGATCAAAAGAACTTACAAAAATCTATTTTACATGTTAAAAACACTTGCTTCTTAAAAGGATAAAGTAACATTTTTATGTTCTTTTTAGGATTTCCACTTTGTGTATGCTCTTCCTTCATGCTTTTGGGTGATCTTAGGAATCAAAAGCAAGTGTGAGTTCTCTTTTACCTCAATCAAAAAAATAGGAAAACTACTAACCAACTTGTTGTCTATAGGACCTAACGTTTGTCGAAAAAGGTGTTAAAAATGAAGTGAAAACTTCTAATACACGTGTGTTTGTAGATTTCAAATGGTGTGCCACTTTTGAAACCACATTAAGATTAAAAAAGATAAAAAAACACACCACATTCAACACATTGTATTGCAGGTTTTGGAAAAGGGTAAGTCCCTCTCGCTTAATCAAACGTAACCCCTTTGGCATAATGCCTTAAGCTATAACAATGGGGGTGGTTCAAGAACCCCAAAGTAGTCCACCACTGAGTAACCTCATGGATGAAACAGGAAGTGCCTCGCTTACCCACTTGACTAGTACACCTTGTGAGATAGCGTTACTAGTTGTCTATATGGCGACCCCGGTGATAGTACACGTGAGACGCACTAGTTTCCTCTTTGTTCTTTGAAGGGGGTAAAGTAAAGCTGAGATACTCCAGCCGAAACTAGTCGGTGTGACTTTTTGGTAAATATCACTCACTTAAGACAACCTCGTAACACCTAGTTGAGAGAGCTTATTAAGGAGACCATTTTGTTTCGAGGACAACTTTACTAGTCCATTTGTGGGTTTAACATAGAAATAGGAAGCTTTGACTAACCAATAACCTGTTTGCTTTTAAAATTTTGAAAATCCATGTTTTTGTAGGTTTTTACAAGGGCACGCATTGGTGTTTTAAGGTGGCATGTACACGTTTAGATATGCGCGTCTCCGTCGGAAAGGATGTGTACCTGTCAGTGGTGTCATTTGTGTTTTTGAAAATTTTTCTATAAGGACGCATCCACGTCTCCATTGACTCTCTGTCTATGTCTCCACCTCTCTAGACACGTCTATGTAATTAATGTCACTGTGTAAAATTTTATAGACTTCTTTTTACTTGGGCCATGTATCCATCGGTAGGAGCGCAGAATGTTGAAACCCTAGCATACCTATTGGATCAGGGCACGTAGGTGTTGCTGATTGATTTAAATTTTAACATACCCATGTAGGTGTTGGTTTAGGTGCGTACCCATTGGTTGGGGTGCGTACATGTCGGTTTGGGTACGTGAGGTGTTCTTTCACAAAATTAAAAAAATTTATAGTCTATTTTAGCTATTTTTCTGACATTTTTTGTGTAGGTTTCTAAAAATATTGATTGAAGGTTTTAAAACAGGACTAACTCTTTAAAATTTTAGTTTGCATGATTAAGTGTTTTTCATTTCTTAGCTTAAATTAGGGTTTGTGAAACGTGCATATGCTCTCTCCTCACGCTTTCCAAAGTGATCTTGGAGATCAAAAACACTTACACAAAATCTATTTTACATGTTAAAAACACTTGCTTCTTAAGGATAAAGTAACATTTTTATGTGCTTTTTATGATTTCCGCTTGCGTGATGCTCTTCCTTTTGCTTTTGGGTGATCTTAGGAATCAAAAGCAAGTGTGAGTTCTCTTTTACCTCAATCAGAAAATGAGAAAACTACTAACCAACTTGTTGTCTACAGGACCTAATGTTGGTCAAAGAAAGGTGTTAAAAATGAAGCGAAAACTTCTAATACACGTGTGTTTGCAGATTGCCAAATGGTGTGCCAATTTTGAAACCACATTAAGATTAAAAAAGATAAAAAACACACCACATTCAAATACATGTACGCAGGTTTTGGAAAAGGTTAATTCCCTCTCCGCTTAATGAGCGTAACCCTTTGGCATAATTCCTTAAGCTATAACAATGGGGGTGGTTCTAGGAACCCCAAAGTAGTCCACCACTGAGTAACCTCGTGGATGAAACGAGAAGCACCTCGCTTACCTACTTGACTAGTACATTTTGTGAGATAGCGTTATCAATTGTCCGTGTGGAGACCCGGTGATAGTACACGTAGACACACTAGTTGCCTATTGTTCTTGAAGGGGGTAAAGTAAAGCCGAGATACTCCCAAATTAGTCATTGTGACTTTTTGGGTAAATCACACTCACTTAAGACAACCTTGTAACACCTAGTTAAGAGAACTTATTAAGGAGACCATTTTGTTTGGAGGCCAACTTTACTAGTCCATTCACGTCATTTGCCATCATGAAGTGATAACTTGTTTGGATTCAGCACCTTGTTTGTTAACACATGTAACGAACCCATTCTAAGTTGGATCTAAGTGTTTTTCATCATGAATTTAGAAAAATGTATTACTTAGCTTAGCTTCCTTCTTGTTTTCGAATGAGGTAAAGCTCTACCCAAAGTGAAACTAAGTCTATTTTCACATGTTCTTGATCTACACCCATGCATTCGTACTTTCCATGTTGGAAGTCAAACAGAGGCATACTTTATGTGTCATGTCAGAGATAGTGCTAGCTACTTTTTTGTACGTTTACACTCATCCATGTTTGCGGTTGGGGTGTTAAATGACTAAAGTGAGTGGGTATGTTTTCACATCTTTGGCAGTCCTACGATCTTGATTTCAGGATCTTCGATCATTGTTACGGGTTGGTTTTGTCATTCTATCTCTCCCTAGTTTGTCGAATTTTGCTTGCATTTTAGTCATTTAGTATTGGCATTTATGTTGCATCTCCCATTCTTTGGGCACGTAGTATAGATCCCTCTATTACGCGGTTATGCTACTTGCATCGTCATAGACTTCTTGTTATACCTTCTACTTGGTTTTAGTTTTGACATCATCTAGGTTTTTTACGAGTGTTGATAACGCATTATATATATCGTCATGATGTTGTCTTGATATCGATGCCTTGCTTTCTTGGTTGAGATATCTTGATAAATGTTGTTATAGCACTATATCTAATTGTGACTTCTACTTTTCAATACACTTGGCTTGTTGTCAGTACTTGAGTCAGTTCTAGGTATACCTTGTTAGGGGACTTTGCAAGATTGTGTTGATATTAAGCCTTGTTAGATTTCTAACTTCGGCCCACATATCTGGTACAACATTGTCATTCATCTTGGTATTTTAAGTATAGATTTGACATAATGTGACTTAGGTGGGTGATACATTTTCATCTGTCCATATCGGTATCCTTTGAAAACTAGTAAACATAGTGTTGCATCTGAGTATTGGCTAGTAATGCCTAGACTTTTCAAAATGGCAACAAAATCTGGTGAGCTTAATGCAGGAGCTAATCCCTTTGATGATTTCCCCTTTAGTGGTAACAATTTAGGACCACTCTTCTCTCAAGTCAAAGATATGGAAATGTTAATCGATCATAGTGGAGAAGAGTCAGACTCTTCGGGAGAACAACAAAGGTTAGACCTAAATAGATTTGACGAGCTCTTATATTATAACAAAGATCAAGTACTTGTGAGAGTCTTGGCATTAGGAGCTAAACTTCCACACGAGCACGAAGAAGAAACAAAGGTTGTTGACCCTAACTTAGGAGAGCGAAGATTCATCTTAGACATAGATAACCCTTTTGATGTGGGATATGCATCCACTTCTGGGCAACATAAGGCCGCTGTTGAAGGAGAAACATCATGTAAACATCCCTTTAGGGCTTCGCGTAAAGTAAAAACTAAGTGGAAGGCTTCCCCTCCTCCAAAATTCGATGAAGAAGAAGATCCCCTAGTTGAGGAGGAGACCCTCCAAAAACAGATCTTGAAGTTGATTCAAAATTAGCAAACCTAAGTACTTCAAAAAGAAACACAGGTAAAGACAAAGACAAAAGTAAACTTAACGAGTTTCAATTTGATGCATATAGATTATACCTTTAAGGCAACTCAGGCTCACAGGTCGATATTGCCTACTAAGGAGCAACTCATTTAGGATGAATTGAAATCTATGAAAGATACGATCACAACATTACAATGGGAAATATAGGCCAAAATAGAAAGTATCTCTACAAAGAACTATGCCCTTATCCCTTCGATAAAGACATGTTATTGCAGCCCTTTCCTAAACATTTCACTATTCCAAAGCTTGACAAGTACAAAGGAAAAGGTGATCCCTGCGATCATGTCAAAGAATTTTACATGGCTTGTCAAGAGGTCACCTACAATGATAATTTTCTAATACAACTCTTTCCCCGTAGTTTGGGAGCTTTGGTGATTGAATGGTTCTGTAGCATACCTAAAGGATCTATAACAACATGGCCGACACTAGCAGAAAAATTTGTGTGGCACTATTCTTTCAATATCAAAAACGATGTCACAATGAATGACCTTTGCAATGCAAAGCAAAAACCTAATGAAACCTTCATGGTTTCTTACAATGATGGAGAGCTTTGGCTAGTCGCTTCCCTTTGCTTTACGAAAAACAATTAGTGAGCATATTTTTCCTAATTTAAACTCAGAGATAGCCTTCCATCTTCAGATGCATTATGGATCTAACTTCAAGGAAGTTATAGAGAAAGGTAGCCAAATTGAAAAGGCTCTTATTACTAAAGGAACACTTAAACCCTTTGTCAAAGAAAAACATGAGGCCAAATCTATAGACAAACCTAAGTTCTTTAATAAAAACAAACACATCATTGGTGATGGAATTACTGACTCCAAAAGAGTCCAAGCTGTGCAGACAGGTCCGCTTTTGAAGCTTTTGCAAGGACCTCATCCCAAGGCACCTACAAAACATACGTTCACAATGTTGAGCGAACCCCTGACTACCATATTAAAATAATTAGATGATGCTAAAATGGTAGAGTATCCAAGCACCACAGTACCATTCCAGAAAATGCTCCAAAACCTAGTTGGTATAAAGACCATGAATATTGTGACTTCCATCATGTCAAAGGACACAAAACAGATAGATGTCTATGGTGAGAAGCATTTCATACAAGACCTCATTGAAGAGGGAAAGATTGCCGTAGAATCACCTCCTGATTCAGGACAGGGTCCTAATGAAAAAATGGGCATATACAAAGAACCTTTTCCCGATCACGCAGATAACAAGAAAAGGAAACTAGATCACAAGCAGGCCTCTAATGACTATCGCACTTTCACATTATGTTTACCCTAGTAATAATAGTCCATTCGAATCCCTTATAGGTTGCATCCGTTCACCTGATGACCGAGTAAACACAATCTGAATTCTTGAAAAGAGTTGTGCAGTTGGAACACGACGTGCTCGCTTAATCATACCTGATCCAATACCAACTACCCAAAGCCAGTATAATTTACTAGACCAGCTAGAGAAAACACCAACTAAAATATCCATTTTAGACCTTCTTAAAATCTCTACTACTCACAAGGATATATTGTACAAAACATTATAGAATTCTAGAGTCTCTACTGAGGTAGATCCAACGTGCACTTGCAAGCTATGGTCACCCACCTTGAACCCACTGATCATATCACTTTTGATCACAATGCTATCCCGTGTAACAACCCTGAGCATAATTTTCCTCTCTATTTAGAAGTGGTCGTTACCCGTCGTAAGATTAAAAGAGTGCTTGTGGATGGGGGATTTGGTCTAAACATATGCACATTGAAGCTGGTTAGGTAGCTAGGCCTTTTAGAAATGGATCTGGGAGCTAGGACCATCACCATCACAACATATGATAATGAGGAGAGAATCTATAGGTACTATCATAGTGCCCATGGAAGTAGGTCCAACTTGTCATGATACGACCTTCCATGTCCTAGATTTAGATCTCCCATATAACATGCTCTTGGGGCATCCATGGATTCATGCCATGCAGGCTATCCCTTCGACATTTCATCAATGTATCAAGTTGTGCCATGAAGGGTGTATAGTCACTATCTCGGGTGATCCTGAGCCATTCACTCACTATCGGGTGTTGCATAGTTTCTCTCATGCAGCCTATGAGTGCCCTTCCGTGGATGTTGTCATCCCTCTTAAAATGGAAGCTATGAAGAATCAGGTGGACTCAGAGTTGCTCACACCTTATAATCAGGACTTCCCTTCTTTGGTCAATCCTTTTGCATCTTGGGAGGCTACATCAGCAAAATATGGCCCAGGAGAGCCATTTACTCTTGAACAAGCATTATTAATTTCAGACTTATCAGTGTCACCTAGGACACGGGGTAAGCCCTATTTTCAGTTCAAAAGTACATGAGAACCATGTTCAGAACCATTGGATAAATTTGTTCATAGTGGCCTCCTATCTGAAGAAAAGATGTTGGAGGATCCCATTAGTAAGGTACCAGAAGGAACCATGGCCTCATGCCATCAAGTGCCTCAGTATACTAAAGGACACCGCATGATGTTTGTCATGGGTTATAAAGGATATGGATGCGGAGCCAATGCACAAGGCCATCTAGAACCTATTCCTACTCACCATTTCAAATCTGACAAGCATGGTCTTGGGTTACAATCCCAGGATGCTCAACCGTCAAGGTTGATGCTACCTTTTCTAAGTGTGAGGATGTTTTGTATAATGAGGATAGCGATACAAGTTCCCAATGTAGCCTCTACGAAGATTTGGCTTCCACAAACCTATTTCTTAATCAGCCATCCTTACCCTATCTAAATCCATCCCTTCAACTGATTATCAAGTCACCCTAGTTTATCCTGAACTTGTAGATTGGGACCAACAACTTTACGTACCACTTGATATCTTTGAGAATGATGAAGCATTCATAGAATTCATGGGACTTAGGGATTTTCTTCCTATTAGGGACCACAAGAAAGGATTCCAAATTTAGTTAAACACATGTGCATACTTTGGAGAAGAGGCAGAGATGTGTGGCCACTTGGGTAAGAATGTTGTGAATAAAAGTAAAAATACTTCAGAGCAGCCTAGTACAAAGAATAAACGGAAATCTCACAGTGAAAAACTCTTTGAAACACTTATAGAAGAACAAAATGCAAAGCACATGGATAAAATAACTTATCCATTTGAAGATGATAAAGAGTTTCCTCAGGAGGTTGATCTCACCCTCCCTCCTGATCCTACTAGAATGGAGGACGCATCTAAAATTCTCATTGAGGAAACCATCAGTGTTAACATTGGTTCAGAGGATTTACCCAAGATGATCAAGTTGGGGGCTTCACTCTTAGCTCAGAATAGAAAACCTTTGTGGAAATCTTAAGAGAATACGTTGATGTTTTTACATGGACATATTTAGACATGCCCAGTTTAGATCCATCACTAGTTTTGCACAACCTTGTTATTCACCTAGACGCCAAGCCCATTAAACAGAAACTGTGGAAGATGCATCCTACAGTTGCACTTCTTGTCAAAGAAGAATTGGAGAAACTCTTGGCTACATATTTTATCAAACCTATTGATTACTTAGATTGGATCTCCAATATAGTTCCAGTACAAAAGAAACCCGTTGGCATTAGGATCTGTACTGACTTCCGTGACATCAATAAAGCATGTCCTAAAGATGATTTTCCTTTGCCAAACATAGATATGATCGTAGACTCTACCGCTGGCTATGAGATGCTATCCTTAATGGATGGCTTCTTGGGGTATAATCAGATAAGGATAGTAGAAGAGGATCAGCACAAAACTACCTTCATCACCCCATGGGGAACCTTTTGTTACAAAGTCATGCCATTCGGACTCAAAAATGTCGGGGCTACTTATCAGCGTGCTATGACTGTCATTTTTCATGATATGATGAATGATATTATGGAGGACTATGTGGATGACATATTAGCTAAATCAAAGAGCAGAGAAGAGCACCTAGAAGTGCTTAGACGTATCTTTCAGCACCTCAGGGACTACAAGGTTCGTCTTAACCCTAAGAAGTGCATCTTCGGTGTATTATTAGGAAAACTCTTGGGATTCATAGTATCACAGAGATGGATAGAGGTGGATCCCGCCAAGTCATGCTATTACGAGACATGCCTCCACCCACCACTCCTAAACATCTCTAAGTATGGAAGGAAATATCCAGGCTATTCACTATTTTATTTCTCAGCTTGTGGATAAATGTCATCCGTTTACACATCTTTTGAAGAAGGATGTTACTTTCAAATGGGGGCCCAAATGTCAGAAAACATTTTCTCTGCTCAAATAGTATCTTGTAAATCCACCTGTGTTGATGCCACCTACTCCTAGAGAGCCTCTCCTTTTATATATTTCTGCTACCCAATTTGCTATTGGTGCACTGCTTGCCCAATACGATCTTAACCATAAGGAGAGAGTTGTTTATTACCTTAGCCGTACATTGATTTCCTATGAATTGAACTATCCACAGATTGAAAAGGCCTGCTTGGTAGTCATCTTTACATTTCAAAACTTCGCCATTACCTCCTTAACAATAGAACTAAACTTATTTCCAAGGTTGACCCTCTTAAGTACCTCTTATCCAAACCTACCTTAACAAGCCGAATGGCTAATTGGATCATTCTTTTGAGTGAATTTGAGATAGAGTTTGTAAATCAGAAGTCCTTAAAAGGAAAGGTATTGGCAGATCAGTTGGCAGAAGCACCTTTACCAGGAACAGAGCCTTTGTGTCTGGATCTCCTAGATGCATCTATGATGTATATCGAAGAATCTGTAGAATGGCAGATCCATTTCAATGGATCATTTACTTTTCATGGATCAGGAGTAGGAGTGGTGCTTATTACTCCCATAGGAGATATTATACCAAGGGCATTCTGGTTGGGGTTTCCTTGTACCAATAACATTACAGAGTATGAGGCACTCATTGCTGGCCTCAAGCTAGCTATCACTTGGAACATCAAACTACCGCGAGTCGAGTTGTTGGAGATTCTCGTCATCATTAAGCAGGTCAATGATGAATACAAGGTCAAAGATGAAAAAATTATTCCCTATAAGAAGATGGTTGAAACCCTGAAGGAATATTTTTCACATGTCATATTCGAACAAAAACCTAGATCTCATAATAGATCTATAGATGCCATGGCTACCATAGGCTCTCTCTTGCGCATCCCACCTGAGGAGAGTAAGATGCCTTTCTTTGTGGAACACTTATAGATGCTGACATATGATATGCCTGAATCCTGTTTAGCATGTGAAGTTGTTGGTCCCCTATCCCCATGGTATGACCCTATTTACCAATACCTACAAGATGGAACTTTTCCACCTGATATTACCCATTCAGAGAAAAAGCCCTTATCCGCCGTATTGCCTGTTATACCCTCCTAGGAGGCACCCTTTATCATCGTGGCTATGACGGGAACTTGCTTCATTGTCTAAATGTTACTAATTCGGTTCACGTGATTAAAGAGGTACATAGTGGTATCTATGGGGCACACACTAGTGGAATGGTGCTAGCTAAGAAACTGTTGAGAGTAGGCTACTATTGGCCTACTATGGAATCTAATTGCTGCAAATTCATGAAGAAATGTGAACTTTGTCAAAAGTACGGTAATCTCATACATGCACCGGCATAGGCTTTTTACAAAATTACTGCCACACTCTTGGCCTTTTTCAAATTGGGGTTTAGATCTCAAAGGAAGTTCCACCCTTCTTTATCGATGGTCATACACACATCATCACTGCCACCGAGTATTTCACTAAATGGGTGGAGGTTGTTCCTCTTACCTATGTCACTAGTGCGCAAATATCCAAGTTTATCATGAACCATCTTATATGTCGTTATGGTATCCCCTTGGCCATTGTCACTGATAATGGTAAATATTTCAAAAACAAGATGGTAAAAGCCTTGTGTCAATGCTTTCATATCCAACTTAAATGGTCTACCCCCTATTACCCTCAAGGTAATGGGAAATCTGAAGCTACAAACAAAACTCTTGTGTGTATCATGGAGAAAATGGTCAGAAAAATTGGTCGTAATTGGCACTTGCAAATCCATCCCGCCCTCTAGGCTTATCACACCTCCATCTGCACCCCTACTGGTACGACCCGTATTCACTTGTCTATGGCACTGAAGCCATCATACCTTTGGAAGTGGAGCTTCCCTCCCTAAGAATATCTCTCAGGGACTACCTCGACAAAGATGAAGACTACAGAGTTGCTCGCCTGGTAGAGTTGGAACTATTAGATGAACGGTGTATTAGAGCACTTAATCACCTTAAAGTATATCAAAATAGAGTATCCAAAGGATACAACAAACGCATCATTCATAGGGAATTTGATGTAGGTGATCTTGTACTGAAATAAAATTAGAAGAATACCACCAAAGATAGGGAAAAGAAAGGTAAATTTGAGGCCAATTGGCTCGGTCCCTATGTGGTGACCGCTAAATATGGATCAGGGGCATATAGACTTGCCTATTCAGATGGTGAAGAGCTTCCAGAGCCCATGAATGCCATTCACCTCAAGCGCTTCTATGCTTAGGCGTGGCTAGAATATTGAGATAAGAAACTAAAAAAACAAAGAAAAACAAGAAAAAATTGAAAAATTTGAGAAAAGGTAAAGAAAAAGTAGGTCATCCTCATGTGAAAACCATGCAATTGTGGCACAGTGGGCATGTCCTTTTGTGAAAAATGGTTTCTAGTGCTCAAGGAAGGTTTCTCATACACAAGTCACTCTTGCGACAAGATGGGTAACTCTTACCACTTGCTAAATTCGCAGCACTCGGTCGGGTCTAGGAATCCGACCTTAAGTTCCCTTGCAGGACCTGTGATCTGGTTTACTTACGCTATATCTATGTGATAGATGTGGCCTATTTGTATATTCCCACACTACACTGGGGGCACATTCACATCCCACTTCATTATACACTAACACGTGGCATTTGACCCTTTCAGATATTCCCACATCACGTTGGGGCATTCCACGTTTCTTTAAAGCTTGTACATTGCTTTCAACATGACTTTGAAAATACAAAAACATTTAGAAAACGATACACAAAAACCTAAACATCTAGAAAATTTCCTTCTTAGGGATGTAGCTACGCTAGTTTCACAACGTTATCTTAGGGAAACCTAGACAATGACGTAAACCGTAGTCTTAAAAATCTTATCTTTTAGATAAACTCAAAAACATTAGAAAATATGTCAATACTATCCCGCAAAAACAAAGTGGTAGTTAGATTGATTTTAGTTGTTGGTTTGTATAGTTTTGATGTACTTAGCTTGTTGTGTTGTTCATTCTTTGAATGATTCTTTTCTTACATTATATTAGATCTTGTTAGGTTTAATTGTGTGTTACACTTCATCTTCATTATTAGGACTTTTATGCTTGTAATTAATTGTTGTATGTTTCTTTGATTGCTATGTACACTTGTTAGAACTCATTTTTACTTGCTTAGATTAAAGTGTTAGATTAATCTTCATTTTAGTTGCATTGCATTGTGTTGCATGTGTATATTTGTTTAGTTTTGTTAACTTTTGCTTGTGTGTTTGTTTAGCACATTTGTTTGTTATCACATCTATCATCTATCATTTCATCACATTTATACCATCATCTATACATCATATATAAATAAAATGCTAAGTATTACATCATGCATGTATGCTAAGCTAGTCATCACATATCATATCATCAATGGGGGCAAGAGGGGTTGTGCATAATCACTAATCTATCCCCCCACACCAATATCATCTAGTATCATCCCAAAATGCTAGCCATGTGGAATCAAACATCTCATAAATTAAAATACATGATATCAAATACACGAGTATATCATCGCTATGAAAGGAAAACATGTACATCTCTACATCTGAAAGTATGTCACATACATGAAAAGGAAAAGATACAACATGATATCAATGAAACGTAATTACCATGACAACATATCAATACATGACAAGATATACAAGACAATGTCCATATGATACATGTATAATCAATGTCTCAGTGTCAAAAGTCTGGTATATACAAAATGCTCTATCCATCTGCCATATAAAAGGGGCAGGGATCAAATATTAAGCATGTATACAGAGGCATGGTGGTACATCAAAAGTACATACATCGATCAAAATTGAGCCTTCATCTAGAGGCATCCACAAAAGAATCAAAAGAATCTATACATGGGCTAAACCTACCTTCATAAGAGGCATATACAAATGAATACATACATATACAAATGGCATGAGTAGGAGACTCAGCCACAACTCTCGCCCTCACCGGGGCTGCTGGGACCATGTCCTGGGGATGGAATAATGGAGGCCATGATGGGCCTGCCCCTGAAGAACCTACCAACTATGAGGAGGGACCCTGTGTACCCCGCTGATGTGTACTTGGCCATTTGTCCAAGCCGTTGTAATGACCTAGCCAACCTCTCGTGATCTACACTCGGTGTGGCTCACATCAAGCTAGGCATATGGCGTCACTCACTCCTCTGCTAGAACTACTCAAAAGTAGGTTGTCCTATAATAGAGAGCCTCACCTGTGGCCCTGATAGTGTCACGTATCAAATCTTATCTCCTGTGGCCAAGGCTACCTATAGGGTGGCATCACGCTCACCTATCAATCAACCTCTCACAACATTAGCTTGCCTAGTAGTGATTGCCTCTTCGATCTCTCTCGAGTGTAACCTCAGTAAATCACTACAAGCATGACCTCTATCTATCAAATAGCTTTGTCCCTCGGCTCGCACTCCGGTCATGGTGGACCATGACGTATATGTAGTTGGCTCTCAGATACCAGCCTAAGGCACCTACTAACTAAGTGCCTTTGTGCTACCAACTGTGTAATTTGACCCGTCCACATAGCCCTACCACTGCCCTATACCTAAGACCGGCCCAGCTCTCTCGATAGTCAGGCACTTCAAATATGCGCTCTAACATGATCTCTCTTTGTGGCTACCTAAAGCCGCACCGCTATCACGGCCTATAGCCGCCGGCAGTAGTGCAGCAAGCTGTCCATCACCACCTCCTGGGGCCTGAGGAGGTGGACCCTACTGTGGTAGAACCCATCTGTAATGGGACATATATGCCCACTGGAATGCCTATTGGAGGCAATTGACTACTGGGGCCTCGGTGTACATGTCAGGTATAGGCCTAGGACCCTGTACCTATGGCTGTGGAGCCCTACCTCTAACTTGATGTTGTGCATCGGGGCCACCCTCATCATTTGAATCATCATCATCGGTGCCATCGTCATCACTAGGTGGCCCCACTGGGGGAGGCCTCACGCTTACATCATATGATGCCCTCAGAATGGTCACCAAAGCTGAGGAATTATGCCATAGTACTGTGGTGTGTACTCTGTTATGCATCCTGGATCTCGAACCTGCCTCAAGGGTACCCATGCAACATGTACCACCTGTGTAAAGCTAGCCGAGGATCTTTCATAGGCTATGTAGGGCCCCATATCAAAATACTCATGCGCCCTCTGCGCGTACCACATGTCAGGCCCTAGAACATCCTGTGTGGTGCCAAATTGTTGCTGACACCTATCAACTCTATAAAAATCCCGCATATAGTTGTGGCTACCCATGATAAAATGATCTACTCCAGCTATAGATAGCTCTCGGGCATCCTCGCCACTGGAAATGTCAATATGGCCTCCATACTACGCCACTTATTGTAAGTCATCGAGCTCTCGATGATAGGGATAAGGATCACCCCTGTAAGGCTGAACATTGTCCCCGATGGGGACCCAACCCATGGTAGATGGCTCCTCTAGAGCCCGAACTCTCAGAGCACCTAAGGGGCACCCGATAGCAATGTGATCCTAGGCCCATATCATGAGGAGCCTGGCTAGACCTACCGTCTTCTGACGGTAGTAGGTAATAAGATGAAGATCCCACAAAGATGTGCTGTAATGCACCTGCCCAAACAATAAGTCTCCCCCTCGTATCACCCAAGTATGAATCTAAGTAGTCCAAGAGGGAATGAGGAGCTGGTCTTGTCAGGGAGTAAAACTCCATTGACAAAGGCCATCATATAAACCATGACCCAATCTAGAGAGAGGTCATCGATGCAGCGTGACAATCTCACTGTCATCCCACGATGAGGTATCATCGGGACTCCGAACAACTATGCAATGCATCCATCCAATGTTGCTCTGTCACTCACATACTGAATAGGTTGGCCAATAATGGGAACACGCATGATGCACTAGACATCCTCCAATGTAATGGTGATCTCCCTATAGGCAGCCGAAAACACTAGCTCTTGTTATGCCATCTCTCTGCTATGGCCATGAGAAGGTCGTGGTCTAGTGTGATCTAAGGCATGTCAGCCACGTAGGCTAACCCTGTGACATAAAGGAGGATATCTAATATCCCCTATCTCCATCCTGAACTGCACCTCTATCATCTCGAGGCATCCGTATCTCTCCCACATCTAGAGTGCGGGTAATCTACGCTGCAAGATCAAAAACAAGTGTTAGGCACTTATCTAACTTCTAGCTATCTTTCTAAGGAAACATAGTCCGTAGAGTCCTTAAAACTTACTAATTTCCCTTTTCTCTAAATTCTTCTAATTTTTCTCCTCTACACTTTGCTATTTTATTTCTAAGTGTGTTTTTATTTTTCTTCCAGACACATGTGTGCCCTTCATGATGCCTATGCACCTAATTGATGCATACGCACCCCTACCATTTTCCACTTTTCCTATGTATGCCACATAGACACCAACATAAAGGTGATGCCTACGCGCGTCCCTCCCAATGCACACATGTGCGTGCACCCATTCACAAAAAAATTAAAATTCCCCTATAGCTATGCGCTTAGTTTGACGTGTGCACGCGTCCCCGTTTTTCCCCCTTCGATGCATAAGCGTGTACGTATACATTTTTCAACGCATACACCCACACGTATCCACTTTCTCAATGCGTACATGTGTACGTCCCCATATTTTTGACACATGCACGCACCCATGCATCTTTTTCTGCCTAACCTACCCTAGAAACGACCTAAAAATGCAATAAATGTGAAATTTAAAGGAGAAGGGATAGACCACTCATGAAGGGTCCATCCGCGGGGTCTCACTAGTACTCACGGATCCAGCCTCCGCTCACTACCTGTCTTATTGGTAACCTCTCGCATTGTGCTCCATGATCTCTCACTAACATGTCGCGGTAAAATTCGTAAGGGATCCGTACAAATTAACCGATTGTGATTATTTTTACCCGGGTGGGTATATAAACTTGTCGCGATGCCCCTGGGGCATGTTTTCTCCGCCGTGGTCATTCTAATCTTCTTCTACCCACCGTGATAATTATTTTATTATTAAAATGATTATTTTTATTAATTTTCACATGTCGGCACTTTGTGCTACCCTGCGGACACTTCCTCTTAACCCTAGCATTGTTTACAAACCTTACAGGCACTTTCTTCTATTTTGATTCCTCTTTTCCATCTATTTACCTCTTGTCGTGAGCAATAATTTTCTACAATAATTATTATCATCCTATCTTTCTTTCCTGGGGATCCCCCTTTTGGCTCTTTTTCACCTCGCCTTCCCCATTCGCCTCCGCGCATACTTTTAGAAGATCTTTGATCTTTTGAATTCTTCTGACCGATCACAAATTATTTTTTTAAAATTTGTAAAATTGATTTAGAAAAATAAAAAATAGTATAAAACTTTGAAAATGAACTAAAATCGGTAACTCAACTCATTTTTCAGCTGAAATATGTGTCTTTTGCATGGCACTCATCCTATATCCTATTGGCATTTTCACATGTTTTGAAACTACGACTTGCAAATCACCTTGATCTACAATCATTTACAAAAGACCGTTGCTTACTTCGTCTGTACTCTGGGGCACTATTAGTTGCCTGGTATTGTTTCATCATGCACGTTGCTTTTTCATCGGACCCAAGTGTCCTCCATCATTTCCCTTACATATGCATATTTCTTGGGGCATCATTCTTACCCTTGTCATTTATCAAAACATTTGGGACTTCAACTTGATAACAAAATATTTGTGCAACCTTCTTGAACGTTGTTGGTTTAAGTGTGTGTGACTGTACTTATTTCCCTGTTACATGAGTTTGTTTACTTCTCATATTGCATTGCATGTCTGTATGTTGCATGGAATTGTCCTTTTAGCAATAGATAGTTGCTTTATATCTTGGATTTTCATGTCACTATACACTTCTATTGTATGCTCACATTTTAATAAGGACCGATGAGGAAGTCTCTAAGCAAAATGATGATTTAAATAGTGGATACAATTAATTTGTGGATAGCTCAATATCTCTTTTCTTGTTTCTCATTCTCTTCACATCCTACCCCTTCCCCATTCTTCTACTTATACTTCAATTTTTTTCGAGCGCCAATTGACTTCTTTCATCACCCCATCAAACCTCGAGGGGGCATCCTTCATCCTATTAATTTTTCTTCTATCCCTTCAAATTTTCTTCTCTTTTATATTTGTCTACTTTCTTTGAAGTGATGCAACTTACATCACCTCAAAGAGGGGAAAATGTAGACACTGTAGTTTAGATATTGCACTATTATGACTAATATTGCGTTAGTGCTTCTCCCTACAAACCGACAATACACCGCCGGTTCGACCTATCTAACTTTCTTCCTACGACATCCCTTTTGTCATTTTTCTTCTTGTAAACCATTTAAACAAGCTATAGAAGCTTCATTCTAACTACATTAGCTTCTTACTTTCTTCTAGTCCACTTCTACCACCTTCCTGGCCTCTCAATCCATTCCATTGGATTGATCTGACCCTTCAAAACTCTCTCCAAACCCTAATCACCTCCTAAACATGTTTAACTAAGCTTAAACATGGTTTGTCTCTCCCTAAACCTAGTCAAAGTAAGCTTTGACTTGCTAAAAGTGCTTTTTGGAATTTAGTATTTATCCCACATGCACCCAAGTTCCCCTTTTTCCCAAATGGAAAACTATATATAGGGATAGATCCTCTCTCTCATTTTCAAGAATTCCTCCCTTCTTCCTAAGCATAGATTATAGTATTTTGTATCTAGGTTCTAGTTTTCATTTCTAGATTTCATTTCTAGTTTAGATATTTATCTATTTACTTCACTTTTGCAATGTCAATCCACTTTGTAGAGTAAAAGAGAAGAACCATTGGCTCAAAAATCCTATAATGGGGAGATCTCTTTCTCTTAATCACTAAAAATGATTGCTTAGGGCTTATTAGGTTCATTATTTTAAAGCTTTCAAAGAATAGAGATAGTTTAATTAGCTTAAATTTGAATGTTTACTTCATAATGCATGCTAGTTAGAAGATCTTGTTCATTTCTTATCGGATGGTCCACTGATTTGTTGCTTGAAGCCTTTGGGGATTCTTTAGGAATTCTTACCCCAAATCCATGGCTCTCTACAACTTTTCTTTGAACACAATATGCAATTGTATTGGAAGAAGAGACAAAGGAAAAGTCCAGTGTATAGGTGTTGAATTAGTGCATGTATTGTTTCCATATAGTCTAGGTAAAGATCAAACCATTGTGATCAGTTCAAGAGCATATATTGGAAAGCAATCCAAAGTCAAGAATTCAGAACATGGAAACAAAGATAGAGAGAAAATATAGGGTCATTAATTGTTGAAGATAATAACTCAAGAGTGACCAAATTGGAAGAACAAGTCTAAGTGGTAGCTTAATAGTTGGGGAGTTGAAGCTTCCATGTGAGTTAAATCTCACTAAAGATCAATAGAAGTTGATTGAATTGTAGGGGGTGAAGCCTCCATACTAGGTAGCAACTTGGTCAAATTGAGGAGTAGTAGCTCCAGGTTGAGTTGAATCTCAACCTTGAAACTAATGTAATAGAAGTAGGAAAAATTAGTCCAAAGCATAGTTCATAGTTTTAGTGGGTTTTCTTCCCATTTTGGGTTTCCCACATTATTGTCATGCAAATGTGCAACAAGGAAATTGACAATTTCCAAGCATGAAAACTATACCCTTGTACCAAAATTTTCATGTTTTATCATTCCAAGGTGCCTTGGGTCCTCCCATTTAGTCCAGTAATCTCCCAATTGGTTTTAATTCATTCCCTAGGTGATTTAGGAAAGTCAAATAAACCCCCTAGGTGATTTTAGGAGTTCATTGAAAATTGTAAGCTTTGGCAGTTGTGGGAAGGGCTATCACTAGCCTTCCTAGAATAGAGAAACCCCATGAAGTGGGACAAAAATACAAACTAGAAACGGAGGTGAGTCAAAGGTCTTAGGACATCATGGAAGTAATTAAGGAAGATTAAAGAAGGCCTCAAGAATTTGGTGAAGTTTCACAAAAATTAGGGTTCAAAACCTAGGTAGTGCATAGGCTAAAATAGTTTTGAGCTTTAAAAGGTGATTCTAGGATCTCTAAGGGTATGGCTAAATTAGGTTTTCATAACACTTTGGCACAATGTGTCCTGTAAGTAGTTTTTTTCATGCACATGTGGAGTACTAAATAACAAATCCAATTTTTAGGGATCAAATGGAGGAATTAAGATCTAAAACCCCCACCATTGGATTTAGAAGTCAATATCATATAATATTTCATCAAACAAGTCCATCGGGAGCTCAAGTTATCACCATTCAAGTTACCCTCTTGAACCACGTTTGACAGATTACTCAAATTTTTAGAAGGGCACGTGTCAGCTCCAAGAACTTAGCAGGATTTTTTTGTCACTCAAATCCCTCAAGTTTAGGGACATCAAGGTTGAAAAAATGTGCCTAGACCCCATAAGACCTCTATACCCTCATGCAACCTCCAAGATCGCTAGTTCATCCCCTAGGTGTTTGTCAAGCCTTCATTCTCAACCGCCGATCTCCACCATGTGTCATCACCTTATTCTCGGTGGAGCTTGATGTCCCTCACATACCTTTGAGGTGAGGTGCATAAAACATTGAAAAATGTTCCCATCCCCTAAGGAGACTTCTGGTCACCCATGTGACTAGCTTCCAACCCCTCAGTGCTTTAAAGCTATTTTTTTCATCTTTAATCTCATGTTGTCGGATCTCCACCACATATCACCACCTTTCTCACCTTGAAATTATATTTCCCTCATGTTAATTTGAGGTGAGTGACATTAGGGACATGAAAATTTACCTATCTCCCATCTATGCTTTATTTCAAAAAATAAAAACTCCGCCTACTTCCCCACTTCTAACATCTAACATTCTCATGCACAGCCATATCTGCAAACTCCCTCTACAACTTCCTACCACCACTCTTCCATTTCCAAAGATCAAAAAAGCTCCACAAAAGAAAAAAATACCTTTCCCATGGTGATATGAAGGTCTCAAAAGAATATTTCATTGAGCTAAGGAGAAGAAATGAAGAACATAGAAGAATAGTAGAAATCCGCATCGCCACAACTTGATGCACGGATTAACAAACTGTAATTTTATTTTTGTTACTCTATCAAAAACATCAGAAAAATACCTTCATACCCTCCTCTCACACCATAAAACATTCACAGCAAAGAAATCCTCTTCCGCCCAACGGAGAAAAAAGCTTGATTTCCCATCATACCGATAAATGATTGAAACAAGATTTGACGAGAAGTGCAAGAAAAAATACCCATATCAAAATTATAATTTTTCATGAATGGAGGATAAAATTAGACCTATAATTTTCAAGGTCCATCAATGGCTACCATTTTGAAGTATTACCTGCTCAAAAAATTAAAATTTTAAAATCTCCTAAACTTGTTGATCGGGTAAGCACAAAATTTCAAAGGGGTGATATTGGGAAAAAACCATATCAGAAAACTTTGTTCCACATTAATCGACCTCTAGAATCCCACTTTCTAAAAATATCAGGTCTTCTATATAAGGGACTACTATTTTGGGAAAGCCATCATCAAGCGAGTAACCAACAAAGGAGACGTTGTACACAGAAGATGCACTGCAACTAAAAATTCATCAGAATGGGCATTTTGGTCCAATTTTGGCACTTACTAAAAATAGTAAGTGGTCCCACGAGAACCTGCCAAAAATAGAAAGTTGATCTAGAAGGTGAGAGAAATGTAGGGAGAAGAGGAAATCAGAGTCGCAACATCTAGTTGAGGTTCGAGGGAGTTTCTTTTTCATACTTACTAAAAATAGTAAGTTTCTCTTTCTAAAGAAAACATGAAGCATAAGTGGACAAGCACAGAATCCGACACAAACCTTCACCTGCAAGTATGAGATAGAAGACAGTAATGTCTAATACATGGACCTAACTGACCTAAGAACTCATATGGTAGCAAAGGAACAAGGAAAGATCGAATATCAGATATTCACAAATGGCTTTTCACCGCGCAGACACCCTAATGTGCTGTGTAAAGTCTTGAATTGGTCCTATCTTAATATCATCACTATGATCATGAAACATGAACCATCTGAGCCAAAAATGGTACCACAATGGTGGTCATCCATCCTAAAACCATCTCCCTCTCTCTGTAAATCCCGACATCACCCAACATGGTCATCATCTCAAAGGATAAGGCCTTGCACGATTAGGAAATGATGGATGCATATGTACAAGGGGTGTCACTTTGTTTTTGGTTTAAAAAAGGAAGAAATCCCTCAAGGATTCCCAAGAACCTTCTAATGTGTGAGTATTGAGAAGGATATTAAGATGCCATCACTCTCGTAAATATATTTATGGGCTTAAGAAAGCACAAGATATTCCAATATTGGGCGGGCCTTTTCATCTCGACCTTGATAGAAGGAAAGTAGAGAATTGACGTGGGTAGATCACCAACAACAATCTCCATCTGCAACTACCTCCAGTGTACCCATGAAAAAAAATTCCAAATGATTTCTTACTTGGTATATCTCCTTGCTAGCTCAAGAGGATTCAAAGGATTGGCTCTCATGCAAAACATTGTTGCCAAGGTTCCTACATTTGAGAAACTTCCATAGTTGGTAATGGAGGAAATCCATAGGCATTTCACTCGTGTTAACGATGCATTCACAATGTATGTGGTATAAAGCTTAGAAGGGGATATAGAAGGGGATATTTCACGTGAAGTGGATTCCTTGATCAAAACATATGGCTCTTATTTCATATAATTCTCAACCTTCTCCTACCTGTGAATTGTTGGCTTTGACCAAGCTCCACTAAGGCTGCCCAAGTACCTTAGTGACAAAATTGTATTGTTCAAGCTCTGCAAGTAGATCATTCAAGTGAATAATAGGATTAGGAGTAGGAGGAAGAAGTTGATTTCATTTCCTATCTCTCTCGAGGTATTCATGTGCAAGAGCTCAAATGACACATCTCATTGGGAGGCCTTTTTTGCTCATTTGAATTTGCATTCCTACATTTCCAGGCCTAATTTCAACATCTGAGAAGATCCCGACTCTTTCTACATCCTAGAATTGCAACATGAGCCAAAAGTTGAGGACTACTAGGAAAATTGTCGTTGATGAATTTGAAGTGTGTGAAAAGGACCATATGAGGATGACAATAAGTGATTTGAAGAAATTTTAGTTCTCTTAGTATGAAGATATTTTGCATGAAGATCAGATAGAGATGTATGATCCTAAGTACGTGGTAGTCAATATGTCCCCTTTTCCTCTAGTCAATTGGTATGTTCATGAATCGTGGGGATATTAAGGATTGAATCGAGAAAGTGGTAAGGAGAACGAGAAATTAGTTTCATAAGAAGAGAACCATGATCATCTAGTCATGAGGAATTCCTCCAAGTCATAAGAAATCCTCCCATCAGTCATCTTCAAAAGTTGTAGAGGTGACTTCCATTTCTAAACACTCTAGAGAAAGTTCAAAAAGGAAGGCCACAGATTTGGAATCTTCTCCTCATGAGAAGACACCAAAGAAATCCAGGGTAGAAGAAGACTCATTTACGTCACTATGAGAGGATGACTTGATCGTAGAAATGTAGGAAGAAAATCCAATGGTAGAAACACAAGTGGATGAAGAACACATGGTTCAAGACCTAGTCTTTGAGTCACCATAGGAGGTCTCACCTCTTGTTGACACCCATACCTCTCTCGATTTAGGTTTTCCTCCTCCTCCATAATAGGAATGGTTCATGCTCCTATCATCAAGCCTAAATCTGATGAGAAGTTTCTTGGAGGTAGGAAATGATTTTTCATGACACTCGCACTATGTAATAAGTGGAAACCCATGATCTATCGAGTGATTGTTTCATTGGATAAATAAAAAATATCAAGAAATCTCACACATACGGCATCACAGGTTCTACAATGGGAAATGGGTAATCAATACATAGAAGTAGCTCAACCGAAGGTAATCAAGCCACTGGATGAGATTACACTAGCTGATTATGAGATGAGCATGATCCAATAGGGATTGGAAACTCATGAAGGGTCTTTGCACATGTATCGTAATCTTCCGCTTGCATGGTGGTAAGGAATAAGGAGTATAAGAAGATCATTAATGAACTAAAGGATTATGTACAAACTCTGTAATTCTATGCACAACATCTAGTTGATGCCAATGTCATGGAAATCCCCATTGAGGAAGTTGTACCCATTAGTAGCTTCAATCCGAGTCCACCGGAGGACACACAAGTTCACAACGCATGTGTGAGCGAATAAAGAATGGATCAAATCAATTTCTAAAAAGGGAATTCAATTCTCCAAGAAGCACTCAAACTCTTTTCTTACATATGTGTGACAACAAGTAGGCGCGGGAACTTAGGAGGACTTGGAGAAAGAAAGGGACTATTGGGAACCTTTAGGTCTAGTAGTAGATGAAATGAGAAACACTCATCACTAGGAGTTGATCAAAATAAGGTTTTGAAAATCCCATAAAAGACTTATCATGTGTATGGGTGAGGGACTTAGCATTCAGGTTTGAGGAAATCAATTGGGCCATCATAGATCCTGGAGGAAAAAGAGGAACAAGTGTACAAATGGTAGGATAGTATAAATCAGAAAAATCAAAAACTTGGAGTACCTGCAATGGGCGAGGACATAACTGCTAATGAGTTAAATGGCCCATTTGAAGAATATGTCAAGAAAGAGGTATGAAATCCATTTTCCTTCATTAAGGGTACCCTTGAATTCCTCTCGAGAGATTCAAGCCTCTATTGTACTTATCACGAGAGAAACATTCATCATGGTTGAAGTAAAGTACAAAGACATCAATAATGTGGTGATGGATGGACAGATACCTTGAGCTACATTCACATTCCTCATGCCAACAAAGTGGAACCTATAACAACTATTTTCTATAAGGATCTTGGAGGGATAAATGTCATCTCGGGATCGCAAGGTGGAAAACAGTCAGGGAGTGAGATCAAATCCACTACAAAGCAACTCATTCTTCTACATGATTCTTTATGTTTCTCTCTTCTTCTTCTTTCTCTTATTTCTCTCTCTTCTCCTCTCACCCAACACTCTCTCTCATCAATTTTATATTTTTGCGTTGAGGTTTGCACTTTTAATATAAATTTAAGTAACTTTAGAAACATAATGTAAACTTTAAGTTTCCTTGATTTTATAAAAGGGACTTGAATATTTACGTGGAATATGAACAATCTAAAGTTAGATTAAAGTATTTGAAAGGTTACCGGGAAGATGAAGAGTTTTCTTCTCTTCTATAAAATGTAACAAACTCCTCATTTAAACTTCTTCTTAGACAACTTCTTATATTTTGGAGCTTTTTTGTGAATTCATGAGAGATATATCCTTGTGAAGAGAGAAAAGAGATAGAAAATTTCTTCCATTTTCCCTACTCTAAAATGTCTTCCATTTCTATGCTATGTACAATTTCTACTTGAGATTCAATAAAAGAAGAAGGAATTTTAGCATTTTTGACTAAGGGGTTTAGTGGTACTTTGTGCTCATTAAATGCTATTTGGTCTTGTTGTTGTTATGTAGATTTTTTTTCTTCTAAATTCAAGTGCATGTAATGAAATTTCTGACTGGTGTATGCAAGTCTTTGATTTTCTACTTGTAGCATTAGTTTCTCTTTTCTAACTTTCTCACTTCCTTTCCCGCTTCCTAGTAAATTCCTCCCTTGCAGAGATATCTACAAGATTTTTCTCACAGGGTGGTGCCGAGTACCCATGTTAGATCCCCAACCAAAAGGCCACTACTAGGATATAATTAAGTAGAGGGACTTAGACTCCTAAAGCATGTTAAGAAACCCACAAATTTTTCCCCAAAATTTTTCTCACCAATATTTTTGGCACCCAATATGTAAAGGCAGATTTAACATATACCCCAAAATAATACCTGAAAGGTCGAAATTCAAAAAAAAATTAAAAAAGAGAAAGTTTCCATAATTTTAATAGGTATCCGAGTCGCATGTCTACAAACCATGGCTATTTTGGGAAATCCTCTTGTTGAAATACCTGAGCTACTCTTCCACATTCAAGAGGATATTGCTTCAGATTTGTGAGAGGCTATTTGGCATAATAGGAAAAGTGTCAACCATTACTTCATCACTACGAGAATATTCAACTTGAAGAAGAATGTGCTACTGAATTTGAAATAAAAAGACAAATTCAAGCACCGCAAAGAAGAGCATAAATATCCAAGCTAGTGGATAGAAGATACACCTAGCAATAAAGACAAGGAGGACAAACCAATCCTACTTTTGAAGAGATTAAAAGAGTATAAGAGTTACTCTCGAATTTAGAGGTCTCCTTCATCACATAGCTAATCACATTGAGGGTTCAAGAATTTTCAATCCATTAGACGTTGAGTTCCCATACATCAACAAGAATCTTGAAGATTTCACTAACATAGAGACCAAAGAAGAAGCTAGAGAAAGAGAAGTAAGAGTTGAAGCGAAATAAGAGCTCAAATTAAAGAAATTGAAAGAGCTAAATTTGAAGCAAATGCAAGAGTAACAACAAAATATGCATCCTTATAGAGGTTGGTAGCTAAAATAAAAAATAGAATGGTGGATCATGATCATGATGACCGTAGGCCTAATGTACCATGGGGTGGAAACACCAACCAACTCACCCTTGCTTTGAACCACTTCACGAGCTACCAAAAGGCTCAAGAATTTTTTTCCAAAATTTAGAGGGAATGGTTCCCAACTCCCTAAAAACATGTAGCAACGTTTATCATGACTTGCAGTGTATTATGAATTGAGCACAAAGATGTGCCAATATGGATCTTTGTGGAGTCACTTCAAGAAAGAGATGTTGAATGGTTCTATATGCTACCCCTTAGGCCCGTCACCTTCTCGGGAAGATATAAGAAGTGCATTCGATCACATGTTCAAGACCACGAATACTTCTAAGATCTCTTGGTCCAATTGGTGCAAATGAAGAAGGAAATATCCAAATCAATGAGATACTTCGTAGCAAGATACAAAAGGGAGATAAGAATAATTCCTAAAGATGTAGTGCCTTTTGAAAATAATTTGAAGATATTATTCATCAATGCCTTACCTTCAAAAGTAGGTTTTTTCTTGAGAAGAACCCAACCAAAAACATTCAAGGAAGCTTAGGACTCGTGATAAACCGATGATGATCTAATCTGGTCCAAAGAAAGTGAAATGCCCAAATGGAAAGTTAAAAGGATGGAATTTAGGCTCAGTCACCACACAACCAATGTTCAAAAATGGTGAATGACTTGGTTTCAAGAAACAACTATCCCATATCACAATGCAGAACAATTCAAGGAAGCCAAATCCTCCCAATAGACCAAGGATTGCTCCATCTCCTTGTCGATTTTTCTCAAAGGACCACCAGTCAATATCATATGTGACACCAAAGAACTGGAGGAGGAAGTGGAAATTGAAGAACCTAAAGAAGAAAATGTGGGCAAGGATGAAAACTATCTTGATTTCGAGGAAGTTAATGGTGATATGCACAATAGCCTACTTGAGTACGTTGATGATGAATATGATGATGATGAAGAATATCCAAGCTTTTCATGCACATTTTCACTCGCACATAGTCCAATAAAGGTGCTCTATCCTCAACTATCGTATCATTGAAGGAAAAGAAGAAAGAGTATTCTTCTACAAAGATTCCACAAAATAAAATCATAAGTAGAGGATCACCACGCCACCTTTGATGGAGTCACCGAAAGAAAAATCATACCCACTACTTAGCAAGGATTGTGTTGTCATGCCAAGTAAGTCATCCTGTCCTTCTCCTAGCTTACAAATTACTAAAAAAATCTCCTTCAAATGTTGTTCCAACAAAAACATCTAAGGTACAACCAAAACCTACATTCCCATATCCTTCCAAGCTAGGTACTACACTCATGAAATAAAACCCAATCCCCAAAGTAGCAAAACCTTCACCATGTAAATATTCTATCATTCCAGAACCTATTCCTTGCCCACCATAACCCCATTTGACTTTGTGGAACATGCAAGCAAAACTAAAGTCTAGCTCACAAAAATAAAATACCTACAAACACATCTTGTCCAATTTGATAGGTTTATTGATGTAGTCGTGGTGGTAATCCTATAGCCACAAGTCTAAATTTGAAAGTGTTACTCCCCACACCATTCACACCACCTTCTCAAAACATGCCAGCCCTCATTACATCACAAACTAACAAGTTTGAACCTTTTTTTACTGTCACTCCTCATTAAACACTTCTAACTAAATAATTGCATCATAGATTCTAGAGCCTCGATAATGTGATGCCTTTCAAATTTACAAATGATCTAGGCCTCGCCTTGACCTAGGAAAATTGAACTTGTTATTTAATGGAATCTAAATAAGTGTCATTCGTAGGAAGAATCAAAGATGCGTAGGTAGCACTATTTGATTTTCCAGATAGATGGTACTCCTCACCATCTTGGTGGTAGACATTCCAACATCCTTTGGGATGCTACTGAGCCATAGATTTTGTAGAGATTTGGGTGGAGAAATAAAAATGGATTGGTCATCTGCAACTATCCCAGTGAAGGGAGAAATGAAGAAATTGTTGCTAGTGAGGAAGATGAAGTACACGGTATGAAAGTCTGATGATCCAAAGGAAAACATTCTATTTCAAGACAACGGGCTAGGAAATTACTTCCTCACATCCAAAAAGATGAGAACTTTCCACTTCTTATGGAGGAGGAAGAAGACCAAGTTTGGACAATGGAATTTGATGGTAGTCACTCTAGTGCAGGTTCGGGAGTGGGTGTGGTGTTGTACTCTCCTTCTGGTGAAGCATACCCATTTTCCTACAAGCTACAATTTGATAATACAAATAACATGGAGTATGAATCTCTCCTCTTAGGCATGAGCGTAGCAAAAGATATGGGAATCAAGAAGCTGAAATTCCAAGGTGATGTGGAGGTGATAGTAAAGAAAGTTTGACAACAATACCAGGTGAAAAACCCAAGACTCCATCATTATAGAAATAGAGTATGGGATTGCATTGAGTCTTTTGATGCATTTTCCATTGATTTTATCCCAAGAGAGAAGAATGAAAAGGTTTATTCCCTTGCAGTGTTATATTCCCTAGTAACACCTCATCTTTATTTTGGAAAAGATAAAGGAATCAATGAGATGGTGTTTGGGGCCTAGTTACTGAGGTAATGTAAATAATTAGAAAGTATTCAATGATGATAATCAAATCATGGCATTCTTGGAATAAAGGGACAATTTCAATAATCTCTTCTTTGAAGGAAGTGAGAATCCACACCGAGAAGTGGTAGTCAAAGAAGAGAAAGAACAAATTGAAGGGATTGATGACAAAGGAGTGATAAAATTGAAAGGAAAAAAGATTCTCAAAGTCCTGGTTTCTCTGGATGACCTCTTCAATAAACATGATAGATTCATTAAATAAAAACCAAAACAATCTTCTCGATGTCCAGATGATTTTGAGAAGGAGAATATTGGAACTCCAGAACACCCAAGGATGGTCAATATCGGAAAATGTTGTTTTCCCAAGGAGAATAGAAGCTTTTTTTTTTCATTTCTCAAGAGATATTCGAGATGTCTTGGCCTACTCCTATGATGATCTCAAATCCTTCCAACCAAAGTAAATGCATCACTTGATCCACTTGAAGTGGATGCCAAGCCATTCGAGAAAAAAAAAAGGCCGTATAATCCTAAAATTACTAGTGCAATCAAGGAGGAAGTAATGAAGATGCTCAATGCAAGGAATATATTTCCCATCCACAACTCAACATGGGTAGCACATATTGTGCCACTACGGAAGAACAATGGTGAAATAAGGATATCTATAGATTTTCGCAACTTGAACCGAGCACATCATTGAATTACAACTACCCACTCTCGAGTTATGGATCACATTTTGCAAATGGTCACCGGATCTGAAATTCTTTCATTTCTCAATGTATTGTTAGGGTACAATCAAATCAAAGTGGTAGAGGAGGATCTCACCAAGAGAGTCTTCACAACACCTTTGGGCACTTTTACATGCAGCAGAATGCCTTTCAATCTAATCAATGCGGGAGCTACATTTGAAAGGTTGATGGATTAGGAATTCAAAGATTTAAAACATTGCATATTGATGATTTCATGGTATTTTCAAAAAATAGGAAGACCATATCCATCGCTTGGAATAGGTACTTGTAAGGTGTAAAACATGGCATATCATTAAACCGAAAGTACATTTTTGAGTCACGTAAGGCAAGTTTTGGGGCACATTGTGAACAAACATGGATTTCACATTGATCCTAAGAGAGTATGAGCCATTCAAGCACTATCTCTACCTATATGCAAGAAATGATGTCATTCCTTCTTCGTAAAGGTGAACTTTCTACGTAGATTTGTTCTGAGTTCATTGAATTGACAAAGCACATCACCACCATAATGAAATCATAGGAAGATTTCAAATGGAACAATGAAGGAAGGAAACATTTGAAGAGATAAAAAACCATTTCTATGGCTCGAATCTCGTGTCTCTAGATTTTAGAAAATATTTGATCATGTAATGTTATGCATCATAACATACCTTCAAAACCTCCTCTCACACCATAAAAATTCACAAACGGCGAAGAAATCCTCTTTCCGACCCAACGAAGAAAACATCGTGATTTCCCATCAAATTAGAAGAATAAGAAGAAAAACCCATATCAAAAATATAAATTTTTTTCGTGAATGGAGGATAAAACTAGACCTACAATTTTCAAGGTCCATTAATGGATGTTGTGCCCAAAAGCATTCCCAAGTCAAAAAATTAAAATTTTAAAATCTCCTAAATTGTTGATCAGAAAGCACAAATTTTAGAGGCTTGATATTGGGAAAAAAACCCATATCGAAAAACTTCATTCCACATCAATCTGACCTCCAAAAGCTAAGTTTCTAAAAATAGTAGGTCTTCTTCATAAGGGATTTCTATTTTGGGAAAGTCATCAACAAAAGAACTTACAAAAGAGATGTTGTACACAAAATATGTAATGCGTAACTGAGAATTCATCATAATGGGCATTTTGGTCAAATCTTGCACTATCTAAAAATAGTAAGTTGTCCGTGAGCACCGCCAAAAAAGAAAGTTGATCCAGAAGGTGAGAGATATGTAGTGAGAAGAGGAAATCAGATTTGCAACAATGAGTCAAGGTTCGAGGGAGTTTTATTTTCATACTTACTAAAAATAGTAAGTTTCTCTTTCTAAACAAAACATGAAGAATAAGTGGACATGATAGAACCCAAAACAACCCTTCACCTATGAGTATGAGATAGAAGATAATGATATAACATACATGGACCTTAATGACCTAAGAACTCATATGGTAGACAAGGAATAAGGAAAAATTGAAGATCATATATTCATAAGTGGTTTGTTCACCACCACTAGACACCCAAAGTGTCTATTCAAAGTTTTGAGTTGGTCCTATCTTTCTCTTACCACTATAATCCTGAAATACAAACCATCCCAAATGAAAATTGTAAATCGATGGTAGTCATTAGTCCTAGAACCATCTCCCTCTCTCTATAAATCCTGACATCACCTAGAATGGTCATCATCTCAAAGGAAAGGTCCTTATAGAACCGGTAAATGATGGATGCATATCTACAAGGGGTAACACTTGGTTCATGGTTGAAAACAAGAAGAAATTCCTCAAGGATGCCTAAGAACCATGCAAGGTGTGAGTTTCAATAAGGATATTTTGATATCATCACTCTCCTTAGTAGAGTTATGGGTGATGCAAGCACAAGAGATATCGAAGACTTGATGGGCCTTTTTATATTGACGTTGAGAAAAGGAAAAAAAAGAATTGATCGGTGCTAGATCATCGTAATAATCTCCATCTACAACTGCTCTAAGTACCCATGATGAAGAATTTCCACATGAATTATTATATGGTCTATCTCCTTGCTATCTCAAGATCATTCAAAGGATTGTCTCTCACACAAAACACCGCTACCAAGGTGCCTACGTTTGAGAAGCTTCCAAAATTGGTAATAGAGGAAAGCCATGGGAATTTCACTCAAGTGAATGATGAATTCACAATGTATGTGGTCCAAATCTTAGAAGGGGATATGGAAGCTATAATGTCACCATAAGTGGTGTCCTTGATCAAGAAATATTTCTTTTATTTCATACAATTCTCAACCTTCTCCTACGTGTGAGTTTCAAGCTTTGACCAAGCTCGCTAAGGATGTCCAAGCACCTTAGTGACCAAACATATCACTAATTGGTGGAAAGCCATGATCTATCAATTATTGTCTCATTGGATAAAGAAAAATATCAAAAAAGCTCACACATATGGCCTCACATTTATATAGTGGGGAAATGGGTAATCAATACATTAAAGTATCTTAGTGAAGGTAATAAATCTAGTGGATGAGATGACACCAACCGACTATTGGATGAGCATAATCCAACTAGGACCAAGAATTCATGAAGGGGTTTTACATATGTATCAACAATCTTCCACTCGCATGGTGGCAAGGAATAAGGAGTATAAGAAGAACATTGATGAACTAAAGGAGAATGTATGAACTCTATCATTCTATGTGCAACATCTAGTTGATCCCAATGCCATGATAATCCCCATTGAGGAATTTACACCCATTCGGTCAAGAGCTTCAATACGAGAGTCCATCAGGAGGATGCACGAGTTCATAATGTAGGGGCGAGTGAATAATGAATGGATTGATTTAATTTCTGAAAAAGGGAAGTCAGTTCTCCAAGAAGTGGTCAAATTCTTCGCTTACATGTGTGTAATATTAAATAGGATGTGGGAACCTAGGGAGGACTTGGAGAAAGAAAGGTACTATTAGGAACCCTTGCATCCAAAGTAGTAGATGAAATGAGAAACACTCATTGCAAGAGTTGATTGATAGGAGGATTTTTGAAACTCCTAAGAATACTTTTCAAGTGTATGGGAAAGGGCCTTAGCAATCAGGTTTGAGGAAATCAATTGGGCCATCATAGAGTGGAGGAAAAAGAGAAACAAGTGTATAAATTACGAGAATAATATAAATTGGAAAACTCATAAATTTGGAGTAATTTGCAATGGGCGAGGACATAGCTGGCGATAAGTTGATTGGTCCATTTATATAATATGTCAAGGAAGAGGTAGGCAATTTGTTGTCCTTTAATAAGGGTACCCTTGACATCCTATCAGATATTTGGGCCTCTATTTTGTTTATGCAGAGAAACATTCATCATGGTTCGGGAATTGAAAATACATCAACAATGTGGATAATGGATGGATAGATACCTTGAGATGTATTCACATTCCTCATGCCAACAAATTGGAACCTACATCAGCTCATTTCAGCAAGGAGCTTGGATAGATAGAGGCCTTCTCAAGAGCGTAAGAAGGAAACTAGTCGTGGGATCGAGATCAAATCTACCGCAATGGCTCATTCTTTCACATGTTTCTTCCTCTTCCTCTCTTCTTCTTCCTCTTATTTATTTCTCTCTTCTCTTCTCACCCAATGCTCTCTCTCATCAATGTTATATTTTTGCATTGAGGTTTACACTTTTAATATAACTTTAAGTGACTTTAGAAACATAATGTAAACTTTAAGTCACCTTGATTTTATAAAAGGGACTTGAATATTTAAGTGGAATATGAACAATCTAAAGTCAGATTAAAGTATTTGAAAAGTCATCGGGAAGATGAAGAGTTTCCTTCTCTTCTATAAATTGTAACAAGCTCCTCATTTGAACTTCTTCTTAGACTTCTTAGATTTTGGAGCTGTTTTTGTGAATTCATGAGAGAGATATCCTTGTGAAGAGAGCAAAGAGATAGAAAATTTCTTCCATTTTCCCTACTCTAAAATGTATTCCATTTCTATGCTATGTACAATTTCTACTTGATCTTCAATACAAGAAGAAGGAATTTTAGCATTTTTGACTAAGGGGTTTAGTGGTACTTTTTTCTCATTAAACGCTATCTAGTATTATTATTGTAATGCAAATTTGTTTTCTTCTAAATTCAAGTTCATGTAATGAAATTTATGGCTGGTGTATGCCAAAGATCTTATTTTCTACTTGCATCATTAGTTTCTCTTTCTAACTTTCTCACTCCCTTTCCAATTTTCCTAGAAATTCCTCTCCTTGTATATTCTAGCAAGATTTTTCCATAGGATCGTGGAGTACCCTGTTAGATCCCCGACTAAAATACCACCATGATTAAAATCACTTTTACTCACACATGCACATACGGTAACTACATCGGTTAAGTAGAGGGACTCAGATTCCCAGAGTGTTGGCAAGAAACCCACAAATTTGTCCCCGAAAAATTTTCTTGCCAACACACATAAAACTCTGTGTCATTGTTTTCTCTCTTGAAAATTGCTTATGTGTTGTTTTATGGTTTTATCATATCAAATTTAAGAAAGTAAATTTATGAAGATAATGATTCACCCCCTCTCAAAGTGCCCTAGTTTCCAATAATTAGTATCGAGCAAGGTCCTCTTGAATTAATCCTAATAGCTTTTAGGTGATCCCGAAGACACAAGTATGGGTACATCAGCTGAATTAATGGTGAAAAGAGGTATGGAATTTCTCAATCTCTTATAAAGGAGTTAAAGGAAGAAATTAAACTAAATGAGGCTAACCATGTTCATGAACTGAATGAGATGTACACATATGTTGAAAATGTATCAAAGGCCTTAAGAGAAAAAGGTGATGTATGTATTAAACTTGAAGAAGAAATCAAGACTTTAAAGGTTGAGTTAAAGCAATTATTAAGTAAAATCAATGAGTTTCTGGTCAAGAAAACTTATTATGATGACAAGCTTGGTTAGGAATTCAGAAATAAATCAAGTCGAATGAAACAAAGCATGATTTCATTCATAATTCATGTCAAACATACATCTATGCTAAGAGTGAAGAATGTAAAAGAATAATGTAGAAGTAAAGAACCTAATGGAAGAACTGGAATAGACAAAGCAAAAGGATTTGAGAGTTGAATCAAGCCATAATTCTTGTAAAGGTTGTTCTCATCCCAAGAAGGACAAAAATAGAACAAGAGGATCGTTAGGTATCCATCTGCAAGGAGATTATCATGTATGTTTTATGGAGTGTGTTTTTCATGCAACATTTTTTTGACATAAAGCTACATATTGTAGGAGAAAGGTAGATGAATACTATCCATGGAGAGATTGCAGGATTGAATATGAGAATAACATAATATTTTTTAATTGTAAAGGAAAATGTGACACTGTCAAGAATTGTTTAGAATATCTAGTAAAATGGTTTTTGGATAAGAATTGGGTTGTGTGTTTACACTTCCATGAGCTTGGACATTTGCAAGACATTGTCATGAGTCACCTAGATCTAGATATAAGATGAATGTATTTTAGAAATAAGACAAAAGGGTTGATAGATAAAATTTAAATTCAAAGAGTAAGACCAAGTCAACTATGGTTGAGAGAGATGCTGGAAAGAAGAAAGAAAATGGGTATGTGAGGTCAAAAGAAAAAATTAGAAAGTGAGACATCAAAGGATAATAAAAAGATAGACAGAGTAGATGATGAAGAAAACAACAATCCAAATCAGTCACAAAGGAAGAAAGCACAAGCAAGAAAACAAAAAATGATGATAAGGAAAGAAGAAAGAAAAAAATCCAATAAAAATCATGATTTTTTTTTTCCCAAGCAGATATTAAAACAGGTGTATGATTATGTTTATCTAGAACTCAAGAGGAAGATAATAGTTTAGGTGATTTACTAATCATATGAAGGATTGTATCTTAGAAGATAAATAAGAAACCAAGGAAAAAGAAGGAAAGAGCTGAGTCATCATGTTGCCTTGATGACTTTCTCCTATTCTAAAGTGATTTAGAGAGACAATATGCCTTCTCTAGGCTTCTAGAAGGTGTACACTAGCTGAAGGAAACTTGATGACTATCTCCTATTTTGAAGTGATTTAGAAAGATGGTATGCCTTCTCTAGGCTTCTAGAAGGTGTACACTAGCTGAAGGAAGCACAAGTTGAAGCTGATTTCCACACCTATCATATTTTTAGGTATGTCAATTTCAATTTATATGTCTTGATTCATGTTGAATTTGTGTCTCTTGAGTAGTCTTAAAGAGAAAACTCAGTCAATAGGTGTTACTGAGTCATAACTCCCAAGATTTCTACCTTGCAAGAAATTGAGGTTTGAGAAGTTGTTCATCTGAAGTTGTTTTGTATGGTGTGTCATGAATCAATCATAAGCTTCAAGTGTATGAGTCAAGTGTGTACAAGTTTGTGTGAAGTGAAATATAAGTCTTACACTTGATGGAAGTTTTCTAAGAGCATAATAGGTTTGAAATGAGATATCAAAACAGAGGTGTATCAAATCTGAAAATGAAAGGGATCATCAATGACTAAAGAGCCAAGCTTTTTCTTAAGAGGTCAATTTGTGAAATTAATAAATTTGGGTGAGACTGAAGGCTGCTATCATGTTGTTTGTATGAAGAAGTGTGGTACACTACATCTTTCTTAGTGTTCTTAATTCATAAAGTTGAAATAAATTTTAGGTTGTTAAAGGATCATATATAAAGTCTAAATAAATAAATGCATTATTTTTTTCATATAAGAAAGCATCTTCATAGGGGACTAGCAGAGGTAGCAAAGTTTTTCCAAGAGGGCTCAATTTGAGTCCAGACAGGGGAGTTGGTTTTCCAATTCCCATAATAATTCATGAGGTCTAGTAAAGACAAAGTGGAAGAAGGAGAAGAGGGAATTTGCAAGATTATATCTCAGAGGGAGTGTTTTAGGTGCTACTTGAAAGAAAAATAGTAGCACTTTTTGAGTTTCTTCAAACAAGAGAAACACATATTCCTGTGGGAAATGCCTTAAGGTATGAGCATACTTTTTTTATGTTGATTTTTCAAGATAATTAGTTTGTTTTTCTTGTACACCTTTTTCATATATGTCAAAGGGGGAGAGAGTTTGTTGAAAACTTGTTTCATGGGATGAGAATATCAATTATATCAGTTTTCCATCAAGTTTCAATGTGTTTTCATCAATGACAAAGGGGGAGATTGTTGCACCATGTTGCATTGGTGGTTGTTGTCATTAATGTCAATGGCATTTATGGAAAAGGAAGGATGTAAGAGTAGGCATATTGGGTGGTTCTTAATGGTTCAATATGAGTTTATGAATTTTCAAGAAGGTAGGGCCTTGAAGGTTGAGTGGTAGTGCCATTTCAGGGTGGTTTCAGGTGCCTAATGAAGTGTGACAGGATGGTATAGGTCATAAAAAGCATGGGAGAGGCCTTGAGAGAGTATCCACAACATGTGTGAGCAAAGTTTAGATTCAACTAAGCCACAAAATTCAAGTATTTATGTTACACAAAAGTTGGTGTTGAGAATGACCTTATTATTATATGCAAATGAGATTCGATGGACAATTTCAGACCTATACCTTTAAAAAAATCATGGGAGATGATTGAATAAGGTGTCTTGGTGCTTTATGAAAAATTTTAGGTCATTGTGAGGTCATTTGAGAAATTTGTGTGAGTTCTTACAAAACAAGTCTATTGAAAAGCTCATTTAGAGCCTGCCAAGCTTGTTAGCGGTCAAGAAAAAAATATATAATCCTTAAAATAATTCATAGAATGATTTTTTGGATTAAATTTTCATAGAAAGCATGTGTAAAAATAATTTTCTCAAAAGAAGGTGTATTTTAAAAGTTATGAACATTTTGGAGGAGCAATGTTTCTCTCTCCTGGGTTGTGCACCAAATCGATAAGATCAAAAACGTAAGGTTTTCCTCCAAGTATTTTCTAATCATCTCTAGAGTTATTTCAGAGTCCATTCATGGTGTTTCTCATGATCAAAATATATTTGAAGGATTTTATCGTTGAAGGATTTTGTCACTTTTCTTGGTTGTTAATTCTTCTAGCATGTAAGAGTTATAATTGTTTTCAATTGAGAACCTACTCAAAAGTATCTCAAACTTCTTCCATAGGTACTTGGCAATGTGAATGATAATTTTAAAGCCATTTTTTTAGTTAAACATATGATTCTTGTTGATACATATTTTCTTGTAGAGCATTTGACTCAATGCACTTCAAAACATTGTCCCAAGAGTCTTTCTTTTCATTTCAAAGCTTTGATCCATTTGGAAACATGTTTACCGAGGTCATATAGAAGATAAAGGATTTGTTTAGATTTTTAAATCACTTGTTTGAAATGAGATGCTTGAAATTCTAATTTAACTAGATTTAGGGTTGCAAAATGGAGCTCTTCTTCACTTGCCCTATCGAAGACCATTCCAAATCAAGTCCATAACTAAGTGTTGTGAGAAAAACTTCACCAGAAATGAAGAAGTTAAAGGTATACATCATCTCCATTTAATGTACTCACTTAGTTGGAGAAATGGTTATGGTTCTCATCAAGTTTTCTTGACATGATCACATGTAGAGTCAATTTTTTCAACATTTGCATGCAACAAAGTTTGAGTTCATACATTTTTCATCAATTCATTGACTCCAAATATTTTGGAAAGTTTGAAATATAGTATAAGATAAATCAGAGACTTTCATACACCATTTCCATACAAATGTGTTGATTAAATTGATTTATTTGTCATTTTTGTGAGGTGAGTGTGCATATACACTATCATAGGGTTTCAATGGAAGAGTTTTAATCATTTTGATCAATTCACCAAAGTGGTCTTTGATAAAAATTGGATAGTAGATTTTTTTACCATTATAAACCTCCTGTAAAATGTTGTGGAGAAAAATATGATGGATTGAATGAGATATATTAATATATATTTATGGTAAAATCATGCTCAATAGAGTCAAATTGTGTATTTTTTTTAGTACTAATGGAACTTTGGTGGAAAATTCCTCGAAGGCCATACTTCAAGAAGATTGTATGGAGTTTGAAAATGATCTCCTTTCACGAAAGATATCGATATGCTTATAGTTTGATTCTTGGGTGTTCCAAATGAGTTAACCGAGAACACCGGTTTTTATTCTTGTTGTCTTAAATGGTGGTCATGAAAAATCTTTACTTTGGGTAAGTATGGAGTGATAAGAAATCTATATTATTTTAAATCCTTAGAGTGATGTATGAAAAAGACTTTTCTTCAATATTGATAATTCTCTAAGTCTCAATCAGTATCTTCAAGGATGTTGAATAGGATAGATGGAAAGTCACTCTTTCTATCTTTCAAAGTCAATTTAATATGTATTCATATGGAATTTTAAGAATCTTAGACAAGTCAAAATGCATGATTTCAAATTTTGAATGAGAAGGTAGAAACACAAATTCTTTTCTTGTTCTCAACTAGAAAAGACTCTTAACCTTTAAAATGTTTTAAAGTTTGATGTTTTGTTTTGAGCTCGATAGAATGTTAAAATTTAGTGTTGTAATGGTCAAGTTAGAATGAAATAAATCTAAGAGACATTCTATGGTCTTTTGAAATTTAAAAAGGAACTTGAAGAGCCAAGGTCATGCAAATAATTTCTAAATGATGTAAAGCAAAATAATACAATTCAAGTATAGAATGTGGCGGTGATTCGAAGAAAATAAGTGTGTTGAAGATTGTAAACTGAGTTTCATGTGAATTTGAACTAAAAAGGCTAAGAAACAAGAGAATGACAGTGAATTAATAGACTATATGAAGGAGAAGTATATAGTGAACATGGTTCTAAAAGAGTGAAAAGTGTGTGATGTTATGCATGTAGTGACTATGATTTTGAAAGTGACATGTTAGAGTGAATTGGAGAATGTATTGTATACACAAGCATAAATAATTTAGTGATAAAAACATAATTTAATGAAGGAATCTGATTGAATTTTTATTCGTGAAGGCTTAGAAATATTGGTGTGAGAAAGTATTGGAGAATCAAAGTTTCATATGAAATTTCAGTGGAAGAAGAGATAAAGGAAGAGGTCGAGGAGTATAAGAGTTAAATTACGCAAGTAAGTCTGATTCCATCTAGTTCAGGTAAAGATCAAACCATTGTGAGAATTTAAAGAGAATATATTGAGAAGGATTCCAAATTTGAAGAAGTCGAGAATTTGTCATGGCACTAGAGATAGATAGAAAATATAGGGTCATCATTAGTTATTGAAGACAGTAACTCAAGAGTGACCAAATTGGAAGAACAAGTCTAAGTGACAACTTAGCAGTTGGGGAGTTGAAGCTTCCCTATGAGTTGAAGCTCACTAAAGATTAATAGAAGCTGATTGAATTACAGGGGGTTGAAGCCTCTAGACTAGGTAGCATCTTGGTCAAATTGAGGAGTAGCAGCTCCAGGTTGATTTGAAGCTCAACCTTGAAACTAATGTAACAGAAGTAGGAAAAATTGGTCCAAAGTATAGTTCATAGTTTCAATGGGTTTTCTTCCCATTTTCGGTTTCCCACATTAAACCTTTTATTATTGTGTTATATTTTGAAAATTACTTGTGTGTGGTTTTGTTTTCATTTAAACATGCACTCACATCTTGGATACGAAAGAGCTTATATGTTTGAGACAACAATGGATCTATATCGAAGTTGTGGGACCTTGTGCTCTTGAGATAGATCTCTGGAGAAGGCCAGTTCCTCTACCTACCTATCTGCTCATCTGCTTTACTCCTAATCTTGAAAGAAAATCCTAGACTAAACATGCCAAGGGACCAGGATAGAAGGATGTAAAAAGGAAAACCTAAGTAGAGGAAGGTGATAGCACCAAGGAAATGGTTGATCTCTCTCCATGAGTAGGGAAGGAAACAAAGTAGTCATAGGAGAAAAGGATGGATGAAGCATGACATAAATCAACACACGGACTCGGCCTTCCAATGCGTGTAACACATGAACATGAGGATTGCAAGTGGGAATACATACAACATGCTAGAAAATGCAAACAGAGAGGGGAGATGAAATGTAAATGAGAAAGGGAAGACAAGAGTTCCACAAAACATGATTTTTACTTAAGGGATGCACAATCATTTAAACTCATGACAAGAGGTGAGAATACATTTGAGAGACCATGCTAAGGTTTGAAACCCATGGGAAATTGGCCAACATTTTGGAATGGTTTTGTTACAAAATGAATATTACAACAGAGAGAGATCGTTTTTTAAAAATTAGAAATGTACTATTTATAAGAGAAGAAGGAGAGAAGATAAGGAGAAAGAGAGGGAAATTCATAGTCAAATATTCAACCACCAAAAAAGTGATAAATGCCTATGAATCCTCTTGTAAGGTTGTCGATGTGCCTCCCCATGATTGTTTGGCATGTATAAGAAGGAAGGAGGCAAGATTTGATGAAATATGGTGGTTGAGGTTGATTAGATGTGTGCATTAATGATCAGAAATATGTTTCCCTATTTTCCACCTACAAAATCCTACCTAAATCTGATTTTGAAAATTCCAATGTGTATCTAATGTCAGTAGCTTTCAAATGAGACCAAGCGCATGGGAATCGAGTAATGCGAAGAGACATTATGGATGTCATAAGTCTACATGTCACTCTAACATGCAATGACGTGTGTTGTGCGCTGATTGATTGAGGAAATCAACCAACTATTCATTTTTTTGTCTTTTTCCGCCACTTTTCATGGACTAGTTGGTTTTCCAAATTCGGCACCCTATTGGCATGCTTTGATAGGTTACATGTTGTACACTCAAGTCTGAAATATGCCGTAGCATAGTGAATGGTGCAGAAGAAGGCATAAGGTGTGTGAAAGGGAAATAGAGGGAAGGCACACGCGGAGGTGCGTGCATGTAGGAGGAATAGGAGAATACTTGTAGGGGAAAAGTATGGGGAAGGGGTGTAAGCATTCAACCGAGGAAGGGTGCATGAGGGAATAAAGAAAATGGGGCATGCAAAGGAGTGAAATGAAAAGAGGAAGTGCAAGGCACATAAGCACGAAGGCATGCGAGGGCCTTAACCAATTTAGGAGGTAAGTAAATAGAGGTGCACGTAAGGAGTGTGTGATAGGATAGGAAATAAATCGGGAATGCGGGGAAGAAGGCACAAAGGGGAAATGAAAGGAGATAGTAAAATGAAAAGAGAAGGGGAACAAAAGAAAGAAGGAAAAAAGGTACGTAGGGTGTGCGAGAAGAACTACAACCAAGAAAATTGTGCCAAGTGAGCAAGCTTGAGTGCGTGTAACCTAAAATGTGAAACATCATAGTCAGAATGAAAATATAAGTTATCCAAATAACTAGGAGATTTATTTGGATAAAAAAATTGTGACTTTCGGGGCCATCTTCCTACTAGATGAAGAGACCAGTAGCCTTAGAATTCCATTGGGCATGGAGTCAAGTGCTAAACTTGAAAATCTAATCTACAACTTAAAGAACATCCCGAGTCACTTATAGCATTGTTTGAACTTTGAACTGAAATGATGCTATCATAAGGATATTTTGACATGGAATTTGAGATTTGAAAGCTATGCTTTGATTGTTAGAAATTCCTCTTATGAAATTGAATTACCATCCAAGGAAGTAACAAAAAGGGGTACGCGGGCACAAAAGGAAAGTAAAGGTGCCACAGGAGCTCATCAAAATAGAAGCATAACACTATGTAAAAAGATGAATAGCATATATGTCCCAAAGGGAACATCCAAAGTGTGTAAAATAACTTGTGTTACTAAAATCAACCCTAAACTAGCCTACTCTAACTAGAGGCAAAGGGAGCTCAAGTAAAACCTGCAACACAGGTAAAGAGAAGTAGCAGATCTGTTCCACACAAATCGTGACTGACCATGTAATTGATTTTGTGTTGAACATGGTTGGAAATGAGAGTGAAAAACTGACTTTCGGATGGTGTTTCACCCTCCTCAAAGTATGAAAAAACAAAATAAATACCTTCTAAAGTTGTTCTTTGCTTGGATCCAAGAGGCACCGTTGTTGCAGGCTCACAAAGCACTCCCCTGGATGCGAGATCAGGCTTCTAGGTTGATCACTCTAGCATCCAGTGTGATTGCACAACATGGAAACCTCTCTCCAAGTGTGGGAATTGTGAAACTGAGAGAGGTATCTCTAGATTAGAGGCTGGTTCCTCAAAATCCTCTGATTAGATCTAATGCTTGCACAACTATAGAGGTTCAGATCCTAATCCTATTCTAAACTGCAAGGAGACAGGGATAGAAATGCAAAAATTGAAACTAACTAAAGGTGGTGATGCACCAAAAGGAGTGGTGAATAATTTTTTCAAGAAAATAGACACAGACCAAAGATTGCAACATAAAACATACACAGACTGATAAGATATAATTTAGGATCTGAAATGAAGCAAATAATACAAACAAAGGACTGAAACCATTCACAAAGCTTGCATTATCATTTCAGTGTCAAAACCATGCATTACAACCTCAGAGAGGTAAAAAAAACTATTACAGTCTTTGAAGAGGTCTGATTCTTCAAACAATCACTTGCTGGAGGTGAAATAAGAAGTCTGTTATGCCAAAAATGTTTCCCCCTTTAGAAATGAGCCAAATCGGCTTTTACATTACATGGGTCGAGCCCAAGAGACAGAAACATACAAAAAACGTGAGATCCCATTCCTCCTTGACTGTAGATGCATTAAAATGGCATGGGATACCTTACAAACCCATACCCCTGCCATTTTGACCAATTTGGAGGAGAGTGCGACCCATTCGCATTAAAATGTCATCGCTGAAATGTCACTTCTGGCCATGAACACGCTTTAGAGCCATTTCTGAGTTTTCTCTCTCTAGAATGCACCAAAATTCAAGATTAACCCCAGAATCACGTAGATAATTTCATAAGCTTTCCGTTGATATAAAGAACATGCAAATCTGAGCTCTGGATCGAAAGATATGGCGATCTGAAGATTTAGGGCACAAAACAGGCAAAAATGGATTTTGAAAAATTTTCCCGTGCTCTCCGCCGGATTTTGACGACATGTGTCAAGCATTGATTGGATGCGTAATTCTCTCTCCTCTCCTCACCCGTGGGTTTTCCTTGAAAATTTTAACTTTTATAACACTTTGGAAAATATTTCATTTTTCCTCCGCCCCGCCACTTGGGACACGTGGCATGCATTGATTGGTTGACAGGGGCGCGGGAAGACCTTTGCTTTTAGCTTTTGGCCAAAAATTTTGCCAAATTCTCTAACTCCTCCCCGAGCTCCACACTTCCCTACTCCATTGGACATGTGTCCTTCTTTTATTGGCTCGGCCAGCGCTCCAACTCGCTCCGCTTCCTTTGAAAATTTGGACGCTTTGCCTTGTGACACATGGCGTTTCCGATTCGTCCCGGGCCTACCAATTTTTCGCGTCCTCCGCATCCATTCATCCCGAGATCTCCCAAATAGTCTGGGATGAAAACTTCAATCCACCCGATTTGGGTTTCCCTATCCTCCTTTGAAGCAAAGACACGTGGCATCATTTGATTGGCTTTGGCTCCTTCGGCCCCCGCGTTCACCGCGTACTGCCCGCCCAACATTCCCAATGCTAAATTTTTCTGTTCCCGGCTGATCCTGGGCAGTTCGCATCCTTCGCGTCCTCATGGCCCAGATGTCCTGCATCGCCATTCTACTCAACATGCTTAGTCAATTTTCTTTTCTCCTTGGTGAATCGGCTTCCCACGTCCCTGCGCGTCCCAATCGTGCCCCAAAGGCTCGTGGCCCACCTGGCGCCCTTTCGGCCGATTCGCGCCCGATGTCCCAACTGTCCCAAGGACCGCCTGGACTAGGACTTAGCCATTTTTCATGATTTTTCCTGGCCCAAGCTTGTTTTTTGCAACTTTTTCACCTTTTCTCAGAACTTTCTTTTCAACCTGGATAGGAGAGTTAGAAAAAATCTGAGGGGACCCTAGAAACATAATTTTTGCCCTAAACCAATCAATTTGCGGGGGGACTTTGAGAATTTAATGCATGTTATCAAATTTACCACCGGGGTGAATTTTGGATAACGAGCACTACTGCTGACCTTTTACATGGTGAAACTCTACCTCATGTTTTAGAGTGAACATGACCGGTGGAAAATCGTCTTGGCTCTAGACTAGCTAGATATTTGATTGGAAATGGTATGATATTTGTGATTTTCCCACTACTTTGAAGCTCAATCCCACATATGAGATTTCCTTTCAAATTATCCTTCTAAAGGTGATCGCTTGTAGGTTGTGTCACACAGAGCTAGGGTGCATGAGGTTCTACCTCTATAAGTAACTTAGTCTACTTTAGAACCGCACCTCAAAAACTAATTGTTTTCTTCTAAAAATGTTTCCATATGATTTCCTCTTCCTAGTCGAAGTAACATGAGTCATGCCATTCTTCAATTGTTCTGTAGTCTTCAAACATAATGACGTTGGCTAGTAAAGGTGCATTGGTAGGGGTTGTTCATTTATGGTACAATTAGATAGAGGGGACTTGGGAATAAATGTGAGGATGGGCGCAGATGGTATGGAGGAACATGTGCAAGAGGAATAAAATCACATGCGGGAGAGGTGATGATAGAGAAATGAAGGTGAGAGGATGGAGGAGGGGAGTTCTTAATGGGTAACATGTGAAGCGGGCTGAGATAACATAAGTTGGCATGGAGGAGTGGGAGTAATGTAAGATGGTAGTGTAGAGTTTCGCCATTGATAAGGTTTCCACGAACTAGGATTTTGAGCCTCCATTTATTCTACCCACTTTGTAATCTGGGAAACATCTCAATAATAAACTACGCTTTTGTTGGGTTTTAAACTAGCCAGTATATGGCCTACCCATGGACAAGGGACCTTGTAGCCAACTCTAAATTGCCTTTATGGAGAACTTGACTCAAGCTACATCATGTCCATCTCCATCTTCTACACCTGCCTCTCAAAATAATATTTGGCCAAGTATTTGACACCATCATCTACATAAACATGTTCTTCATAAACATTATGGTTAGAAAAATAACCATACATATTAGTGGGAGGTGGGTTATATGCATATTCAGGATGATAGGGCTCATAAAACTGATTTGGAGGAGGACTTTGGAACTGTGGGGATGGAGGGAAATAGCTGCACATCGAAAATGGGAATTCCATGAATGGAAAGAAGTATTGACTATAAAACTTCAAAACAGGAAGGTGGAATGATGGAAGAAGGAAAATGAATGGAAGAAAGGGGAGATTGGTCTGTGAAAGAGAAAATGGGTTTGTTTGGATCAATGGAGTTGCCAGATGTGTTGAAATAATTCCTCTAAAAGATAGATCTTAGCAAAACACATCAAACTTGTTGAGATGAAGATGTAAATATCTTCAATCTTGTATTAGTAGGCATGCCGGAAAATGCTTATCATTCAAACATACACCCGCATCCGGGATCCAAAAGAGCCAAGTTGTTTGAGACAAAAATGGAACTATCTCCAAGTTAGGGGACCTTGCGCACTTGAGGTGGATCTACAGAGAAGGACGGTTCCTCTACCTACCTCTACCGCTATTGCTACTCCTAATGCTGAAAGAAAATCCCATACTAAACATGTTAAGGGACCGGTGATATAAGGATACAGAAAGGAAAACCTAAGCTAAGGAAGGAGATAGTGCAAGGAAAGGGTCGATCTCTCTCCACGAGTGACAAAGGAAACAAAGTTGGCACAACATAATATGGTGAATGATGCATGCCATAGATCAACACATGAGCTCATCCTTCTAGAACATGAAACACATGAATACTGGGGACTATAAGTGAGAATACGTAAAACATGCCGAAAAACACAAATAGAGAGGAAAGATGCAATGAAAACAAGAAAGGGAAGACAAGAGTTCCACAAAACAATTTTTTTTTCTTAACATATGCACAATCATTTACACTCATGGAAGGAGGTGAGAATACATTACAGAGACCATGCCAAGGTCTGAAACCCATGGGAAGTCAGCCACCATTTTGGCATGGTGTCGTTACAACAAGAGAGGGATCCTTTTTACAAAGCAAAACTATGTTATTTATAGAAGAAGAAGGAGAGAAGAGAAGGAGAAAGAGAGGGAAACTTGGATTCAAATCTTCAACCACCAACAACAAGTGATAAATTCCTACAAATCCACCTACAAGGCTATCGATTCACTTCCCCATGTCTATTTGGTGTGTAGAAGAAGGAAGGAGGAAAGATCTGATGAAAATTGGTGGTTGAGGTCGATTAGATGTGTACATTAATGATCGAGAAAAATGTTTCCTATTTTCTATGTAACATCCACTTTTTGTCACCTCATATCTAATTTTTTAAATTTATTATTAACTTTTACTTTATGCAGCTGATTTAAATACCCATATATTTAAATCTACATAAACCTTAATGCAATCCATTTCGATAACTATCATGAACCATGTCCAATCTGTAGGAGAGAATATTGAACTTATGCATTCTCCTCAATGCTCTATATGAGCCCATACATAAAATGTATCCCTTTGGTTCTCCTTTAACAAGATATGATATATAAGTGAAAACCCCTAAGTGTGTACCTAGGTTCCACCTATAAAATCCACAAGAACCTCACAACTTAGATAATTACGAAATATTGATAGTGTATTCAGAGCTTACACCACTTTGTGCAAATTTTCGAGTCATGTATGCCATGCTCAATTCCATGACGACACACTCGTCATTAGGAAATTATCATTTCACCTTAATCACTTATTCAATTATATGGATTCATAGATGTTAATGTTCTAAATAGCTACAAGTCTTGATCAAGCCATAAATCTAGTTTAACCTACACAAAGACGTACCTCTATGTCAACCTATGATGCCTATGGAAAAGTAAGTGTTTTCGTAAAAATTCACCTGTTACTTGACCACTTCCCTTCCGTAGCCATCATAAGTTGATATAAGGGTGCATTCTGGGAGGTCCAATATGTCTTTGTAACTCTATCAAGGTTTGTACTTAAGACATCACCTTGCCACACTCCATCCTTTTGGTGAGGCAAATTAATATGTTGCTAAACAACAATATCCTAATAATGAAATCTGTTGTTATAGGAAAAGAGCGCATAGTAATTGTAGTGAGTTAACTGCACAAGAAATTGGTATGGAACAAGGTGTAATGTCCCGCCGGGAAAATGAAATCCACACTAAAAATCGAATAGAAAAAAATTTGGGTAAATTTTTATTATTTTTTAAAGGTGAACAATTAATGCTAATCCATTTCTTAACCCATTCCCATTAATAATTTATTTATATTAATTTATTTTACCCAAGATTATAAATACTAGCCCAAACACCATTCATTTATTTTATTCTACTAAGTATTTACTAGGGTCACAAAGTTTAAATCTTTACACCTCTTGTTATATTCACCCCTTTTAATTTATTTTCCCACTCCTAAATTATTTCCCATTCCCATTAATATTTCCATGACTTAAGAGGGTTTAGGATTGAATAGGAACCCTAGGATCAAAGAGATCTTAGCCCTTGATCAAAGTTTTTCCCTAAGGATGCCCTAAATTATCCTTATGTTCTTTTCCTTTCCTTGCCTTTTCTTAGTTTGTTTTCTTTTATTATGTGCAGGTTGTTTGGAGAACTATGGAGCTTAATCTCATGGATCAAAATGATGATATCCTTATTTCCTTCACATTTATATTTTTTGGCAAGTTTCTTCCCTACCCATTCTCTCGGTTGGGTTAATGGTGGATGCACAAATGCGAATGTAAAAATGGATTGTTTTTAGAAGAAAATGCCAGAAGAAAACCTTTATATATGTATATATGGAAATGTGTTGTTATTATTATTATTTTTATCAATGCTTTGTTTGAGAGCAAGGAAGTAGAAGATCATTGGTTTGATAAGAAATAAACAATAAAGTAAAGAGGAGAGACGTGCATGGAGGAGAAGGATCCACGATGGGAGGGTACTCATTGAGTATGGGCCACGTAGGTGGGTAGTCGCAGCGGTGTGGGAAGGTGGAAGGAGAGTGGGGAAGTGTGGGGAAAGGTCCATTAGCTGCGCGCAGTGAGAGGCGGGACGGTGGGTGTGGAGCCACATGGAGAGGGTGCAGGAGGAGAGGCAATGTGGAAGGGGGTGTGGTTGTGCATGGAGGTGGATGTGCAGCAGTGTGGGTAGTAAGGTGGCTTGTGGGCTGTAGGTACATGCAGTTTGGGGAGGCAAAACTCTCCCACATCACATTCATTTTAAAAACTTAACACAAATTTCCCACCACCGACCATTTTCTTTTAAAATTTTATTTTATTTTATTCTATATTAAAAGTTTGAAAATCTATATATTCTATTATATATATATATATATATATATATATTATATGACTATATATATAATATAATATCTTTATATTATAATATGTAAAATATGATTTCCTTATTTAATACTAAATATCTAGATTATATAATACTGTTATATCAAAATATGTAATCCATAATATATTTTATAACATAAATACTATCGGATCATAGTACATTTTACCATTGCATTTATACATAAACACTATGTAACTAGGTAAAATTTTATCATAGTTCCATAGTATGAGTCAACTCTATTTAACACTGTACATATATTTCTTATTCATTTATTATATATATATATATATATATATATATATATATATATATATATATATATATATATATATATATAACCAACTATTTCACAACCAATATTAAAGAAGACCATTCCAAGATGTAAATCAATAAAGCATGTTTAGTCTTGATGCGAAGTAAGAAACTCACCACTCTCTTCCATGATATCCATATTAAGATGAATATTGATTAAGTGTTAAAAAGAATTTGTAGCCAAGATAATTCAACTAAGGAGAGATTGGATTGAATCCAGAAATTTGCAAGGAGAACATGATCAAGTTGAGTTTCTAATAAAAATCAAATCTTTAAGTTTCTCATGGAAAGGAGAAAACTACTTTCATTCTATCCCAAGATCAACACTCAAGCACCAAATTAGGACTAGATTTATTTTCCAATGTTCTTGCTAAATCAAATATTTCAGATTTTCCACATGAGAGATATTCAATAAAGTATGTATATTTTTTAAACAAAATTTCACTATACATTCTTTATTTTATTTTTTTAATAAAATGTACTTCCATCAAACTCATATTAAATGGATCATTCATTTTACAACATAATGATTTTAAGTAACTTGAGGTCTCAATCACACCATGATTCCAAAATATTTATAATACATAAGAGTTCAACATTCAAGTTCTCATTCCAAGAATGAAGCAAGATCACAACTACAAAAGTTACTCAAGGTTACAAGTAAAATTTCCAATCTTAAAGAGGATACTTTCCAAGACAAGGAACTTTCCAAATAGTCACATACAAGAGATTTCAATGAGAGTAATACTTCACAAAAATATGAGAGGACAAGGAGAGACCAAGATGCCACAAACTCCAACCATCTCTATACTTTAGCTCAAAACTCGAATACTTTACAAGAATCCAACTCCAAGAGAACAAGACTTGTTTAACCACCCAACTTTTAGGCATCATTAGATGTCTTTCTAGGTTGGAAGACATGCTAGCCTCGCCCAAGCCCATGGGAGAGAGAACTATATTCCACAACTTGTGTACAAGATTTTAAGGGAAACAAACACCATAATAATTTTGACATACAAGCCAAGACCATGCACTAATAAAAACACCAAATTTTACAAAGAAGAAGGAGAGGAGGAAAACATATTCTACCTCCAAAATGGGGAAGAGAAGAAAGAGATCTCCAAGTGCCAAAATTGTAGTCCAACATTGGAGGCACACAAAAATAATCTCCACAACCTCCTTATTCCTCCAAAGTCATCAAACCCTCCTTATTTCTCCACCCATTCACCAAAATCCTTCTTGGATGATTTTAAACCCAATTGGTTTCCTCTGCAAGAATGGGGAAGGGGTTCAAACCATATGGAACACCTTCCCCACCTCAAACCATTTGAGGGAGTAACAAAAAGATACATGGGTTTCCCATCAAGCCATGAGGTTTGAGAGGGAAAACTCCCTCTATCTTTCCCCACAAATTTCAAAATCTATCATGCCATTTGATGGATGGAGAAAATAAGGCAACACACATAATCAACAAATAGCCACACACAAAAAAGCAACACATATTTTAAGCAAAACAAGACTAAGATCTAACATAAAATGAGCTCAAGGAGCCTACCTCCAAAATCTCTCCAACACTCTAGATTTCCACTTCTTTATCCAAGCAAGCTCTAGCTCTCAAAATCCACAAACCTCAAGCAAAAGCTACCAAAAAAAAAGTTTTCATTTTTCCCCATGAGGGAGAATTTGAAGAGAAGCCAACAAACATCCTCACAAATGAGGGGGTGACATGTGTCACCCCTCTCTTCTCTCAAGGTCAAATATTCTCAAAATAAAAGAGAGAAAAGATAAAATAACTTTTAACCCTCTTCTCCCAAATTACCCAAAATGAAAAACAAAACAAACTTGTGCAACTTTTTACAAAACACACATACCCATCCACCTTACATGGATGTGACCAAAGGAGGAAAATGGGAGGAAACTCCCTCTATGCCTTGAGTTAAGCCCCCTACCTTTTAGGTAGGGTCCAAGGGCCTATTTTCATGCTAAGGGAACTCCCAAACTTAAAAGGGGTCACTTAAAATGCCTAAAATAGCCAAATTTCGGGTTTGGCACATTTGGGCACAAGTGTAGAGGATGTGGGGCCCACCAAGGGTTCACATGTGACCCTAATCCCCTCTAAATAAATTCACCATTACCCAAACACAAAACTTAATGCAAGTGGGGACCATTAAGTCCCCAAAGCAAGTTTACAAAGAAACTAAACATCCTAAACAAGATTAATATTACATGACATACTACATTACAAATGAGGGTCACTCATGGTGCCCAAAATAATGAAATCTAATACTAAGGCCTCATACAATAAACATGGTTAGGACTTAGCCCATGGGCCACTTGTGTAAAATTGTGTTCATACCTTGAATCCCACGTTCTCCGTGACTATCACTGCACACTCATTGCACACATTAAACACACATGTCTGATACAATGTAAATCAACTACTCAATAAGTGATCAATGAATTTTATGCTAGCATATCATCATCCTGGAATCGAAAATGTGACAACATGCATAATTATACACAATTTACCATGAGTTAGCCATAACGATAAATAAAAGTGACATACATCCATAAAATCCAAACATGTAACTAAACTGAGTATCCATCATATATAAATAAGGTCCAAACAACATCATATCAGTTAGTATCCATAACATCATAAGATAAGGTGTCAACATAGTAATCAATTCAAATTGGTTCTATACACCCAAATATCTATACATGCATAAGAAGGTCAAATATCCTAACATAATGTCCAAAATATATCAAATCCCTAAAAACATGTCTATGAGTAAAGAGAATAACAAATAATTGAGGCTATAAAAATGTGGGCACTACATCCCCCTCTCCTAAAATTAGACTTCCTCCTGGAAGTCACTGAAAGAGATAGGGATATCTTGCCCTCAATGGTGTAGCATCCTCCTAGGTAGCTGATGTCTCATTGTATCTATCCCACTACACTCTAACCTAGTCCAAGTCTCGACCCTGAAGGGCCAACCTCCGGTGCTCTAGTATGCATACGGGATCTAGTCTCCACTGTCCTCCATCCTCTACCTATAATTTCGACCAATTCAAAACATGAGAAACATTAGGTACATATCTATGAAGTACATAAACATGAACTACATCGTGGGCTTGTGTAAGGCGTGGTGGAAAAGCTAGGTGATAGGAAACTGGACCGATGACCTATAAAATATCAAAATGCCCACAAAATGAGGTGATAGCTTAGAACCCCTTCCATAGTGGATTGGGCTCTTATGTGGATGAACTCTCAAGAAGACTTTGTCACCCACTGAAAGTGATGATTAATCCTCTTGGTGTCTACATACACCTTCTGGCATGCTCTAGCCTGCTCAAGACGTTGTCTAATCAGAACAACCTACTACTCTAAGTCATGTAGGTAAGTTGGTCCAAGAATAATCCTATCATCTAGTTTGTCCCAACTCAGAGGTGTCCTACAAGGTCAACCATACAAAGCCTGGTAGGGATCCATACCAATGGAACTATGATAGCTATTGTTGTAGGCAAACTCAACTAAATGAAGATAATCTTCCCACTTCTTCTGTTGGTCCATCACATACATCCTCAACATGTCCTCCAACACTGATTAACCCTCTCTGTCTATCCATTTGTCTTTGGATGATATGTTGAGCTGAAATTAATCTGCATACCCCAGTGGCTGAAAGAAATTCCATAAAATTGAAGTGTAAATGGTATCCCTATCATTGATGATGGTCTTTGGAATCCCATGTAACCTAACAATGTCCTCCATAAATACTTTGGCAATGGCCTATGCATTATAGGTGACTTTGGTTGGCGAGAAATGTGCAACCTTGGTCAACTTATCCACAAGTGACCATAATGGCATCATGATGGTAAGAAGACATAGGGAGTCCTACTATGAAGTCCATGGAGATCACATCCCATTTCCACTCTAGAATATCATGAGGATGTAAGAGTCCTATGGGATGAGAATGCTCTACCTTGACCCTCTAACACTCAAGGCATCATGTAAAAAATATGCTATGTCTCATCAAATACGGCCAATAATATAACTCCCTTAGATCGGTGTGCATTTTCTTCACTCTGGATGTGCCACATATGGAGCTCGATGAGCCTCTGTGAGGATGAAGCTACGCAGATCACTTGACTTAGGCACATAAATGTGCCTATGGAACCAGAGTAAACCATCTGTCTCTAAAATGCACCCTAAATATCTACCCTCTAATGAACCTGTGACTCCAACATCTATCTAACACCCTCATAAAATCTTGTCCTCTGGAAGATGCTCAAGAATTCTACCTCTCAAATCTTAACCGCAACATCAAAGATGCAAGCACATATCTTCTCCTACTAAGCACATCATCTGCAATAGCATTTTTTTCCTTTCCTTTGATATACTACACCTCCATGTCATACTCACATAGGAACTCCATCCAACGCCATTGTCGAGTGTTGAGGTTCAGCTATGAGAAGATATGTTATAAACTATGGTGGTCAGTCCTCAAAATGAAAGGTCTACCCAAAAGGAAATGACGCCAATGCACAAGTGCATGAATGACTACTACAAGCTCTAAATCATGGGTAGGATAGTTAAGCTCGTAGTCTTTGAGCTTACGTGACTCAAAGGAAATCACCTGACAGTCCTACATAAGAATGGCTCCCAAATCCCCTAGAGATGCATCAAGACAAGCAAAAAGTCCTCTATAGGGTCGGAATCGCTAAGATGGGCTTCATGGTTAACCTTTCCTTAACCTTTTCACTTTTCGACCAATCAAAATTCTTCCCATTTCTCGAAGGAAGTAATAGAGTGAGCAATCCTAGAGAAATCCTGAACAAATCTATGGTAGTAACCTACTAAACCCATAAAACTCCTCACCTTTGTGACTGATGTGGGTGCTTGCCAATCCATGATAGCTTTGTATCTTAGAGGGATCTACTGAGATACCCTCTCCTTATATGATGTGAACCAAGTATGAATCTTTATCGAAAGAAGCTGCATTTTTCCAATTTCCCATATAGTTTTTGCTCTCTCAAAACCTGTAGTACCTATCTCAAATGCTCCTCGTGTTCCTCCTTGGAATGAGAATATATTAATATATCATCTAGGAACACTAAGAAAAATCAATCAGAAAGGTCTTGAATACTCCATTCATGAGGCTCATGAAGACGGTTGGGAATTAGTCAAACTAAATGGAACAAATGTGAACTCATAATACCCATAACGTGTAAAAAAATCCATCTTATGAATGTATGCATCGATATGCGTAACTTATGATACCCTGACTTGAGATCGATTTACGAGAACACTCTATCTCCCGCATCGATCAAACAATCCATCAATCCTAGGAAGAGGATAATGGTTCTTTATTATGATTTTGTTGAGATGCCTAGAAGTCTACATAAAGTCTTAGAGAACCATCCTTCTTCTTCAAATTTGACAGCGCTCCCCAAGGAGATACATTATGATGAATGAGACCCTTCTCCAACAAATCCTCTAACTGGATTTTGAGATCATAAAGCTCTGGAGTCATCATCTGATAGGGTGCCCTAGAAACTAGTGTGGATCCTAGCACTAAATCAATGGTGAAATCCACCTCTCTATGGGGTGATAACCTTGGAATCTCACTTGGAAACACATCTGCATACTCCCTCAAAACTACATGATCATCTAAGGGTGAATGTCTAGAGTGCTCTTTGATTGATCACTAATGGTGATAGTGAACAACTAATAACCTTTATGCATGCTCTGCTTGAGTTTCTTCACCGAGATCATGCGCGAGGAGAGATAGGCCTCTGCATCCTGATATCACAACCGCACTCCCAAGATCATCTGGCACTTAATGACCTTATTTCTACAATCTACCTTAGCCCAATGAGCCTCGAGCTAATCCATGCCCAAAATTACGATAAGATCCTAGAGGAATAAATTAGAGGTCAAGAGAGTAGTGGAGAAGAATCCCAAATAAATTACACAACTCTCCACATATGAGTCCACGGTGAGTTTGGCCCAGAGGCCAACTCAACCTACCAACTATTTGGTTGCCTAGCCACCACTAGCCCACACTAGTCCACTATGAAGGAGATATAAAAGAATCTGAAGCATCTAAATCAACAAATATTGAGACAAAAATACCCCTGATAGTACATGTCATCTCAATTATTGTGGCTTGATGCTCGACGGGCAGCGATTTTCAACCACTACATACACATGATGGGCACATCCTACATCACCCACCATCTGCTTGGATCTAGGAGCTCTTTGCATATCCATGGTAGTGGGTTTGTGCAGACACATATGCACATAATGATCAGGGGACCCACAAATAAAACATCCTCCTGTACCCCTCTAAGATGGGGTCCCTCTTGTACTATGGTGAATCTGATCCTATTGGCCTGACCCTAGTGTGCTGTGGCTACGTGCGAGTTGGATGCACCAAACTAAGTCCTCTAGGGGGTGGTGCTATACCCTATGTCCTTTGAATCTGAAAGGCCTACATCTTATCTTGAAACTTGCTCTTGTTTCTATCTCGATGCTCTGTGCTCCTGGTCTGGTCCTATTCTCCTTAGCTAAGTAGTCCTTCTCAATAACCTTCTCAAGTGTGAGAGGAGATAACATCCTAACCGCTCTTGCTATATCTACATTCAGGCCCCAAATAAACCTATTTACCTATAATTTTTCATCTTGCAGGTAGTCCACATACTATAGAAGATCCAGGAACCTACTCTCATACTAAGCCACTATGTCATAGCCTTGTCATAAGTCATGAAACTCATCAATCCTCTTCTGTATGAAATGCTATGACATATAATGAGCCCTAAAACACTCCTTGAACAACTCCCAAGTCATTGTCTCTTGATTCAAATGGAGCTTCCGCTCCTCATTCCTCCACCAAACACTGTTGTGTCCCGAAGGAGGTGTATGGAAAACCTAGCTTTGACATTGCTCTCATAAGAGTGCAAGCCAAAGCAGCTATCTAGGCTAAGGAGCCATGACTCAGCCCCAAATCCATCTATAGAGTCGGTGTATGTAGGAGGTTGTAAGTGAAGAAGATCCCTAATCACACTACCATGTCATGATCCCCATGCTTCAAGCTGCGGTCCAATAGGTGAAAGGGGTCGTCTATCTCCAAATGGTCCCTCAAAGTTGTGTGAGTGGCTATGACGGTACGAGGCCACCTTCTCGTGGTGAATGGAAGGGCTACGTGACCTCTCCCACCTCGGGGTATCATGCTCTGGCAGCTCTAAGTGCGCATCCTTGCCTATCGACTCCTCATCTCCTAATGGGATCTCCTCCTCTCTCGCCTCCTGTGGTGGTAGGAGGAACTCTGCAAACACCGATCAACTATTTGAAGAGCCTCTAATATTTAAGGCCCTAATTCAGGTGCCTACATTTCGGGCATAGGTAAAATAAATCCCAAACCCCTAACCAATTGCTGCCTCATGGGTGCATCATTACATGAAAGAGTACGGAAAATGGTTATTAAATTATAATGGCTGGAAATGTTTTAATCAATGATTTTATTTATTTATTTATTATTATATTTTTGTGTTATTAAAATATCATTGACTATTTAATTAATTACCCAGAAGTGTCCGTGCATGTGAACCTTTCTACGATACCAAATGTAATGCCCCACCTCGGGACACTAAAACCCACTCTAAATCCAACTAGAAAAAAATTTAGGTAAATTTTTTTTTAAAGTGAACAATTAATGCTAATCCATTTCTCAACTTTGTTCCCATTAAAAATTTATTTATATTAATTTAGTTTACCCAAGATTATAAATACTATCCCAAACACCATTCGTTTATTGTATTCTCTAAGTATTTACTAGGGTCACAAAGTGTAAATATTTATACCTCTTTTTATATCCACCCCTTTTAATTTATTTGCCTACACCTAAATTATTTCCCATTCCCATTAATATTTCCATGACTTAAGAGGGTTTAAGATTGAATAGGAACCCTAAGATCAAAGAGATATTAGCCCTTGATCAAAGTTTTGCCCTAAGGATGCCCATAATTATCCTTATGTTCTCCTTTACTTCCCTTTTCTCATTTTGTTTTGTTTTTTTATGCGAGGTTGTTTGGAGAGCTATGGAGCTTGATCTCATGTGGGAGTAAAAGGATGATATCCTTATTTCCTTCACATTTATATTTGTTTTTGCAAGTTTCTTCCTTACCCATTCTATTGGTCGGGTTAATGGTGGATGCCCAAATGTCTGAATGTAAAAATGTATTGTTTTGGAAGACAAACTGCCCAAAGCAAACCTTTGTATATGTATATATGGAAATGTGTTATTATTATTATTTTTTATCAATGCTTTGTTTGAGAGCTGGGAAGGAGAAGATCATTGGTTTAATAAGAAATAAGTGGCGGTAAGAGAGAGAGACGTGCATGGAGGAGCAGGATCCACGGTGGGAGGGTACTCGTGGAGTATGGGCAGCACGAGGGTGGGTAGTGGCATGCAGCATGGGAAGGTGGAAGGAGATTGGGGCGAGGTGTGGGGGAAAGGTCCATTGGCCGGTAGGTGAGAGGAAGGATAGTGGGTGTGGAACCGTGTGGAGAGGGTGTGGGAGGAGAGGCTGACGTGGAAGGGTGTGGGCATGTGGGAGGTGGATGCGTAGGGTGTGGGGAGTAAGGTTGGCGGTGGGCTATATAGTTTGGGAGGCCGAACCCTCCCACATCACATTCATTTTAAAACTTAACAAAATTGTCACCCCCACCAACTTGATTTCTTTTAAAATTTTATTTTATTTTATTCTATATTAAAAGTTTGAATATATATATATATATTATAGAATATATATATAGAATATAATATCTTTATATTATAATATGTAAAATATGATTTCTGATTTAATACTAAATATCTAGATTATATAATATTGTTATATCAAAATCTGTAATCCATAATATATTTTATCATATAAATACTAATGGATCATAGTACATTTTACCATTGTATTTATACATAAACACTATATAACTAGGTAAAATTTTATCATAGTTCCATAGTATGAGTCAACTCTATTTAACAATTGTACATATATTTCTTACTCATTTATTATATATATATTTATATAACCAACTATTTCACAACCAATATTAAAGAAGGCCATTCCAAGATGTAAATCAATAAATCATTTTTAGTCTTGATGCAAATAAGTAAGAAACTCACCACTCGCTTCCATGATATCCATATTAAGATAAATATTGATAAAGTGTTAAAAGGAATTTGTAGCCAAGATAGTTCAACTAAGGAGAGATTGGATTGAATCCAGAAATTTGTAAGAGTACATGATCAAGTTGAGTTTCTAATAAAAATAAAATCTTTATGTTTTTGATGGAGAGGGAAAACTACTTTCATTCTATCCCAAGATAAACACTCGAAGCACCAAATTAGAACTAGATTTATTTTCCAATGTTCTTGCTAAATAAAAATATTTCAGATTTTCCACATGAGAGATATTCAATAAAGTATATATATATATTTTTTTGAAACAAAATTTCACTATACATTCTTTTAAAATTTTTATAAAATGGACTTCCATCACACTCATATTAAATGGATCATTCATTTTACAACATAATGCTTTTGAAGTAACTTGAGCTCTCAATCACACCATGATTCAAAAATGTTTATAATACATAAAAGTTCTACATTCAAGTTCTCATTCCATGAATGAAGCAAGATCACAACTACCAAAGGTTACTCAAGGTTACAAGTAAAATTTCCAATCTTAAAGAGGATACTTTCCAAAACAAGGAACTTTCCAAATAGTCACATACAAGAGATTACAATGAGAGTAATACTTCACAAAAATATGAGAGGACAAGGAGAGACCAAGATGCCACAAACTCCAACCATCTCTATACTTGAGCTCCAAACTCGAATACTTTACAAGAATCCAACTCCAAGAGAACAAGGCTTGTTTAACCACCCAACCTTTAGGCATCATTACATGCCTTTCCAGGTTGGAAGACATGCTAGCCTCCCCCAAGCCCATGGGAGAGAGAGCTAGCTTCCACAACTTGTGCACAAGATTTTAAGGGAAACAAACACCACAATAATTTTCACATACAAGCCAAGACCATGCACTAAGAAAAACACCAAATTTTACAAAGAAGGGAAAGGAGGGAAAACCATATTCTACCTCCAAAATGGGGAAGAGAAGAAGAGATCTCCAAGTGCCAAAATTGTAGTCCAACATTGGAGGCACACAAACAATAATCTCCACAACCTCCTTATTCCTCCAAAGTCATCAAACCCTCCTTATTTCTCCATCCATTCACCAAAATCCTTCTTGGGAGGATTTTCAAACCCAATGGTATCTCTCCAAGAATGGGAAAGGGGTTCAAACCATATGCACCACCTTCCCCACCTCAAACCATTTTGAGGGGAGTAATAAAATCCTACATGGCTTGCCCATCAAGCCATGAGGTTTGAGAGGAAAATCCCTCTCTCTTCCTCCCTAAACTCCAAAATCCATCATGTCATATGATGGATGGAGAAAAATAAGGCAACAAACATAATTAACAAAGAAGCACACACAAAAAGCAACACACATTTTATATAAAACACGACTAATATCTAACATAATATAAAACATAAAATGAGCTCAAAGAGCATACCTCCAAAAGCTCTCCAACACTCTAGATTTCCACTTCTTTATCCAAGCAAGCTCTAGCTCCCAAATCCACAAGCCTCTAAGCAAAAGATCAAAAAAAAAAGTTTCTCTTCTTTCCCCATGAGGGATAATTTTAAGGGAAGCCAAAAACATCCTCATAAATAAGGGAGTGACATGTGTCACCCCTCTCTTCCCTCAAGGTCAAAGATTCTCAAAATAAAAGAGAGAAAAGATAAAATAGCTTTTAACCCTCTTCTCCCAAATTACCCAAAATGAAAAACAAAACAAACTTGCGTAACTTTTAACAAAACACACATACCCATCCACCTTACATGGATGTGACCAAAGGAGGCAAAATGGGAGGAAACTCTCTCTATGCCTTTGAGTTAATCCCTCCTACCTTTTAGGTAGGGTCCAAGGGCCTATTTTCATGCTAAGTGAACTCCCAAACTTAAAAGGGGTCACTTAAAATGCCTAAAATAGCCAAATTTCGGGTTTTGCGCATTTGGGCACAAGTGTAGAGGATGTGGGGCCCACTCAAGGGTTCACATGTGAGCCTAATACCCTCTAAATAAATACGCCATTACCCAAACACAAAACTTAATGCAAGTGGGGACCATTAAGTCCCCAAATTAAGTTTACAAAGCAACTAAACATCCTAAACAAGATTAATATTACATCACATACTACATTACAAATGAGGGTCACTCATGGTGCCCGAATAATGAAATCTAATACTAAGGCCTCATAAAATAAACACAATTAGGACTTAGTCCCATGGGCCACTTGTGCAAAATTGTGTAGCTGCCCTGACTCCCACACTCTCCTGTGACCTCTCACTTGCACACTCATTGCACACATTAAACACACCTATCAATACAATGTAAATCCATTACTCAATAAGTGATCAATGAATTATATGCTAACATATCATCATCCTGGAATAAAAAATGTGACAACATGCATAATTATACACAATTTACCATGAGTTAGCCATGATGGTAAAGTGACATATATCTATAAAATCCAAACATGTAACTAAATTGAGTATCCATCATATATAAATAAGGTCCAAACAACATTATATCAGTTATTATCCGTAACATCATAATTTAAGGTGTCAACATAGTAATCAAGTTGAATTGGCACTATATGCCCAAATCTCCATACATGCATAAGAAGGTCAAGTATCCTAACATAATGTCCAAAATATGTCAAATCCTGCCAAAAACATGTCTATGATTAATGAGAACAACAAATAAGCGAGGCTATACAAATGTGGGCACTACACATGGTATCTAAAGTTTCCAAGGTAATTATTATCATCAAGAATAGTGAAGATTTTACGACACCTTCTCCACGAATGGGTTGTACCTAAAATCTGATCTAAGTCGCTCCCAGGACCTCAATCCCCATAACACTTAATTTCCTTACTAGGGCTAATACTCAAGTTAACCATAAATGGAGAATGATACCATTCAGGTCTAAGACCAACATTATAGATTAAAATATATCCCAACCTAATCAATTAAGCCCATGTTTTCTTTATTTCATAACTTAGGGATATATACTTACATAAAACTAAGTATTTAAGTATGATTCATAATCCTTATCAAGTACTATAGACTATCAATGCCAACCATCATTTCATTTTAAACACATCACTTTCCTTGGTTGTAGCTTAATTAAGGGAATTCATTTCACTATATCCAATAATTAAGATATATCTGGAGTATCCACCATGATAGATTTGATGAACCACTTTCCCATTCATCTTCCCTATACAAGGTCTTTAATCCCTTTTTAAATGATCACTTACTAATTCTCTTTAGAGACAATTACCATGTTGACTAGGGTTAAGTTTTTTTATTGTATGTTCTTTCCAACTTATTAAACATGATCCCATCTTATTTCAATTTTCTTGTTATTATACTTATATGCTCATAATTGACGCATAATTGGGACGATCATTTTTTTATATACCTTATCATCTTCTTGAACAAAATACCCCATAACACGAATTATCGTAATTCAACAATTTCCACACACAAGTGAAACCATTCTTAATATATTTTCATGTTAGATCACCATAAGATTTTCCTATTGATGCTTATGTGTATTTTCTTCGTATAGGACTTGGTATTGCTTTAAAAAGAATTCATTATTACATTCTATATCTTTTGATCTGTTTTAGCATCACTTAAGTTATAAATCAGTTATAGCTCGATTATACCCACTTGTCATAACCTTAATATGGTTCCATGATCACTCAACTACTTACTTAACAATGGTCACTTGAGATAGTTAATTTTATTACCATGAGCTTCTCGTTGGTTAAGGACACCATAATCATAACCTTTGATGAACTTATCACAAGGTGTACAAGTAGGTTGATATAATACACTTAATAATGAGGTAGTCACCCACTGATAATTTGAACTATTTCCAAGTATGTTTATCATATGCTTAATTAGAACATAATATTCATAATCAACATTCCATTCATAGTTCATTATTTGTTCCTAGCATCCACACCTAGGTTGTGTGTAGCACTTACTATTAGATTTTCACTACTACTTAATATATTAGTACTTTATATACTATGACCTATTACCGATTCATAACCCATCATTTTCCAACCAAACACTTATAAATCAAGATATTTCAATGGGGAATCCGACCTTTATTTATTCAAGAAATAAGTACAATTCATGTTTATAAGCATGATCAAATCTTCATTTCAATGATTAAAAACAATTACATTAAATGGCAAGGTCTTTCTCATTTTCAAGGAGAAGTATTTCATTTAGGAACATTCAAAATAGTCATATCTTCAGACTTTCCTCGATCAAAAGAATATACAAAACTAAATACTTCACCCTTCCTTCTCAGCGTTTATCTGCAAAATTGTTAGCACAAGTCAGTTCACATGAACTGAGCATGATAAGAACCAACTCATCATAACTATATGCTCTACTTAGTTATTTCATAAATACAACTCTCATTATCTTTATGAATTAATATTAAAAAATTAAGAAGGTAAACAATTCTTTCTAAAATATGCCAAGAGAAACCAATATAATGAGCCATAAAAGAAATCAATTTCAGTCTTATATTTTAATACAACTTATACTATCACTAAAAATCAGTCATTTGAGTTCTAAGATAAATATGAGAACCATAAGTATTCAATAGACTAAAATAAAACAATAACATGATTTCCATCATGCAATCCATACTTGCATGCCTAAAATCGTTTACTCAACAATTAAGTAATCATAAATATATCAAGCATCATAGTCAAGCACTATCTTGAATCCTAATCAATCGAACCAACAAACAATTTCATACATCCCCTAAGGTTAGCTAAGATCTACACATTAATGCCAAGACTTCATGAGTATTTAATTAAAAGAATATAATCAATTCTTATCTACAGGATGATAAGAAATCATAGCATCATGCATGAATAACTAAGCAGATTAAATTCCAGCCACTAATTCCATAGCAGCAGCTTATCTTATCATACAAAATTTAATCGATCATTCCAAGTTTAGGTAGAGGACATAATTCCATACCTCAATATTGTTCTCAACATATCAAGATTGGATAAGCACTATAAGTATTTAACAACATCTAAGAGAGAAGTTTCCTAGTGTTTTCGAGATAACACAATTGTTACTTAATTGAGATAACTCATCCAGACAATCAATATCATATGAGTTTTCTCATATCACATTCAAATCAATACAACCCATATTTCCTTGGTAATTCAAAGACACCATTAGAATGAGAAATGATCTACTAACCCATTCCACTGAACAAGGTTAGAACATACCAACTAAATTCATGACACAACCAAGAAAAATCAACAAGGAACTTTGTAGATGTCTAGAAACACCGAAATCACTACAAACAACGGAATGCAGATTGCTAAGAGAAAAAGAGTCACTTCTAGGTGAACTGAATACCACATGATTCAACTCAGAACCTAACACCTATTGAGGATCTAACACATTTATATGGACTCATTTAGATGAAGAAACTAACTAACCCATCATAACAGTGTAGGAATATATAAAGCATAACCATTTTTCCCCACAATTAGTTAATACACAAAATGAATGTAACCAGTTCATTAACAAGAAAAAAATGATATGGGTATCAATAACAATCAAGTTTCGTTTCCATATAAATTAATATGAAGGAGTAATAAAACTAGATAGTTCAATCTAAAAGCCAAGAGGCTATCAATATTGGTCAACTTTAATACCCTTCCCATGCTTAAGGAATAAATTTTATCATTAGAAAATTAAAAACCTTCTTCATATGAAACTAAAAACTCATCAAAAGAATCAAATAGACTTACGAAATAGTACCCTATCATTTTCCTAAACCTTCTTACAGTTTGTTAAATGGTAGGTCACTATTAGTGAGTAATAACCATCAAACCTTTACTACATATTTTGATCCCGAAAAGGTAATCAATAATCCTAGCAAGTATAGTCAAGAGCGTAAAGACCTTAAGAAATCAAACCCAACTAATATTACTAGCTCATATGTTGAGGTAAGAAGTACCCAATAAAAGGAATTGTTCAACACTCTTTTGACCACAAGATCTAAAGCAAAACTTCTTAGATCATATCTCACCTATTAAGATTGTTTTTTATTAAACAATAATATTTTGTCATTCTTTCAAGGTAAAGAATATTCTTAGTTGAAATGGCCTTTACTTTCGAACTCCGCATGGTATTTTTGGTAGAACAATCAAGCTTAAGAAGAAGCACAGTAATAGTGGTTAATAACTTAACTCTCCAAATATCATTAACGACTTTCACAGAAGCCCAACAAATTACATGTTACAAGAGGACTATAGAAGCATTTGAGTGCAAAGTAAGATAGACTTTTTCTTTCACAGAAACCATCTCAAAAACATAATAAATCCTCATCTTGTATTGAACCAGAAAAATTTGAATACCACCATGGTTATTGATGAGGAAAAGAAAGGAGAGAAAAAAGGAATAAAAAAATGATGACAACCAGATTGAACATGCACTTTGATAAGCAATAACTAAATCAAGTTTGTAAGACATTCAAACATTTTCTTGCTAACAACTTTCTATCGAGCCACCACATGTAGATCTAGATTTTGATCCTATACCTCCATTCAAAGATACCATATTCATTAAATGAAGAGGCTGACTTTGGATTAATAGAAACTTCCCTTATCCCATAAAGGCTCAAAATTAGACCTTGAGACTAGTTGTTTCTTCAACAATGTTTGCTTACTAACACAAACCTAGTCAACTTATTAAACAATCGATGCATCTAACCGAGAATAAGAAATACTCCCGCGAAGTAAAATAATTTACAAGAATAAAGCTGAAGTCTTATTAATTCTAACAATACCAGGAATTAGAAGGTCATTTACATTACATAGCAACACAAAACCCACTCCCATATTTCTACCAATACTTGTTTAATATATATATATATATATATATATATAACCTCAAAAGAGATGGGTAGAATTCCAACAAAGTTTTCTATAGTTTTGATCATAATTACCGAATCACAACTATATTAAAAAATCAACAATACGGGATGTGTATAGCCAAAGAAATTTAATGAGTACAATGCATCACTTATTCGACCCATGAAATATGTTGTTTCATAACAATAATAAAACACATTGAAGCTTAGACAACCATTAATTTATTTCCAAGAAACATTCATCACAAATCAATGGTAAGTCATACTCTACAAAAGTAAGAATAAATCGATTCTACATCACTGAAATTATGAACACAAATTTCATTCAAGGTAAAGTTCTTTTTGTGAAATTACTAAATAGAGCAAGAAATTATAATGAGTTTAGAGCATATCATGCTTGTTATGTGTATAATTTCTTCCTTGCAATGTTCTCACAATTCTTAAGAAAATCCCCAACTTTTGAAGTGATATCCTTCATCCAACAGATCACAATGCTTACACGATATTTAGTGAGTCTAGAAATATTTTTGTACAATCAATTCAATTGATGTTTTCTTCTTACAACGTCACAATAACACATAGTTCAATTTTTTCCCTTACATGCAGAGCTTCTACAAATTTCTTACAATGAAATGAATCAATACCACAAACCGATTTTCCTTTCCCCAAACCATCCATGCATTACCCGAGGAAGGTGGGAGTTTAATGCATATTAAATGACATTAATGCAGAAGTTAATGGAGCTTGCCGCCAAGTTTTACAAGCCAGCTATCTTTAGCTTCAAAATTTGGTAAGGTTCCATATGCATGCCATGCAAAGCACCTATAGTTTTAGTTAACCGAAATATCCTTTCCCTAAACTCGGTTGGTGCGTAGAATTAAATAAACTAATAAAGAATTCTATATAGATGTAATGGCGGAGGGTTTCCAACTCACCACTTGATTCAATTTAAACAACCATGGAGTTTATAAGATACTTAAGAGACCAAATAATATCCTACAAAATAGTAATTCCGATGACAATCCCTTTTATGTATTAAGGCTTCACACAAAATTTAATATGTTTATACATCCTTTCAAATTGCCAGGGGTGATGCTCCCATCTAGCTTCTCAAATAGTAGGTTCACATGTTAGGTATAGAACCATGCAATAAAAATTAGATTTACCCCTACTGTTTAAAGCTAGTATATATATTTATAGATATATACAAAATAGTTATAATGTTAGCATTGATTGATTATTGACGAACCATTTAGGCAATGGGGAATTGAATTTATCAGAGCAATCCATCCCCAATCAAGTGCCGGACATAGTTATGTCCTAACAAAGCAATAGATTACTTCACCAAATGGGTGGAGGCCATACCTGTTAAGAATGCCACCTCTGAAGTTGTTTGCAACTTCATCAAAGAAAATATCATTGTGAGATTTGGCATCCCACACAAGATCATTGCTGATAATGCTTCCAACTTCTCCTCGTGGGAAGTTATTGGTTTTTGCTATGAATACGGAATAACCTTGGCCCATGCCTTGGATTATTACCCTCAAGGGAATGGTCAGGCTGAATCCAGCAATAAAAACCTAGTGACTATCATACGGAAGCTAGTCGATGAGAATCAGCGGTCATGGCACAAGTCATTGTATGATGCTTTGTGGGCAGACCATATTACCCCGAAGAGGTCTCTCGGAATGTCACCTTTTCAAGTGTTATATGGAATTGACACTGAGATCCCTATCTCCACGGAACTCCCTACTCTACGCTTGGCACGAGCGATCGAAGATGAAACTTTCCAGAATTCTCTTGAAAAGAGGATCATGTATCTAACAGAACTTGAAGAAAAAAGGGTAAGGGTGGTCGATAGGATCACCAAACATCAGAATAAAGTCAAAATATTGTTCGATAAAAAGGCCAAGCAGAGAGATTTCTAGGTGGGAGATCTTGTCCTCCTATGGGACAAGTGAAGAGAACCAAAGGGCATGCACGAGAAATTTGATTCTCTTTGGAGAGGGCCATTCAATATCAAACAACTAAACGGAGAGAGTAGCTTCTAAGTGATGTAGTGTCAACACTCTCGAAACTGTGCCCCTTTGGTCCCTAGGCGCACTCATGCTTATTGCAACATCATTAAATGATGCACCCTCTTTAAGTGTGCCCGACACATCCACAAGCATGTTAACACCTTTTTGAGTGCACCTTAGGTGCATGTAACATGATGTCGACATATTAAACACCACGCCCTGGTGCAACCTTCCCCATGTCGACACTCTGTAAAGTGCGCCAAAGGAAAAATTTGGTGGCACAATAAATGCACATTTTTCTATATATAGGCACACTGACCTGTCATTTTCACAATTGAAAAAATGTGAAAAGTTATTCCTCTGTGCCTGTCAGTTGCTCTCATCAGCCCACGCATGCCATTTGTCGTGATCATGGACCCCACCTCATCCCTTCATCGTTATTTATACCGGGTAAGTGGTTTCTACCATCCTTGTTGTTGTTTTTATGGATGTTGGGCTAGGTGATTAGGATTGTTGAATAATAAAAATGAATTTAGAAGGAAAGGATAACGCCATTTGCAAACCCAAGTACCCACCTACAAACTCTCCTTTTCCTTTTCTTCTAGATCTGCAAATCTGGAAGGCTCAGCCTCAAAAATAAATCATGCATATTTTCCTTCACTCTTTGCCTTGCTAGGTTTTCCCTCCTGGACATCAAAATCTAAGCCAAAAGACTAAGAATTGAGAAAAGGAAATCCACCCACATAGTGAAATTATTTTCACTATGGTGCATCACTGCAAACTCTGTTACACTAAAAACAGTCGCATCATTAGCGTATTAAAGGACCACGCAGCATAAGCCTTTCCCGCACCTTATAAAACATTGCAAAATTCCTAAGGCACAAGCATGGTGCCAAAGCAACTACAACAACACTGCATGTTGTGCAAACCCTTTCTACGTCGTGTAAACTAAACCCCTTGGCGCACTTGACCTTTGTGTTACACCTTCTACAAATGCACTTGGTGCACCTCACCCTCATGCAAAGCATCTACCACATCTACGCCAATGGTGCACCTTGAGACCTTGCTACACCAAACAAAAATGCGCCTAGTTAAAGCACTTCCTATGCGCAAGTGCATATTCCTTGACATCAACATCTGAATGTTGTGTGTAGCCTTTCTACACCCCACGCCCCTTTTGGTGCTACTTTCTCCCATGCAACACTCCCTAAAAGTGTGCCTTGCTTTTCAAAACCCCTGCAACCTATAGTAAGGATGTGCCTTGCGCCCAGAGGCTCATAAGTTGATAATTTTTCATTCTACAAAGATTTTATGGACAACTTGATGGCTAACATGGCCCTTCTACGTTGGAACTCTCTGATTCTTCTTACAGAACAACAACAATCCTTAAGTGCACTTATGTCTTCATCGAGTAAGAAGCCAACCAAGTCCAAAGGCAAAGCCAAGTTGACAGAGCAAGAAATGAAGTATAAATACCAAAAGGTCAGGATGCTTGACTCACTTGCAGAGTGTGATCTCGATATCAGAGATTCAGAACTTGGGCATATAGACATGGATGACTTTTGGGCTAGAACCAAGAAGGTCATAGGCAGCCTATGGATGGATAAATTGGTTGGCAGTGGTCTGCACTTTGCTGCAGGGCTCCCAGTGAGTGCAATTAATAATGAATTCATCATGTTGGTGGGCCATTGTTATAACAAGGACACAAGATGTGTCAAAAATGAGGAGGTAAAGGTGATAATCAACCTCACAGCCCAACACTTTGAAACTATCTTGGGCATCCCCCACCATAGACATTTTGTGGTAGTGATTCAAGAAAAATGCATGAAGACTTGGACCGATAATGTGGACAAGTGCATGCAGATATCTCGAGAACAGCATCGATTCAAACAAGATCAATGATGTCTTCTTCTATGGCATCATCTCGCCTCTTGAGGCCTAACATGACTCATGGTCGGACAAGCAAAAGCATGATCACCACCACCAAGGAAGTGGGGAGCATTGTTTACGCAATTCCCCACCTTTATCTATCTTAGAGCTGCCAACTTTCTTGGGAGAACCCACAAGATTTTCAAGATATGCGGGGCCTAAACTAATCCTTCGGAGCTATCAAGGTAGCTTATCACCTATCATGAGAAGTGTATGAAGAGGAAGAAGGGAGAAATTCCATTCCCCCTCATAGTAGGTAGGTACACATGGCCCTCACAAAGTAAAGCTCGGGAGATGTATACAGAGCTCAAATTGCTCGATTTGAAGCATAATTTCTGGCAAGGCCAACCTTCAATCCTCATGGTTTCCTTCCAGGGGAAAAGATCGATCCTATCCATGTTCCTCAGATCGAGGATATCTACATCGACTTAAATCATGAAGTTGAACTCAGGCAAAAGGATCACTCCGGCTGGCCCTGACAGAGATCATTCAATATGGTGTGGCCATCATCCCAATTGATTTTTGAGAAACCGATTAGAAATTGATCAGGTTTACCTAGACACGAAGGGGATGATTGGCCGTTCATGGATATTGACAGAACAAAGCACCCTAGACCATCCAAGAAAGGGTTCAACCTACTCTGCAACGCACTGAGCATTGGTGTAAGAAAAATGGTATCATCTATCTTGGGGTAGATTTTATCACATCTCCCCTGGGTAATGCACCCACCAGGCCAAAACACTTGCCTAAAGGCAAAGGAAAAGATAAAGTGGGAGAGGTAAGCACTACTCAAGAGAAAGCTCCTGAAAGCCCTCCTACTACCGTAGAAGAGCAAGTTGTGGACTTAGTGTCCCAGGAAAAGAAGAAGTGGTAAGTGCTCCAATGGACACATCCACTCAGGATGTTGTCACAACTACAACTAGCGAAGTACCAACCATTCCCTCTCTCACTCCTCCTTCCCCTCCTCATGTCACTCAAACAACTACTCCTTTGGTTGTGTCTTCTCCTCCATCTTCTTCCTTTCCCCCTCCCTCTTCCTCCATCTTCTCTTCCCTTATGGATCTGTCCCCCAACATTTCTTCCCTCATCTCATAGATCCCTTCTGCCCCCATGGCCTCCTCTCTTGTAGTGACTCCTAATCCCGTGAGCATTGGTGTGTCAGCCCCTTTCTCCATGCTGCCACCAAGTGTTTCAACACACTTCCCGTGTCCACTGCAGTTGTTCTTCCTTCCACCCTGTTTCTTCTTTGTCCTTTAGTCCCACTCCCATAAGTCCAAGATGGATCTTAGACCACCTAAGACAACACAAGAGGAAAGTCCCCATTGCACCCATGGACTTCTCTCATCATCCTTGCTAAAGGACCAAAGAAGCAAAAAGTGATAACTCACTTTTCAAAAAGTGATTCAGGTGAAAGGGTTATGGAGATAGCCTACCCGGATCCCATAAAGAAGAAAGAAGATCTATCTCCTATAGATTTTACAAAGTGACCCAGGTCACAATGGGAACATCATCAGAGAGCCTGCAAGGAGAGGCCTTGTCAGCCGTGGATGCCCTTTGCAAGAAACTGCAAGAAGAAAAGGAGAAGAAGAGAATGTTAAAGGAACAAAACAAACATCTTCTCCAAGCTCTGCAAAGAATGGGCAATGCACCTCCTATAGCTGCCGCCAAAACTCCTAAAGTCCTTAGTCAGGAGAAGATAAATGAATACACCAAGATTGGTGAACAAGGTGCAGCAGTGTCCTCCTGGAGAGAGCAGATCCTCAGAGACAGTGAGGAAGTAATCACAAAGTTCACAGGCCTCTACCAAAGTATAGATAAGGCAAACAATGAACTCCAGGAAATAGCAGGACCCATCTCCGAAGAGTTGGACCATGCTAGGTTGCAACACATGAGACATTCTAGAAAATGATCGACTGCCTAACCGATGACTTGTTAAAATTCGGTGTCATTGATCACCCGTGAGCACACAACAAAGCACTTGTCACTTTAGACTATCAGGTTGATCAAATGGAGTTTTTCCTAGAAAAGATAGACAAAATCAAGGAGGAAGCCCTGGACGTGAAACATCAAATGGAGCAGATCATCTTGAGGATGTCTCTAGGGTTTCTTAATGCATCGTTCACCTTAAGAGAAGAAAACGATACTATTCAGATTTTCAAGGGAATTGCATCACAAGGTTTGACGCCAGAGGTCACTTTTGACCGAGAATCTATTAACAACCTTCTGGCTTGCCGTGATTTTGTCGGGTACTTGATTGAGGTAGGAAATGAATACTTCAAGCTCCCTGATAGGCTCAGAGATGAATGAGAAACTTGCAAAGTCATTAGAGACCACACAAAGGGTCCCGATCATGATCAACTTCAGAAGATGATCAACAAGTTTATGGAGTATCGAGCTCAAGTATCATATCACCTCTCTAGAGTAGAAATAAGACACTCCATTCGAGTAAAGGGATGATGATGAATAGGATTCCTCCTTCTGGGATAAATCCCATTTTTGTAAAATTATTTAAAAGTATGTTGGCACACGTGATGACATCATCCATGTTGCACCATGGGATGTTGTCATCCACAAATTGCCCCAAAGTCAACATTTGACTTTTAGATATTTTGTAGATATTTTGTAAATAAGTTGTTGGCTCCTTTTTGTCTTCTTTCTCCTTCTCCTTCTATAAATACTTGGATACTTGTAGTATTCAAGGGGGGTGGGTGAACAATCTTGTATGAAAAATAGAAGTGAGGAGAGAAAGACTTTGAGATTTCTTGTAATAGAAGAAAACATTAATACAAATATTGAGACTTTGTGCTGAATTCATGTGTTATATGCATTAGATATTTCTTACGTCATATCTGTGTGTCTATTCTGTTAGATTCATATCTACTTTTGTCATTTTGTTTATCAGTATTGCTTTATTTGTTTATGTGAGTAAGTTTGGCTCTATTTACTACCGGCCCAAAACATAAACCCTTTGACCTTTCTACTTTGGAATTCATTTCTTTTCTCCCTTCAGATCCATCTTTCTTCCATTCCTTCCTTCATTCCTTTTTGTTCTTCATTGGAACTAACTCTACTGGGATGAGATCCCAAACCCCCCTGAAGGTAGAATACTGTTGGACTTGCATAGATTCCTGCTGGTAGAATAGCAATAAACTAGTTTCACTTTGTTATCTCAAAGAGGGCTATGCCCTACACATTGTTGGCCTATCTATCCATAGATCTGCCCACCCGACAAGATTTTTGGACCAATAGTTTTTGGCGACTCCATTGGGATCGAACTAAGAAAATAAATAAAAATTGTCAAAGTCACTACCAGTTTGAAAATTTTAACCCTTTGTTAAAATCTGAAATTTTTGCAAAAGTGACCCAAACTGAAAATTTTCTTAGCAGATCTATAGATCTAGACCAGTTAGAAACCTTTAGTTCACTGAGTTTTTATAAAAACCCATATATTTCCGTAGATCTGAGATCTTGATATTTTTACAAATATTTTCAAACCCTTGCAAAAATCAAATCTAAGATCTGAAAATCAGCTTACTAAAATTATCCCACTTTTTATCCCTACTAATCCTTGTCATTAAACCGCAATCAGTTGTTTAAAAAAGGGATAAATTTAAATATTTAGAAAAGTGCATGCTGCTGATTTTTCTAGAAAAATCAGAAAATCAGCAAGTACAAACAAAAAGATTATTATAAATCTGCTCCAAATTATTGCTGATCTGAGTAGATACACTGGCGGGTGAACCATTTACCCGTAGCAGAAGAGCTCATGGAGAAGTCGATCCTATTTTTGATCTACTTCAGAGGCACAATTTTAGTATTACACTAGCACATTTCTCATCACTGAGTTCAGCTGATCGGTCAGCAAGAAGAATGTGTGCCGCCTCCACGAAAGAAATGGTTTTCATAGGAGCTTCCATGTTAATTTGCAGTGCCCTATTACTAAGCGGAACCACACTCCCGGCTCACGTCCTCTTTCCAAGCTTTTCAAATGGCAGTACCATGGGGAAATGCTATGGGTCCTCTTGCATTGCGCATCTAGTTCACGCACTCCCTCATGGAAACTACAAGAATTTCCAAGATTTGATGGGAGTGGAAATCAAAGCATGGATTCACATATATCTACATTCATTATGTCATGTAACATCCTAGATGTGACCCATGAAGACGTGTTGGTATGCCTCTTTCTAGAGACCTTGCAAGGCCTACAGTAGAGTGGTTCCAACACTTGCCGCCGGATCTATCACCAGTTGGGCCACATTACGAACTACATTTGAAGACAAGTATAAGCCTTCAGAAGATGCATTTGCATTACTGTCAAAGATTACTCACTTGAAGAAGGAGGCCAATGAAACCATGCATGATTTTATCACCCGTTTCAATTCATTGATTAACCGTGTGCCACCTGCCATGTTGCCAACACTAGAAAATCAAAAGTGTTTCTTTGTGAATGCCATGAGTTCAAGAGTAAGTTTCTTACTCTTACAAGAACAAATCACCACCTTGGTCCTCACTCAAGTTGTGGCCATTCGGATAGAGGATAACCTACTTATATCTGGTGAGTTAAAATGAGAGCCATCCAAATCAAAGGCTTCAACTCCTTCTCAAGCCACTTCATCAGATCTAACATTCCTAGAAGATGGCAAATGACTTACTTGCATTAAAGAAGCAATTAGCTCAAGCTTCGTCTACCACTCCATATCGGGATATCCCATGGAGGAACTTCACTCCCAACAACACCCCACAAAGGCCACGTTTTCCTGCTGTTGCTCCAAGGTTAGCACTTGAGGCCCCTCCGGTTAATGCCCTGGTCGAGATCAAAGAAGATGAGAAAATTTATGAAGAACCTTCGTTGTAAGGTGAAGATGATCAAGATGTCGGTGAACCGACTGGCGACTCTATGATCGGGTATATGGAATTTGAAGATGAGGAATCTGATGAAGAAGAAGGTACCCAAGGGTATGCAAGTGGATAGTCATATGCTGTTTTCACCCACTCACAAGGAAAAGAAGTAGAAGTTGCTGCCAAGATACAAAAGGAGAAGGTTGTGTCGAACACGCCTCCAACAATTGCTAAAAGAGGTAATCCTCTTCCTACTCAACCTCCTATTAAACCTTTTGCGAAGAAATATTTTCCTCCTATCTCTCCTCCAAATCAGCCTTCTTCCATTTCCATAAAGACCAGTAACCCTCCCCTACCATCATGAAATGAGGGACTCATTCCTTCGTCAACGTAACCCTTGGTCGCATTCGACATAGTCGATCACACTAAAAAGACCAAGATTCAAATGTCTGAGGCTGAATATCTTCAGTCTAACCCTGAGTAACTTGTAAGATTAACCGAATATATCCAAAGCCAAGCTGTCATCCCCTCTCATGTCTCCCGAAAGGAATCCTTTCCACTCCTCCTGCATCTCACATAAATGTTGCCTCAACTTCCGTGTCAGAAAAATTGAACCTTTTTATCTCTCCCTCCTAATCAATGGTCACAAACTAAGCAACTGCATAATTGATTCTAGGGCTTCCGATAATGTCATGTTGGTAAAGGTCACCCATGCTTTGGGCCTCACTCTTACCAAGCCTTTTGGTAGATGTTACTCCATGGAAACCAAACAAGTTCCATTAATTGGTCAGATCAAAGACGCACAATTTGCATTTGTAGCATTCCCAGAGAAAAGGGTAAAGATGACCATCCTCGTTGCTGATATTCCAGCAGCATATGGAATTTTACTAGGGAGAAGTTTTTGTAGGGAAGTCGGTGGAGAGATTCATATGGACTGGTCCAAAGCCAGAATCCCATCAAAGGAGTAATGTAGACATTGGAGCCTGAATCACAAAAGAAGTACCTGGTCACCAACTCTGATGACCCCAAGGCCCAGATTCTCTTTGAATCATCAGGGATGGGGAACTACTTCTTATCCACTGAGTCTGATAGAATGGACGTTCTCATCAGGAGGAGGACCTTAACAAGATATGGACGCTGCAGTTTGATGGCAGTTGTGTAACAAGTGGATGTGGTGTTGGAGCCATCCTGATATCTCTAAAGAGGAGATTTTCCCTCTTTCTTTCAAATTGTAGTTTTTCAATACAAACAATACTGCTGAGTATGAATCTTTGCTACTCGGCATGCAAGCTGCAAAGGAAAGAGGAATCAAGAACCTAAAAGTACAAGGTGACACCAAACTGATTGTCAATCAGGTAAAGGGAGTATACCAGGTAAAAAATGATAGACTCAGGCACTACCACAATGCAAGTATGGGACAACATTGAGGAGTTTGATGCCTTCTCAATCAAAGTGGTTCCATGAGCCCAAAATGACATGGCCGATTCATTGGCCATCTCTACCTCACTTATGCTCCCTCACCCAGGGCTGAAAACAGACACATATACCATTGAGGTAGTCTTTCACCCAAGCGTGACAAATTCTCACCACTGGTAGGTATTCAACGATGACAATCAACTTATTGCTTTCCTAGAGAAAGCAGACAATTTCAATGAGCTTCATTTCGAAGGATCTACTTTGGTATGTCATGAGTCCATCACTGGTCAATCAAATGAATCAATAGAAGGTGGAGGCATCTGTCAGCTCAAGGGGAACAAAATTCTGAAAGGTTTAGTCTCCCTAGAATGATTTTTGACAAGCATGACCACTTCGTCAAGAAAAAGTGACAGAATGACCCTAGCTCTTCTCCAGAGACCGAATCTATTAATCTAAGCTCTACAGAGCATCCGTAGTTTGTGAACATCGGGAAGTGTTGTACACCCGAGGAAAAGTAGAAATTTTCAAGTTGTTGAAGAAATATATGGACATATTGGCATGGTCTTATGCCGATCTAAAGTCTTTCAAGCCTAAGGATGTTCAACATGACATCCCGTTAAAGGACGATGTCAAACCCTTTTGCCAGAAACAGAGGCACTACAATCCTAAGATCGGGTACCATCCAGGTGGAAATACAGAAGATGTTGGATGCAAGAATTATCTTTCCTATCCATCATAGTACCTGGGTCACAAACATTGTGCCCGTGTGAAAGAAGAATGGTGAAATACGCATATGCATAGATTTTCGCAACCTGAACCAGGCGTCCCTGAAGGACAATTATCCACTGCCCATAATGGATCAGGTTCTACAAGCAAGTAACTAGTTAGAGATGTTGTCCATGCTCGATGGTTTTTGGGCTATAATCAGATTGAGGTCTCACCTGAAGACCAATTCAAAACAGCGTTCACTACTCCCTGGGGCACATTCACCTACAGTAGGATGCCTTTTGGCTTGACCAATGCCGGTGCCACCTTTCAGCGAGCTATGGACTTCGCATTCAAAGGTATGATGGGGAAGGTCATCATGGTTTATCTGGATGACTTAACTGTGTTCTCTAAAAAGTGAAGTGATCACTGTGATCATTTGGAGCAAGTATTGATTAGATGCCGAGAACATGGGATTTCCCTAAATCCAAAAAAGTTTGTTTTGGGGTCACTGAAGGAAAGTTGTTGGGACACGTTGTCAGCAAGGAAGGAACAAAAATAGACATCAAAAGAGTCAAGGCTATTCAGAGCCTTACCTTGCCCACAAGTAAGACCGGTGTTCACTCCTTCTTCGGAAAGGTGAATTTTCTCAGACGCTTTGTTCCAGACTTCACTGAAAAGACTCGTCACATATCAAATATGATGAAGGGGTCACAAAATTTCTCGGTGGAGTGAAGAAGGAAAGACGTCATTCGAGGATATAAAAGCCTCATTGCTCATGCACCAGTTCTGGTGTGCCCTGACTTCTCCAAATATTTCATCATGTACAGTTATGCATCCACGCATACTGTATCTACCATCTTAATGCAGAAGAACTCTGAGGATGTTGAATCCCCAATCACATTCATGAGCTCCCCTCTCAAGCTTCATGAATTGAAGATGTCTTAGTTAGAAAAACATGCCTTCGTAGTAGTCAAAGTAGTCAAGAACTTCCGGTACTACATCCTAAACTCTCATATGGTAGTGTTGGTTCCTGACATGGTAGTTAAGTCTATCCTAACTCAATAGGAGTTAGGAAGCTTACGAGGGAATTGGATCGCAAAGGTCCAAGAGTATGATCTAGACATCAAACCAACCAAGTTGGTAAGGGGTAGAGGCCTATGTCAGCTCATGGCTGAAAATAAAGATTCAGGAGATCCTGAAGAGAAAGTTGATTGCATCGATGGAGCGCAGGGTGAGCTGAAGAAAGTTGATTCTCTACCTATGGTTCTATTTGTTGCAACCAGCAGACGAGTGGTATTCGACATCACTTTCTTTCTCACTTATGGTGAGTGTCCAGCCCATCTAACTTCAAAGGAGAAGTGGACAGTAAAGCTCAGGGCAGCCAGATATGTCATATGGGATGACGGTTTATACAAGCATGGGATTGATGGCATCTTCTTGCGATGCATTGACAAGCCACATCAGGTGAAGTTACTAGAAAGCTTTCATGATTCAGCCTGCGGTGGTCACTTTTCCTCTTCTATGACAAGCACATAAGATCATTTGGGCTAGGTACTACTGGCCAATGCTATTTCAGGATACAACCACCTAGGTAGAAAAATGTGAGCTCTGCCAATAGTTCGTTGGTAAACCAAAATGGCTAGTTTTTCCCCTCAGCCCGTCATTATTGATGAACCATTCAGGAAATGGGGAATTGACTTTATCAGAGCACTCCATCCCTAATCAAGTGTCAGACATAGTTATGTCCTAATAACAACAGATTACTTCACCAAATGGGTGGAGGCCATACCTATTAAGAATGCCACCTCTGAAGTTGTTTGTAACTTCATCAAAGAAAATATCATTGTGAGATTTGGCATCCCACACAAGATCATTGTTGATAATGCTTCCAACTTCTCCTCATGGGAAGTTATTGGTTTTTGCTATGAATACGGAATAACCTTGGCCCATGCCTCAGATTATTACCCTCAAGGGAATGGTCAGGCTGAATCCAACAATAAAAACCTAGTGACTATCATACGGAAGCTAGTCGATGAGAATCAACGGTCATGGCACAAGTCATTGTATGATGCTTTGTGGGTAGACCGTATTACCCGAAGAGGTCTCTTGGAATGTCACCTTTTCAAGTGTTATATGGAATTGATTTGAGATCCCTATCTCCATGGAACTCCCTGCTCTACACTTGGCATGAGCGATCGAAGATGAAACTTTCCAGAATTCTCTTGAAAAGAGGATCATGTATCTAATAGAACTTGAAGAAAAAAGGGTAAGGGTGGTCGACAGGATCACCGAACATCAGAATAAAGTCAAAATACTATTTGATAAAAAGGCCAAGTAGAGAGATTTCTAGGTGGGAGATCTTGTCCTCCTATGGGACAAGCGAAGAGAACCAAAGGGCATGCACGGAAATTTGATTCTCTTTGGAGAGGGCCATTCAAGATCAGACAAGTTGAATGGAGAGAGTAGCTTCTATCTCTTGTATCTAGATGGAACTAAACTCCCGCTTCCCTATAGTGGGCAACATCTCAAAATATTCAGGAAGTAGAGCTTGCTCTCTTCTTTTGTATAGTTTTCTTTAGTTGTGTGTTTGTTTTTGTCGTGTGTTTTCTTTTTGTTAGTTGTGTGTTTTCCTTTCTTTTTTTCATCACCCTTGTTTTTGACCCTATAACCCAATGGATAGGCACATGAAAATCTGGGATTCTCTACCCTTAAGCTTCACTCAAAGATAGTCCCCAGAAAGAGCCAGTTGTTATCCTGTAAAATTGACAAGGGCAATTTTGCAGGTAACCATACCAAAATTCCATGTTTGGTCCCCTGATAAGGTCTATTAATGTTCTAAATGGCCTAGAACTCCCTTTTGGAAAATCAAGTTTCAAAGAACTTAGCCATTTTCAAACCTTTTGACTGGGCAAGTAATGTAGTGTCAACACTCTCAAAACTGCACCCCTTTGGTCCCTAGGCGCACTCATGCTTATTGCAACATCATTAAATGATGCGCCCTCTTTAAGTGTCTGGTGCATCCATGCAAGCATGTTAACACCTTTTTGAGTGTACCTTAGGTGCATGTAACATGATGTCGACATATTAAACATCGCGCCTAGTGCAACCTTCCCCATGTCGACACTCTGTAAAGTGTGCCAAAGGAAAAGTTGGTGGCGCAATAAATGCACATTTTTCTATATATAGGCACACCGACCTATCATTTTCACAATTGAAAAAATGTGAAAAGTTATTCCTCTCTCTATGCTGTCAGTTGCTCTCATCAGCCCATGCATGCCATTTGTCATGATCGTGGACCCCACCTCATCCCTTCATCGTTATTTATACTGGGTAAGTGGTTTCTACCATCCTTGTTGTTGTTTTTATGGATGTTGGGCTAGGTGATTAGGATTGTTGAATAATAAAAATGAATTTAGAAGGAAAGGATAATGCCATTTACAAACCCAAGTACCCACCTACAAACTCTCCTTTTCCTTTTCTTCCAAGATCTACAAATCTGGAAGGCTCGGCCTCAAAAATAACTCATGCCCATTTGTCCTTCACTCCTTGCCTTGCTAGGTTTTCCCTCCTGGACATCAAAATCTGAGCCAAAAGAGTAAAATCAAGAAAAAGGGAAATCGACCCACATAGTGAAACTATTTTCACTATGGCGCATTGCAAACTCTATTACACTAAACACAGTCGCACCCCTTTGGCACACTATTTCACTATGTTGCATCATAAAAATAGTGCGCCATTGGTGCATTAAAGGACCGTGTAGCATAATCCCTTCTCGCGCCCTATAAACTACAAAATTCCTAAGGCATGCAAGCGCTGGTGCCAAAGCAACTACAACAACACTGCATGTTGTGCAAACCCTTCCGCGTGCCACACAAACCAAGCCCCTTGGCGCACTTGACCTATGTGTTACACCTTCTACAAATGTGCTTGGCACACCTCACCCTCATGTAACATCTACCACATCTGTGCCAATGGCGCACCCTGAGACCTTGCTACACCAAACAAAATTGCACCTAGTTAAAGCACTTCCTATGTGCAAGTGCATATTCCTTGACATCAACATCTGAATGTTGTGTGTAGCCTTTCCACACCCCACATGCCCCCTTTTGGCACTATTTTCCCCATGCAACACTCCCTAAAAGTGTGCCTTGCTTTTCAAAACCCCCTAGCCTATAGTAAGGATGCGCCTTGCCCAGAGGCTCATAAGTTGGTAATTTTTCATTCTGCAAAGCTTTTATGGACAACTTGATGGCTAACATGGCCCTTCTATGTTGGAACTCTCTGATTCTTCTTGTAGAGCAACAACAATCCTCGAGTGCACTTATGTCTTCATCGAGTAAGAAGCCAACCAAGTCCAAAGGCAAAGCCAAGTTGACGGAGTAGGAAATGAAGTATAAATACCAAAAGGTCAGGATGCCTGACTCACTTGCAGAGTGTGATCTCGATATCAGAGATTCAGAACTTGGGCATATAGACATGGATGACTTTTGGGCCAGAACCAAGAAGGTCACAGGCAGCCCGTGGATGGATAAATTGGTTGGTAAAGTGGTCTACACTTTTCACGCAGGGCTCCCAGTGAGTGCAATTAATAATGAATTCATCATGTTGGTGGGCCGTTGTTACAACAAGGACACAAGATGTGTCGAAAATGAGGAGGGAAAGGTGATAATCAACCTCACAGCCTGACACTTTGAAACTATCTTGGGCATCCCCCACCATAGACATTTTGTGGTAGTAAGTCAAGAAGACTGCATGAAGACTTGGACCGATAATGAGGACAAGTGCATGCAGATGATGAATGAGGTATACCTCAAGAATAAAAAGGTGGTGAGCAGGTGGCCCCAAGTCATTCATCAAGTGATTTTTTAGAAGAGCTGAGTGACACGATCACCTTCCTAAGTAGAGTACATGGGCTCCCTGATGCCCATTACTTTCACAAGTGGATGCTCAGGTATTTGGAAACAATGAATAAAAATGTGCCCGATCAGCATTTTGGCTGGGCTGAAATTATCAGTGATACAATCTCGGAACAACTTCAATGACTTTCAACAACTGGGAGGTTCTATATGAACTCCTATGTAGTATATGTAGCTGCCTCAGAGAGAGACTACCCAGGGTTGAATCAGTATGGGGTATGGCCCCAGGTCAAAATATATGAATACTATCCAGAGTTGAGGCTTGAGAACAACATAGCTCAGTTCAGCAAGATCAATGATGTCTTCTTCTATGGCATCATCTACCTCTTGAGGCCCAACATGACTCATGGTCGGACAAGAAAAAGTGTGATCACCGCCACAAGGAAGTGGGGAGCGTTGTTTACGCAATTCCCCACCTTTACCTATCTCAGAGCTGCCAACTTCTTGGGAGAACCCACAAGATTGCCGAGATATGCGGGGCCTAAACTAATCCTTCTGGAGCTGTCAAGGTAGCTTATCACCTATCACAAGAAGTGTATGAAGAGGAAGAAGGGAGGAACTCCATTCCCCCTCACAAGTAGGTAGGTACATGTGCCCCTCACAAAGTAAAGCTTGGGAGATGTATGCAGAGCTTGAATTGCTCAATTTGAAGCATAATTTCCGGCAAGGCCAACCTTCGATCCTCGTGGTTGCCTTCCAAGGGAAAAGATCGATCCTATCCATGTTCCTTAGATCGAGGATATCTACATCAACTTAAATCATGAAGTCGAACTCAGGTGAAAGGATCACTCCTCCTATGGCCCCGAGCAGAGATCATTCAATATGGTGTGGCCATCATCCCAAAGGATTTCCTAGAAACTGATCAGGAAATTGATCAAGTTTACCTAGACACGGAAGGGGATGATTGGCCATTCGTAGATATTGACAGGAACAAAGCACCCTAGACCATCCAAGAAAGAGTTCAACCTACTCTGCAACGCACCGAGCATTGGTGTAAGAAAAATGGTATCATCTATCTTGGGGTAGATTTTATACATCTCCCCTAGGCAATGCACCCACCAGGCCAAAACACTTGCCTAAAGGCAAAGGAAAAGATAAAGTGGGAGAGGCAAGCACTACTCAAGAGAAAGCTCCTGAAAGCCCTCCTACTACCGCAGAAGAGCAAGTTGTGGACTTAGTGTCCCCAGGAAAAGAAGAAGCGGTAAGTGCTCCAATGGACACATCCACTCAGGATGTTGTCACAACTACAACTAGCGAAGTACCAACCATTCCCTCTCTCACTCCTCCTTCCCCTCCTCATGTCGCTCAAACAACCACTCCTTTGGTTGTGTCTTCTCCTCCGTCTTCTTCCTTTCCCCCTCCCTCTTCCTCCATCTTCTCTTCCCTTGCAGATCCCCCAACATTTCTTCCCTCATCTCACAGATCCCTTCCACCCCCATGGCCTCCTCTCTTGTAGTGACTCCTAATCCCGTGAGTGTTGGTGTGTCGGCCCCTTTCTCCATGCCGCCACCAAGTGTTTGACACACTTCCCATGTCCACTGTAGTTGTTCTTCCTTCCACCCCTATTTCTTCTTCATCCTCTGGTCCCACTCCCATAAGTCCAAGTTGGATCTCAGACCACCTAAGCCAACACAAGAGGAAAGTCCCCATTGCACCCATGGACTTCTCCATCATCCCGGCTAAAGGACCAAAGAAGCAAAAAGTGATAACTCACTTTTCAAAAAGTGTTTCAGGTGAAAGGGTTATGGAGATAGCCTACCCGGATCCCATAAAGAAGAAAGAAGATCTGTCTCCTACAGATTTTACAGTGACCCAGGTCACAATGGGAACATCATCAGAGAGCCTGCAAGGAGAGGCCTTGTCAGCCATGGATGCCCTTTGTAAGAAACTGCAAGAAGAAAAGGAGAAGAAGAGAATGTTAAAGGAACAAAATGAACATCTTCTCCAAGCTCTGCAAAGAATGGGCAATGCACCTCCTATAGCTACCACCGAAACTCCTGAAGTCCTTAGTCAGGAGAAGATAAATGAATACCAAGATTGGTGAACAAGGTGCAAGCAGTGTCCTCTAGAGAGAGAGCAGATCCTCAGAGATAGTGAGGAAGTAATCACGAAGTTCACAGGCCTCTACCAAAGTATAGATAAGGCAAACAATGAACTCTAGGCAATAGCAGGACCTGTCTCCGAAGAGTTGGACCATGCCAGGTTACAACACGAGACATTCCAGAAAATGATCGACTGCCCGACCGATGACTTGTTAAAATTTGGCATCATTGATCACCCGCGAGCACACAACAAAGTGCTTGTCGCTTTAGACTATCGGGTTGATCAAATGGAGTTTGTCCTAGAAAAGATAGACAAAATCAAGGAGGAAGCCCTGGATGTGAAACATCAAATGGAGTAGATCATCTTGAGGATGTCTCCAGGGTTGCTTAACACATCATTCACCTTAAGAGAAGAAAATGATACTATTCATCTTTTCAAGGGAATTACATCACAAGGTTTGACGCCAGAGGTCACTTTTGACCGAGAATCTATTAACAACCTTTTGGCTTGCCAGTGATTTTGTTAGGTACTTGATAGAGGCAGGAAATGAATACTTCAAGCTCCCTGATAGGCTCAGAGATGAATGAGAAACTTGTGAAGTCATCGGAGACCACACAAAGGGTCCTGATCATGATCAACTTCAGAAGATGATCAACAAGTTTATGGAGTATCGAGCTCAGTATCATATCACCTCTCTAGAGTAGAAACAAGACACTCCATTCGAGCAAAGGGATGATGATGAATAGGCTTCCTCCTTCTGGGATAAATCCCATTTTTGTAAAAGTATTTAAAAGTATGTTGGCACATGTGATGACATCATCCATGTTGCACCATGGGATGTTGTCATCCACAAAATTGCCCCAAAGTCAACATTTGACTTTTAGATATTTTGTAAATAAGTTGTTGGCTCCTTTTTGTCTTCTTTCTCCTTCTCCTTCTATAAATACTTGGATACTTGTAGTATTCAAGGGTGTGAAAATTTGTATGAAAAATAGAAGTGAGGAGAGAAAGACTTTGAGCTTTCTTGTAACAGAAGAAAACATTAATACAAATATTGAGACTTTGTGCTGAATTCATGTGTTATATGCATTAGATCTTTCTTACGTCAGATCTATGTGTCTATTCTGTTAGATTCATATCTACTTTTGTCATTTTGTTTATCAGTATTGCTTTATTTGTTTATGTGAGTAAGTTTGGCTCTATTTACTACCGGCCCAAAACATAAACCCTCTGACCTTTCTACTTTGGAATTCATTTCTTTTCTCCCTTTAGATCCATCTTTCTTCCATTCCTTCCTTCATTCCTTTCTGTTCTTCATCGGAACTAACTCTACTGGGATGAGATCCCAAACCCCCTGAAGGTAGAATACTTTGTTGGACTTACACAAATTCCTACTGGTAGAATAACAATAAACTAGTTTCACTTCCCACCCGATAGTTTTTGGACCAACAAGTCCTTCATCCAAGAAAATACAACCATGCTAGCATTAGTCATTATATGGGGTAGACTATTGGATGGTCGTATCAAGACCAATTTTTAGTCAAAATGAAGTCTTATTCACATTCCAATTTTGGTCATGAAGCAAACTATCAAAGCTATCAATGCCTTAACACAACTCGATTAAAAACTATTGTTAAAAATATAATAGCGATGAGAAACTATTAGAGATATCCTATGTTTTAGTGTGAACATTAAGATATTATTATTGTGGATATATTATTATCATGGATAATATAATTTTAATGTAAATGTAAAGTTACATATAGTAAATAGTATTTACTATATGGTAGCTAGTTATTAAGTAAGTTAGTAAGTTAGATAACAAAACAATATGGAATTGTTTTATTATTAATATTGTTAATTAGTTTAAACCATTCGGGAGAATTGGTTTCATATCCAACAAAATAAATTGTTGATAGGTTGCATATAGGAAAAAGATTGTTATGTGAGTTGTTAGTGTGCAGCTCCTATATAATGGAGTACATAGCTATGGGAAAATAGATATAGAAGAGGAAATCAAAGCTAATCCATGCTCCAAACCAAGAATTTTCTAATGAAACAACATCACTATTCACTTTTAAGGCTTAAATTTATACCAAGGATTTTATGAAATACTACATTACAAACAACATAATGTCACCTTAGCCAAAATAGTTCATCATTGATATAGACCCCGGATTAAGACGGTTTACATCTAAGGATATCATCCTTATCCTATTAAGGTTATTATGATTTCATGTTCACATTAAGTTTCCCTTTAATTTTGATACGCAAAGGTGCCCACAACAAAGGTTGAAACCATTTGTTCTAGCATTCCTTTAACAACATAATGAAAGAAAGGGTGTTACATACCTCCCCTCTTAAAAGCATCATCGTCCCAATGATGTGGTCTTTGTTAAATGAAATCAAAACAATTCCACATAGGTTATAATGATAATTCCTACAGAATAGTCACTATCTCCCCGGATAGTTTATGGTTTTCAGATTTGAAACTTAAATTCAGTAGTTGTATCGCTTATCGACCGTAAATAGTCACGCAAGTCTAAATTATGTCATGATTCTATCATTTAAGTAAATCATTTTTATATACTGCAGAATATATAGTTACAACAAGTTTTATAAAGATGAACCAAAGAAGAAAAGCCCCTTTTTTGTTGTTGGGGGATCAAGTCTTTGCATTATTTAATCACAAAAAAAGACCCAAACAATCATTCATTTAGCTAAACTTAAATATTTCATATTTCAAATATCAACCACCTCGACATATCTTACACTTTTTATCTTCTAATCCTAGTCCAATTAAAGAATATCACAATGTGGATATCCAAGGTTATGGATCCACCGATTTGTTTATTTATTTTTAACAATTATTGACTCAAGAAAGAGTACTAACAACCTAATTACCTATCCTCAAGCAAGAGGTCTTCAGGTTTATAGAAGTTCGTGGAAATTGGCTTACATAAAACCTCTTGAAGTGTTAAGTAACAAAGTTACCTTATAAGCTATAGACTTGCCATCAACAAATTTTTATTCCACTGTTAAGAGTCAACATATTGAATATGATAATTTCAGTATCTTGGGTTGAGATAACAATTATGTACGTCAAATATTTGATAGAATACAAAACAATCATTCAGATAAATGCTACCTAATCTAACATAAGCTAAAAATTGGACATTTTTATTCCATACCACAAAGAAGAATTAGGTTTTACAATTGTTGATCAATTTTTCATTGAGTACAACAAATCCATATTTTCTTTCTTTTAGTATTGAAGAATACTAATCTCATGGATCCCTTCACAATTTCCTTTATATCCTGTTAGGGATACATGTTCCTTTCCCATGTTGTCTACTCTTGCAGTATGCTTCATCATTTGATGCTTGTTCATCTTCTTTAAAGGACATTTGTTGGCATAATGCCCATTACCACACATGAAACATCCACTAGTAGGTCCTGATTAACCACCTTTAACTTTTCCATTTGCAACAGTACTATGCTTTTTCCTGCAGGTTATCACTACAAGTTTTTGGGAAAATTTATTTTTAACGTAACACATTTTCCTATTATGCTTTATCCGCTGAATTTTCTTAGCATTCCAAGATGAAAAAGAATTATCACTCTTATGATCCTTTTCATTTTTATGAGTGGGAATGTCTAGCATATTTGGTTTTATCCCACTGGATTTTTCAAATATCATCTTATCGAAAAAAGGTCCAAGTTTATCCAACGCTCCCCCAATTTTTGTTTAGTTCATCCTTGGATTGATAAGTCCAAAACTTGCCACCATTGATCAGTTCATCATTTAAACAAATCTATTATTTTCCATTAGTAAAAAACTTAAGTTTTCCTTTATCCAACTTATCATTTTCACCCATCACCAATTGCTCCAAGGCATCTATCTGGTTCTGGGTATATCAAAGGATTTCCATAATTTTGTCTAACTTTTTCACCGTTGAAACCGCAGCAAAATCTGACCGATTCTTTCTTCATGGTGCATCCTTTCCATATCCATTTTATTCGAAACAAAAATTATTATTTTTATTAGTGTAAGGACCCAATAATTCTAAGAGTTACAACCTTCAACTCTGATACAAAAATGTAACATCCACTTTTGTCACCTCATATCTAATATTTTTTATTTTATTTTTTTTTTATTAACTTTTACTTTATGCTGATTTAAATACCCATATATTTAAATATACATAAACCTTAATGCAATCCATTTCTCGATAAATGTCATGAACCATGTGTAGCTATATGAGATAATACTTAACTTACTCATTCTCCCTTAATTCTCTGTACGAGCCCATACATAAAATGTATCCCTTTGGTTCTCCTTTAACAAGATATGATATATAAGTGAAAACCCCTAAGTGTGTACCTAGGTTCCACCTATGAAATCCACAGCATCTCATAACTTAGATAATGGTGAAATCTTGATAGTGTAATCAACAACTTACACCACTTTGCACAAAGTTTTTGAGTCATGTATGCCATGCTCAATTCCATGATGGCACACTCGTCATTAGGAAATTGTCGTTTCACCTTAATCACTTATTCAATTATATGGATTCACAGATGTTAATGTTGTAAACAACTACAAGTCTTAATCAAGGAAAAAAATCTAGTTTAACCTACATGAAGATGTACCTCTATGTCAACCTATGATGCTTATGGGAAAGTAAGTGTTTTCATAACAATTCACCTTGTTACTTGACCACTTCCCTTCCCGTAGCCATCATAAGTTGATATAAGGGTGTGTTCCCAGGAGGTCCAATCTATCTTTGTAACTCTATCAAGGTTTTTACTTAAGACAACACCATGCCACACTCCAACCTCTTGATGAGACAACTCGGTATAGCTGCTAAACAACAATATCCTAATAATGACATCCATCATTATAGGGATATGACTGTGTAGTAATTATGCAATGAGTTAATCTACTAAGAAAGCGGTATGGGACATGGTATCTAAAGTTTTCAAGGTAATTATTATCATCAAGAATGGTCAAGATTTTATGACACCTTCTCCATGAATGGGTCGTACCTAAAATCCAATCTCACGTTTCTCCCAGGACCTCAATCTCCGTAACACTTAATTTCCTTACTAGGTCTCATGCTCAAGTTAACCATAAATGGAGAATGATACAATTAAGGTCTAAGACCAGCATTACAGATTAAAATATGTCCCAGCTTAATTAATTAAGCCCATGTTTTCTTTATTTCATATCTTAGGGATATATACTTACATAAAACTAAGTATTTAAGTATGATTCATAATCCTTGTCAATTACTATAGGCTATCAATGCCAACCATTATTTTATTTTAAATACGTCACTTTGCTTAGTTGTAGCTTAATTAAGGGAATTCATTTCACTATATCCAATAATTAAGATATGTGTGAGTATCCACCATGAAATATTTGATGAACCACTTGCCCATTCATCTTCCCCGTACAAAGTCTTTAATCCCTTTTTAAATGATCACTTACTAATTCTCTTTAGAGATAATTATAGTGTTGACTAGGGTTAAGGTTCAGATACTATGTTCTTTCCAACTTATTACATATGTTCCCATATTATTTCCATTTTCCGGTTATCATACCTATATGCTCATAATTGACACATAATGAGATAGTACTTTTTTATACCTTATCATCTTCTTAAACAAAATACCTAATAACACAAATGATCACAATTCAAGTAATTTTTATGCAAAGTGAAACCATTCTTAATATATATTCATGTTAGATTACCATAAGCTCTTCCTATTGATTCTTATGTTTGTTTTCTTCTTACGGGACTTGGTTTTGTATCCACAATAATTCATTATTACATTCTATATATTTTGATCTGTTTTAGCATCACTTAAGTTATAAAACAATTATAGCTCGATTATACCTCTTTTCATAACCTTACTATGGTTCCATGATCATCCAGCCTACTTACTTAATAATGGCCACTTGAGATAGTTAATTTTATTACCATGAGCTTCTCGATGGTTAAGGACACCATAATAATAACCTTTGATGAACTTATCACAAGGTGAATAAGTAGGTTGGTATAATACACTTGATAATGAGGCAGCACACCCACTAATAATTTGAACGATTTCCAAGTATGTTTATCCTATGCTTAATTAGAACATAATATTCATAAGCAACATTCCATTCATAGTTCATTATCTGTTCCGAGGATCCACACCTAGGTCACGTGTAACACTTACTATTGATTTTGACTACCGCTTAATACAATAATACTTTATATACTAACAACCTATTATCGATTCATAACCCAACATTTTCCAACCAAGCACTTATAAATCAAGATATTTCAATGGTGAATCCAACCTGTATTTACTCAAATTGATGTTTATAAGCAAGATCAAATCTTCATTTCAATGATTTAAAAATTACATTAAATGGCAAGGTCTTTCTCATTTTCAAGGAGAATTATTTCATTTAGGAACATTAAAAACAATCATATCTTCAAACTTTCCTCGATCAAAAGAATATACAAAACTAAATACTTCACCCTTCCTTCTTGGCATTTATCTACAAAATTGTTAGCACGAGTCAGTTCACATGAACTAAGCATGATAAGCACCAACTCATCATAATGACATGCTTTACTTAGTTATTTCATAAAAATAACTCTCATTATCTTTATGAATTAATATTACAGAAATTAAGAAGGTAAACAATTCTTTTCCAAAATATGCCAAGAGAAACAAATATAATGAGCCATAAAAGAAATCAATTTCAGTCTTATATTTTAATACAACTTATACTGTCACTAAAAATCAGTCACTTGAGTTCTAAGATAAACATGAGAGCCATAAGTATTCAACAGACTAAAATACAAGAGTAACATGATTTCTATCATGCAATCCCATACTTGCATGCCTAAAATTGTTTACTCAACAATTAAGTAATCATAAATATATCAAGTATCACAATCAAGCAATATCTCAAATCTTACTCAATAGAACCAACAAAGGATTTCATACATCCCCTAAGGTCAGCTAAGGTCTAAGCATTAATGCCAAGACTTCATGAGTATTTAATTAAAATTATATAATCAATGCTTATCTACAGGATGATAAGAAATCATAGCATCATGCATGAAAAATGAACAGATTAAATTCCAACCACAAATTCCATAGCCAACACTTACCTCAACATAAAAAATTTAATTGAACATTCCAAGTTTAGGTAAAGAACATAATTCCATACCTCAATATTGTTTTCAACATATCAAGATCGGATAAACACTATAAGCATTTAACAACCTATAAGAGAGCAATTACCTGGTGTTGTCGAGATAACATGATTGTTACTTAATCCAGATAGCTCATCTAGACACTCAATATCCTATGAGTTTTCTCATAACACATTCAAATCAGTATGACCCGTATTTCCTTGGTAAGTCAAAGACACCATTGGAATGAGAAATGATCTACTAACCCATTCCACTGAACAAGGTTAGAACATACCAACTAAATTCATGACACAACCAAGAAAAATCAATAAGAAACTTTCTAGATGTCAAGAAACACTGAAATCACTATGAACAACGAAATATAGATTGCTGAGAGAAAAGAGTCACTTCTAGGTGAACTGAATACCACACAATTCAATTTAGAACCTAACAGCCGTAGAGGATGTAACACATTTATATGGACTCATTTAGATGAAGAAACCAACTAACCCATCATAATAATGTAGGAATATATATAGCTTAACCATTTTCCCACACAATGAGTTAATACACAAAATCGATGCAACCATTTCATTAACAAGAAAACACATGATACGGTTATCAAGAACACTCAAGTTTTTTTTTCGTATAAATTACTATGAAGTAGTAAAAACACCAGATAATTCAATCTAGAAGCCAAGAGGCTATCAATATTGGTCAAATTTAATACCCTCGCCATGCTTAATGACTCAAGTTCATCATTAGAAACATAAAAACCATCTTCATATGAAACTCGAACAACTCATCAAAAGAATCAACTAGAATTATGGAATCATTTCCTATCATTTTCCTAAACCTTCTTACAACTATTAAATGGTAGGTCATTACTAGTGACAAATAACCAACAAACCTTTACTACAGATTTTTGATCCTCGAAAAAGTAATCAATGATCCCTGCAAGCATAGTCAAGAGCATAAATACCTCAAGAAACCAAACCCAACTAATATTACTAGCTCATATGTTGAGGTAAGAAGTACCCCATAAAAGGAACTATTCAACACTCTCTTTCAACCACAAGATCTAAAGCAAAACTTCTTAAAGAATATCTGACCTATTAAGATTGTTTTCTAATGAACAACAATATGCTGCCATTCTTCCAAGGTAAAGGAGATTCTTAGTTGAAATTGACTTTACTTTTGAAATCCACATGGTATTGTTAGTAGAAAAATCAAGCTTAAGAAAAAGCACAGTAAAAGTGGTTAATAACTTAACTCTCCAAATATCATTATAGAATTTCACAAAAGCCCAACTAATTTCCTGTTACAAGAGGACTATTGAAGTATCTAAGTGCAAAGTAAGATAGACTTTTCCTTTCATAGAAACCATCTCAAAAACATAATAAATCCCCATTCGGTATTGAACCCAGACAGAGTTGAATACCACCATGGTTATTGATGAGGAAAAGAAAGGAGACCAAAAAGGAATAAACAAAATGATGACAACTAGATTGCAAACAACCAGATAAACAACAACTGAATCAAGTTTGTAAAACATTTCAACAATTTGTTGCTAGATGGCACAACTTTCTATCGAGCCACCACATGTAGCTCTGGAGTCAGATCCTATACCTCCATTCAAATATGCCCAATTCATTAAATAAAGAGGAAGACTTTGGGTTAATAGAAACTACCCTTATCCCACAAAGGTTCAAAATTAGACATTGAGGTTAGTTTTTTCTTCAATAATGTTTTCTTACTATACTTAAACCTAGTCGACTTATTAAATAGTCGATGCATCCAACTAGAAGAAGCAATACTCCGTGAAGTAAAATATTTTACAAGAATAAACTGGAGTCTTATTAATTCTAACAAATACCTGGAATTAGAAGTTCATCTACAGTACATAACCACACAAAAACCGCTCCCATATTTCTACGGTATCTCATTTAATATATATATATATATATAACCTCATAAGAGATGGGTAGAATTCCAACAAGGTTTTCTACGCTTTTATCATAATTACCAAATCACAAGCTTGTATTAAAAATTCAACAACACGGGACGTGTCAAAGCCAATGACCTTTAATGAGTACATTTGTGTCACTTATTCAACCCATGAAATATGTTGTTTCATAATGCTAATAAAACAAAATGAAGCTAACAATCATTAATTTATTTCTAAGCAACATTCTTCACAAGTCAATGATAAGTCATACTCTACGAAGTAAGAATAAATCGATTCTACATCACCGAAATTATAAACAAAAATTTCATTCAAGGTAAAGTTATTTTTGTGTAATTACTAAATAGAGCAAGAAATTATAACGAGTTTAGAGCGTATCATGGTTGTTACACCTATAATTGCTTCCTTGCAATGTTCTCACCATTATTCAAAAAAATCCCCAACTTTTGAAGTGAATTCCTTCCTCCAACAATCACAATGCTTCCACAATATTTATTGAGTCTAGAAAACTTGTTTTACAATTGATTCAACTGATGTTTTCTTCATGCAACCTCACAATAACACATAGTTCCATTTTTCCTTGCATGCAGAGATTCTATAAATTTCTTGCAATGAAATGAATCAACACCCATAAACTGATTTTCATTTCCCCAAACCATCCACACATTACCCTAGGAAGGTGATATTTTAATGTGTATTAAATGACATTAATGTAGAAGTTAATGGAGCTTGCCGCCAAGTTTTACAAGCTAGCTATTTTTAGCTTCTAAATTTAGTAAGGTTCCATATTCATGCCATGCAAAGCACTTGTAGTTTTAGTTAACCGAAATATCCTTTCCCTAAACTCAGTTGGTGGGGAGAATTAAATAAAACATAAAGAATTCTATATGAATGTATTGGCTGTGGGGTGCCAACTCACCTCTTGATTCAATTTAAACAACCATGGAGTTTATAAGATACTTAAGAGACCAAATCATATCCTACGAAATAGTAATTTGGATGCCCATCCCTTTTATGTATTAAGGCTTCACACAAAATTTAATATGTTTATACATCCTTTCAAATAGACAAGGTGATGCTCCCATCTAGCTTCTCAAACAATAGGTTCACGTGTTAGGTTTAGAACCATGCAACAAAAATTAGATTGACCCCTGCTCATTTAAAGCTAGTAAACCCCTTTAGTAGTTGTTTAACTACTTTAAACTTTACAAATTCCTTTTTGTAATATATATGTATATGTATATATATATATATATATACAAAATAGTTATAACATTAGTGTTGATCGATTAAGTTGCTTGTGTATGCTTCGAGGGGATTGAAGCCTTTAATTTCAATAATTAATTCCTTGACTAATGAATGTAGTCCTTCATCCAAGAAAATATGACCATGCTAGCATTAGCCATTAGGTTGGGTAGACTATCGGATGGTCGGATCAAGACCAATTATTAGTCAAAATGAAGTCTTATTCAAATTCCAATTTTGGTCATTAAGAAAACTATCAAAACTATCAAAGCCTTAACATAACTTAATTAAAAACTATAATGTTAACAATTTAATAGAGATGAGACAACAACATCACTATTCACTTTCAAGGCTTAAATTTATACCAAGGATTTCATGACATACTACATTACAAATAACGTAATGTCACCTTAGCAAAAATAGTTCATCATTAAGATAGACCCCGGATTAACAGGGTTTACATCTAAGGAGATCATCCTTATCCTATTCAGGTTATTATGATTACATGTTCACATCAAGTTTATGTTTAATGTATGATACGTAAAGGTACCAACAACAAAGGCTGAAACCATTTGTTATAACATTCCTTTAACAATAGTAATAATAGCATGGGGTGTTATATTCTTCCTACCAAATCCCACTTAAATCTGATTTTGAAAATTCCAACATGTAGTTGATGTCAGCATCTTTCAAATGATACCGCACATGTAGAAATCTGAGTACTACAGTAGAATTTATGGTTTTCAGAAATATACAAGTCAGTTTGACACGCAATGACACATGGTGTGCTCGATTGACCGAGGAAATATGCCACCTTTTCATTTGGTTTTTCTTTTCTAGCACGTGTCATGCTTTGGTTAGTTTTCCAGATTCAACGCCTCATTGGTGTGCTTTGATAGGTTGTGTGTTGCACACTCAAGTCTAAAAGATGATGTGGCATAGTGATTAGCACAAAATAAGGTGCAAGGTGTAGAAGAAAATGTAGGCACGCGATAGGGAAATAGAGGGAAGGTCCATATGTAGGAGGAATAGGAGAATAATTGTAGGGGACAAGTATGGGGAAGGAACATGAGTATTCAAGGCGAGGAAAGGCATGTAATTGTAGAAAGTAAATGGGGTGTGCAAAGGAGCACAAGGAAAATAGGAAGTGCAAGGCATGCAAATATGAAGGCATGCAAGGGACTTAACCAATTTAGAAGGAAATTCAATAGAGGTGTGCGCAAGGAGTGTGTGATAGGATAAAAAAGAAAGTGAGCGCGTAGGAGGAAGGCACAAAGGGGGAATGGAAGGAGATAACAAAATGCAGAGAGAAGGGGAAAAAATCAATAAAGAAGTAAGGCATGTGGGGCATGCGTAAGAACTATAGCCAAGAAAATACCGCCAAGTGAGAAAGCTTGATTGCACGCAACCTGAATGTGAAACATTACAATCGAAGGAAAAATATAAGTTATCTAAATAACTAGGAGAGTTATTTGGAATATATGTTTTATGGTTTTATCATATCAAATTTAAGAAGTACATTTGTGAAGACACGATTCACCCCCCTCTCACCGTCCTAGTTTCCAACAAATGATTCTTTCCATTTTAATCCACTTTCAATGTTTAGCAAGTGCTTTTTCCAAACCTACTATTTTTGGAAAATTGATGATATTACCATGTATACAATTATGCATTGTTTCTTAGTGCTACATGTGATCAGATCTTGAAAATTGAGGGAATTAGTATTTTTAGAATGTGGAGGGGTATGTAATATGTTGTTTTTAGTAAGTTAATTAAAGGACCTCCTTTTGCGATAGAAATATTATTTTTAGACTTGGCTCTTTTTCGTGATCTTGTGATCCAAATTTCACTTTGTTTCACCCACTAGAATGCTTGGAAATAAAAATAAAAATTTTAGGGTTATGGTTTCAAGCCCAAAATTGTCATTAAATTCATTAATGGAGTCACCGAGCTACCTTTCTCACATAGATTCTATCGATAAGATAACTTATCTCAAACACTTGGTACGATCAATTTTTTTGTTATTGATCTTGAAAAATCTTCATTCATACAATCATGGATGGTTTGAGATAGATTTGAAAGGTTTCTAGATGATTTTTCATGTTATTATATATTTTTTCAAAGTAAAAATGGAGGTATAATCCAAATATGAATTGGTTAGGAGCTATTTATAATTATTACAACTTCCAACAACACTTCTAGTTCATGATAGAGGAAGAAGAAAAAAGCAACAATTTAAAACAATTAGATTATTTTTTAGTTTTCAACCTTCATATCTTGGGAAAATTTATCATGTCCTCATTGCACCCACTATCCTAGGGATAGTAAAATTCGACTCCATGTGAGCTTTACATTTGGTGGGCTTTGATTCAACGAGGGGGAAGAGTGAGAAATCCATTTTTAGCTCCGGGGCTTAATTTAAGTCACATGGTGAACTAAAGAGGGGGATAAAGGGCTGAGGAAATTTTTTTCCCAACTATCCCCACTATCTCTAGGATATTTGGGATAGTAAAATGTGCCCATGGGTTTTCATGAAAAACTTATCCATTTTTCAATTTTCAACCATTTAGCACTTGTCAAGAAGAGAGACGGTCATATGAGGGTCCAAGAGATACAACTCGGGCGTGAGGTGAATTTGTTGTCCCTAATATCCTTAATTTTCCCATTGTCCCAAACATTTGGGATAGTTGGGATAGTCGAAACACCAATATGTGCCACCCATCCAACCGTGAAAATGATTAACTCCCGAAACTTTAAATCATTTTTCCCATAGTTCCAAAAGGTATGTTTTGGAAAAAAATTATATCATTTTGACTCCTAAGATCATTTTAAGATAAATGGAATAATTTTCAAGACCATATTTTAACTCCTCCAAAATATTTCTTTTTCATTTGGGACTTGGAAGGTGAGTCGCTAAAATTGATCTTCCCTAAAATTAATTAGCTTTGTGAATGCTCCATCATGTAGAGGATTATTTAATATTTATGATGATATATAGTTTTTTTATTGACTCATCCCGAATATATTGGAATCCTCTGTTGAAGTTCAAGTACCTTTTAGACTACTTTACTCCTTGGACCTTCGAAACCAGCAATTGGAAAACTTGTTCCTAAACCTCAGAAACCTTCCCAAATATTCCTAAACTAGTTTCAATATGTTCTTAGCTCTATTAAACCGTTCCCAAATGAATTTGGGCCAGTAACACTATCCCATAGAATGCACACATGTCTCAAAAAGGATAAAACTAGGCATTCTAGGCTTACAAGAGATTCTAACACTTTGAAAGATGTGATTCATATTCTTTTACATTTACAACATCAAGGAAAGTATAAAAACACATATGGGGACTTTTAAGGATTGGGATAGGTATGCAAAATAAGGAAAAACGATCCAAATGATGCTTTGGGAGGGCTTTAAAATAACAAAACTTTGTGAGTAGATAAATTTTTCATGTTTCAATATTTAATTTTTACCTTTGAACACATGATAACGAGTCTCTAAAAACATCCTCTAAACATTAAAAATTTCAAATCTCCTACATTTATGTTGGTGAATAAATCTTGCAACTTGTTCTTAAGGTGTCATGATTGTGTGCATACCCAACTAAAAAGGAGAGATGAAATGAAGTGTTATAACCTAACTTTAAACATTCCAAACACTTGGTGATGTAGAAAACATATTAAAGAGTCATTCTTCATCTTTTCATTGCATGATGTGAATCCTAGAGTGAGTGCATGCATACAAGTTGAATATTATATTTTGTAGTTCATACACATAGTAGAGCTAATCATCCTTAATGTAGTTTTTTGAGAAAATGGAAAGTTTAATGCAATGTTCAAGATTTAGAAGGAAAATAGAGGAGATTGGTGACATACCTGATCCTTCATAACATTTTTTACATGGTTGTGTTAGCTAGAAGATAAAGGAATCTACGTTTGGAAGAAGACAAAAATAATACGACACTTACAAAGTACAAATATCATAATACAAATGGAATTTTTTCAGTTGTTTTAGAGGTACAAGTGATCTCAGGGATGTTTTATAAGTCCTCACAAGTTTTTAGAGGTGTCATGAAAATCTTTAAAAAATCATTACTTGTAATTGACCCTATGCAAATGCAATGATTTCATTATAGAATTTTTAGGTGATGTCATCTATATTTATGGTACGAGTTAGAGAAGTTATAAGTTGAGGATATTAGTATTATAAGTTTGAGATGTGTAAGTAATATCATCCCCATGTAAAATGTTCTCTTGATGACTATATTATGTAAGAATGAGATTATGTGTAAAAGGTGAAAGACAAAGGGTAATTCTTGTGGGAGGTAAAATGAGCATGCGATATTGAACTATGAGTCATAGGAAGATTAATTAATTCACGTGTGAATGAGGAACAATTATCACTAAAAACATCCTCTTATTTTTCATGCATGTGATGATGAACAATCAATTCTTTTGGGTAACATTGGATTATCTCTCGAGTGTGGGATCTTATTGAGACAAACCTCTAGAGAAGGCTAGTTACTCTTCCTAAATATAATGTTAAAACTACTCCTAAAGAATTAAATGAAGCTAAATAATCCTAATCTAATAATTTCAAAGGAACAAGGAGAGAGAGAGGGAGGGAGAGAGAGAGAGAGAGAGAGAGAGAGAGAGAGAGAGAGAGAGAGAGAGATGCATGAAAGGGAAATCCTAAGACAAAAGGTGGTGTTAACACCAGGAAATGGGTTATTGCTCTCCAAAAGGGGAAGGAAAGAGATAAAACATGGGAGAGAGGGTAGACATATGTTTTAAAGACAAGAACAATGCATACTCTACTTGACCACGCATTGACAACACAACAAAAATGCAATGTGCAAGAAAAAATACACACAACATGCCAAGAACAAAAATAGAGGAAAGACTATAAATAAAATTATCTAGGTAGGATAAATGTTCTAAAAAATAGATTATATTTCTTAAAATATATAAAAATTCATTACATTAATGGTATAAGGTGAAGATACATTACAAATACCAAATTCGAGGTCCAAATGCATGTGAAGTTGGTCACCATTATTTCACGGTGTCATTACAACAAAGAGCTCTCTCTTCTCAAATGAGAGATTTTTACAATATATAGCAGAAAGGAGAAGAAAGATAAGAGTGAAAAGAGGGAGAAAGATATAGGATTTTATTTTCCATTAATGAAAATCTCTATTTTCCGTACAACACATTTTCCAAGCTATAATATGTGCCTCCCCATATATTTTTTCTTATAGAAGAAGGAAGGAGGCCAAATCAAATTAGATATGGGTTTTGAGTTAACTTAATATTCAAATTACGACCTAATTGACATTTCCTATTTTCTACCTATCAAACATCACCAAAATAGGATTTTGAATGGTCCAAATTGAAGTGCTTGAGGATTCATTCCCAAAAAGTCCACTTTTGTGATATTTGGAGATGGGAATCAAAATATATTTTAATATTTACATGTGATGGAGTTTTTCTTCTTCTTTTCCCCACCTACTATCACAAAAATCAGATTTTCAAATGGGGGCACCAACGAGTCCTCTCGGTCACCCCGTACTATATAACTCTAGTTTTTTTATTAATATAAAGGTATTTTCTAATGGTAAATCCTTTTTTCACGTTTTCATGATGTAGGGAATGAAAATACCTTTCCAACGATATAAATTTTTTCCAATTTGGAGATATGAGAATTTGAAGTTTTCCATTTCAGGAGCACAAGAATGTGACAAGTGGTAGAATTTGATTATCTCTAGGATTTCTACTACCTAGGTGTGCATTGATTTTGATTTTTCCATGTGTCAAGTATTTGTTTGGTTCATAAGGTCAGGATTTTCTTCCATTTCCTTTGTTATATCCCTTTTTCTTTGTAACTGTGTCTATTCCTTAATGAAAGGTGAGCCAATAAGACAATTCCATGCTCCTTCACAAGTGTCATAATTTTGGCATCCTTGTAAAGTGCAAGCCAATGAGAAAGCTCCATGTTACTTCAGAATTCAGTTGTTTGATAACCAATCTTATTATATTTTTAATCACGGGCCAATTAGAATGGCCCACACCGCTTGTAATGTCATTCCTTTGAAAGCCTCTTGACTAACAACTTCAAAATGTGAGCCAATATAAAAGATCCACACCTGCTTTGCAATGTTAGTATTTAGTTTTATGATATCGACCCTTGTGAAGTGTAAACTAATAAGAAATCTCCATGTATGTCTCATATGAGATTATTTTCTTTCCCTTATTGATCACCACAAAGCGTTAGGGAACAAGAAAGCTCCATGCTTCTCGCAATTTCAGTTTTTCCTTCTTCATTCTTCCCTTTGATTGGTTATGACTTTACGTCACAGATTCTACCTTGGATGGACTTAAACATTTTTGGGTTACATGGGAATGTTGCTAAGTATCCATTTTTACCTCGCCAACCACTCCGACCCAATACTTTAATGAACTTGATTTGTTCCATGGACTAGAGGTTTGTTATTTGCTAATGGCTTGGATATTGCCGGTGTGGTGACATGTGTCCCACCACCTTGGCCGTTTATCTTCTACCATATGACCATGCTGATGCTTGGCATTGAAATTGATGGCCAAATAAATGCCACATGGATTTTTAAACATATCTTACTAACTCTTTAGCTTAGTCTCCTGTGGGTTTTTAAATTCCAATGACCATTTCTTTTGGGTTGTGGAATTTGATGGTCGTTTGAACGTATTTTTACTTTATAAATAGATAAGTATATTTTTAACCTTGTTAAAGCCAAAATAACCTAGGGGTTATTTTTTGGATAATAGGAAAAAAGTGTCTCGCATGTGAAAACGTATTTGAAGATAGTATTTGCAGTAGTATGAGCATATGAGAAAATATGTGAATAAGATATAACAATTTGTTGGTTCAAGAAACTAGATGAAGGTGATAAAAATTATGAAAATTATATATGGGTGATTATCAATGTAGAGATTTGGCACTTCCTTGTAATTTGGAGCTTGAAAAGGTCAAGTGGGTGCTTGAATGAATTTTTGGGAGTTGGTGCTTCCATGCAAGTTGGTGCTTGTAAATTTTTTTGGAGTTAGTGCTTCAAGTTGAGTGGGTGCTCAACAAATTTAAATCTGGTAATCCTTTACAAGATAATTATCTTCATAGTGCATTAAGATCAATGGGTTTTTCTTTTTTAAGGGTTTCCCACATTAAACATTGTCTTCATGTGTACTTGCATGTTATTTTCTTATGTTTGAATGTATTTTTTTCCTTCTTGGTAAAGGTTGATTAAGATTGAATGGCTTGCTGAGTTTTTGAAATGTTTTCAAATTTTTGAGAAGCACTGATTCACCCCTCCCCTCTCAGTGCTTGTGTTTTCCAAAAATTGGTATCAGAGAAAGGTCCTTGTGAATCAATTTTTACATCTTGGAGGAGATCCTTGAAGCAAAAACATGGGTAAATTAGCTGAAGTAGTTCTGAAAAGGAATTTTGAGATTGTTGAGTCCCTAATTCATGGATTGAAATAAAAATCAAGTGTATGGAAGCTAAGAATGGTGAAGCACTAAAATATATGGAATATCATGTTGATAATGTGTCAAAATACCTGAAAGAAAAGGAAGATTATTACCTCAAGTATGAAGAATAATTGAGATCCTTGAAAGCTGAATTAGAAGAAGAAAACAATAGGTTGAAGATGTATGGAAAGTTAGAGAAGAGATCTAAAGTCCTTGATGAAATTTTGGAGATTCAAAGAGCAACAAGTGACAAGACAGGTCTAGGTTTCAAAGGAGAGCACATGAAGAAGTGTGAAGATGACAAGGCTGGTCCAAGAAGACAAGAAAACATGAAGGAGAAAAATCCAAGAATGTCTAATTTAGTTATACAATTGTTGTCATGTGTTTTTCAAGGAAAAAATCAATGTTGAAAATATGAAAACTATACCCTGGTGTAAAAAAATTGTTTGTAAACCCTCCTGAAAAATCCTTCAAATCATATTTCCTCTATGTCAAGGCTATCCTAATCCTATGAGTGCTAATGTGTTATGATAACCTTTACCAAGTGTTTAAAATATTTAAAAAATTCATGAAGTCCTTTTGATGAAGTGCTTCTCAAGGAAGATTCTTCAATAGACCTAGAAAGGCTATTTCCATCCTTTTCGGGACAAGTGTGCATCCCCTAGAGTAGATTCAAATGCAAAAACATTTCGAGAAGTGTTATTAAGGAGCTAAGATCATATATCAAGTTATTTAGGAAATTTTAGGGAAGATTTGAAGGTTTAGGATCAAGTTCCATAGAAGCGGGTTTTTGAAGGTAAAGGAGTTTATAGTTCAAAAAAAGTGCTTGAGATTCACAAGATTATTTTGTGAGATCCATAAAGAGTTATAGGTCAAAACATATACCATTATAAATTTTATTTAATTATCTCGAATGAAAGTAATTTTATATTTTTCACAAGACTAAAGCACTTCTCTCCACATCCTATTTTTGGAAGGCACACCCTTCAATCTTGAGAAAAACTTATATTTTTAGGGATTTTTAGGAAGAATGAGATCATGGGACCCATAAAATTCTTCTCAAAAGGATCTCTATAGTCAATTTTATATAAATAAGTCCCCAAAACATCCACTCAGATCTCTAGAAACATTGTCTTTAAGTCTCTGTGCAAGGTAAGCTTCCACGAATTAGCCAATTTCAAAGGCAGACACATGTCATTACCAGATGAAGGAAAAGAAATTGTCCCATTTATCCCATACCCTTGGGACAAATAATTTCACCCATACACAGTTGAGCTTCCTAGTCCACCACATGACCCTGATGAATCACGATGAGGTCGGTTAAGCCTTGACTCACCTATTCATAACCCTTCCCATCATGAAATCACGAAGTTCCACTTGTCACTCCTAGGTGAGGAGTACATTTTGTTTGAAATATTCCAAAGGGAAGGGATAGTTGGACAAAAAAATGCACCGATGCTTAGTCCTTTCCCAAGTTCTTCATGTGACCCAGTCTCAACCCCGGGTGCTTTTCACTTGTTTTTTCTCTCTCCTCTGCCATGCAATCATCATGTGACACTTATTAAGATGAAGTGAGGAAAAAATATTCCCCATCTATCCCTTCCCTGTAGAATTGTTGGGAAAACAATTTTGCTCACTCATAAGAATATTTAAAAACCAAAAATTACAATTTTTTCTAATTGTCGTGCTTCTTCCTTTTATGAGCGTGAGTGAAAGGTGTTACTACAAGAATTCAAGAAACAATTGAAAATATTCTTCACTCCATTTTTCCTTCATTCCTTCTTGTTCATATCTGTTAGAAAACCAATAAAATTAACTTTTTTAGATACCATGTCCAATATTTTTCCATAATGACTCCATGATAAAAATGAGAAAAACTCATATCTCCCTATTTGGGGATCAAAATCTAACAAAATTTTCACACTCTCTCGTATTTCCTAGGCACCTTCAAGAAAAATTAAAACTAAATCCAGAGGTTCCCATATTTTTAATGGTAACAAACCCTATTTTTCTTCCCTAAGTTATGTTTTTTCAATTTCCCATCATTCGGCGAGATGGATCGAGCTAAAATTTTGAACACGGAGTCCGATGAAAAACCTATTCTAGTGAAGCTGTTTTCATCGCAATTTGATGTGTGGAAGGACAATTTTTAAAAAATAGTAAGTCTCTAGTGCCCTCACTTACTATAAATAAAAACTTTCCCAAAATAGCAAATCCTTTCAAGACAGTGAACTCAAAAAACAACAGAGATGGAAAACTAAGTAATTCAAACCAAAAAAAGCAAAAAAAACTCGAAAAGGAAAAAAAAGCAAAGTAAATTGTATAAAAATAGAAAATTTCTAAAAATGGAAAATAATCAGCTACGAGTTGAACTAAGTGTTCCAGAGGATTGAGAAGTTCAAATTCAAGGACAAAGGTGTAATTTTCCAAAACAACAGTCTCGATTCAAGCTACTAAAAATATAAACTCTTCATTTTGAATGTAGAAAGTTAAAATGGTATTCATTTTCACGCATCTCCTAATTTTTATATCCTCACATTGTGGTTACAAAGTAATCTCACATCTCAAACAGGGTAATTCATCATTCACAAAGGTCTAGAGGTAACATTTTTGTCACAATTTTATACAAGAGTGAAGCACAACATCGTAAGGCACAATTGTTTAAAATAAGAAGAATTTTTAGATAGAGGATAGATTCAAAATATTATTTCAAATTCAATCCAAGTTATTCATAACATTTTTTTAGTCAATTTGGATCCATCATCACCTTTCAACGGTGAACTTAGGTGAGCTTTGTGAGTCAAGAAAGTTGATAACGTGAGTTGAGTTATTTGAGTGATCTCAAAGTGAGTTGTACAAGGAAATTTGGTTAAGGTAATAATTATAAGAAATATCCATCAAGAAATATTGATTCATTTTAGATCATCCAAGTATCCATGTATGTCTTCGCCGATGGAAACTTCTCCTCATGATAACCAAAATCTAGTTCCACCGCAAGCTAGAGAAGGTATTCCAAGTGTCAAGCATCATGTAAATTCCTGAATAACCTTTTCCATGGATCCAAGAAATTATTTAGATTTATCCAAGGACAAAGAAACTTTCTATCATGCCCAATCTCAAAGAAATCTCAAGGAAACTAAACCCGAAATGAAGAAATAAGGCCTATAAATTATCTCATTTATTTAGTGGCACTTTAGGTAAAAGGTATGTTTAAATTTCTATACCTAGGAATGAAAATACCATCAAGGAAATGACACCAAAAGACTATAAATTATCTCAAATCTCATTGGGTCAATCTTCACATGAGGTTGACTCTCACCTATTCAAGGAATCTTCTTCTCACATCCTCACTCAAAATGTAGAGTACAAGCAAATAATTATACAAATGGAGGATCACATGAAATATATCAATGTTTACATTCAACCCTTCTTGGAACTTGACTCAAAATCTTATCTTATATTTGAATACATCCTCAGATCAATAGTGTTAATCCTAAGGTGGTTTAGAAAGCACAAGGATACATGATACAAGGGAAAGCATATGAGAAGTGGATTGTGAAAATAGTTGAGAAAGGCAAGGCATTGTTTCCAAATATCATTTCTCTCATCAAGTATGTTCTTGAAACATTATCATAAATAAATAAAAAAGGAATCATTTGCAAACAAGGTCATTCACTTCAATGTTATGTTCCCAATGGTGTCTAAGATGATCTCTTTTGACTCTCACACCCTCATGAGTAAGAACATGTTTGCATCCACTATAGATAAGTTGTCTCAAGTTTGGATCCACGTCATGGATATGAAATATGGAATTCTCAAGAAAGAAATATCTGAGTTATAATTTTGTAGATAACATGCTTTTAATATCTTGAATGATGTCTACAATTATTTTCAGAGATTTTATTTCCCTCCACTCACTAATAATTCATCATCATAAGAACTCATTATTTACTTATAGGAGCTATTCAAGAAAGAGGTATGTGACTCTCTTTCCTTTAATGAGGAAAATTAGAGTCTCTCGATTTAACACCAAAATTTTTATTTCTGCAATTGCAATGGATCATGAAGAATGGATTCATCAATGCAAGAAGATCAGTGATGTCCCCAAGACATGGACCAAGGTGTTGGGATGCGTTTTCATTCCAGAGGAAAATAAGTTGATAGTTGTGATAGTTTGGTGCATCCAATCATTCAAGGAACATGATACCATTCCGTAAACTCATCATCAAGAGGCATGAATTGGTAATTTATTCATCATAATGAGATCCTTCATCAAATATGACAACTACTTCCTCCCTCCTCTCTTTCTTCCTCTTCCTTCTCCCCCTTTCTAATTCTTCATTGATTTTAATAATTTTATTTTGTTTCACTCACTTATGTGACATTATAAAGTTGAATTGTAAAAGTCCCTTTAATTTATAAAAAAGTGAACTTATTTCTCATGTCCTATGGAATATGTAAAGTCACAAGAAGAATGAGAACATGAATAGTCATGTGGGGGTAGCTGAAAGGTCAATTCAAATTTATATAAATTTAGATGGCTTCTCCATTCCAAGGGATCCTAAAAATTTAGTTCTTTGTAAATAACATAGATTATGATTTGGTTGTTGAGATTTGTATCACCAACACATGAAATAAAGATAAATTTATTCCATTTCCCTTTTCCTATGTGTTCCTCTATTTTCTCTCTTTTATGCACTTTGTAAGCATAGTGATCAAGAAAGAGATTTGTATCTTTGATAAATGAATCTAATAATTTTTCCTTTGGGTTTCTTCTTCTCCATATATGTTTTCATTGTTGCATTCCTCTAATTGAATGTTCAAATAATTTGGTTATTGGGTTTGAATTATGCTTGTTCCTACTCATAGAAATAACCTTCCTTTGTCTAATTTCTCTCCTTCACCCCTCATCACTGCAATTTCCTCCCATGTACCCCATACAAGAACTTTTCCACAGGTCTAGTGAAGTGTACCTGTGTGATATCCAACCTATTTGGCTACCAAAAATATAGATAGGAGTAGGTTATTTTAAATTCAATAATGGGAACCTCCCCATACACAAGAATGAGGAGCATATCCCGTGAACTTTGGTGGAAATCAACCAATTTTCCGTGCGACAAATTATTTCACCAATATTTTTTATTACTCTGTTGGGAGAGATTTACCCAAGATAACTTGTGAAGATCTCTGCAAAAAGTATATATTACAAAATAAAAAACAAAAATAATCAAAAATAAAAGAAAAATCATTTTTTTGAGGAGACTCCATCAAGGAAAAAATCCGCGTCCACGTTCACTTCTTGCAACACAATGAATAAATTCATAGATTGGAGTGAGGTACCAATTAGTGAAAGTGAAGAAGAAAAAGATGATTACTACCGAGAAATGAAATTTTTTGATCAGCCATCATTCTAAACCTAATTCTTACAAAGGGGAGAATTGAAGAATGGTAAAAATTTCTCTTTCTTCAAGAAAAAATATGCAATTAGACAAGGGAAAGAAGGCTAGTGTCATGTCTCCAAAAATCAAGGAAATACTATGTAGAATGAAGAATTATTTTTTTGCGAAGAAACTATAATCAAATCATGGTGGTTTCAGTTCAATTAGATTACTGTTAAAGGAAAGAAAATGGGACTTGTTGATGAGGAAGAAGGTAAGAACCTAATGAAAAATATGCAAAGGAGGTACAATATGTTGTATGGAGTCAACAAAGAGAAAAATTGTTAAACATAATACATTCAATACCACATAGCTAAATAAGAAACTTGGAACCATGTATTTTATCTCTCTTCCTTGGGATGATTTCCTTTCCTATGGAAATGAAGAAATGACATCCTTGAAAATTGAGTATGTGTAAAGAGTTGTGAGTATTGTAGCAGTAAATTGGACCCCAAAATCTACCTTGAAATTCTGAAATATGTTGAAGCCATGCAAAAATATCGAACAACTTGAAGCACTTCACATTAAAAATAAAGATGATTATATTTTTCCTATGGAGGAAGATCCTGATGACTATCCACACTATGAGGTATTCATCCATGAAATATACTTGTGTAACTACAATGATTTCTATATCCTCGAACCTTCTCAATTAAATCGAATCAATTCCTTGGAAGATGAAAAATAAGACATGATAGTCAAGCCTTTATTCATTAACTCATTTTGGATCGAGGCATAACCCATTGATGAAATAATGAATTCAAGTGAGGATCTATCAACACCAATCCAACACTTATTATAATATTTCACTAGGAAACCCTTTTGCTATGATTATTTTAGTAATGCATAACTTTTGGTTTGGTGGTAGTAATATGAAAACACAATAAAAGACATAACACAAGAATACCACATACTATGACATAAAAAAATGATGAAAAATATGAAATACAACTGTAAAATATATTATTAACATGAAATTGTTACAATCTCACCCATGAATTACTCCAAGTGTTATCAACTCCACTTGTTTTCCAACAATAGTTATTGGAGAAACTTCACAATTACTCATCTTGATGGCTTCCTTAACACACCTTCACAATGAATCCTTTATTTATAAAATAATTATTACAACTATATTCCATGATAAATGAGAGGGGGTGGCCTCTCTATTTATAGAAATTTAGGCTTATCTTCTGGCTAATCAAATTCCATGCCTAAAATTTTACCTTTACAAGGAGGCTTATCTTGTAAGATAAAATATACCTTATCATCTCACATGGGTTCCACCTTTCTATATATTACACAAATTTAATATACAAAATATTTATGACATCACTCCTTATCATTATTACAAATATAATATTTATAATTCTATATCCTATAGACCCTACTTATCCATTTACCCTAACTTTGACATTTTAACATTACGGACCACTTACGAAAAATATTTACTTTTTACAACAATATTCCTCGTGTACTTTTACTATTACCATACTATAGATTATTGGTGGCACCGTATTGACAAAGCACGGTTATCTTCTATTGAAAGCTACTACTAATTATACTTAAGAACAACCTATTCCCAATATATACATTAAGGAAATAGAAATCATGGAGAAAATTTTTAGTGTCGACATCTTCCCCTCCCTAGCTTTTACTCCTTCCTCATATTAGACTATTATGGATATTCTAAAGTTGGTGCTTGGAAAATATTTAACTTGTCATGGTTGACCCATTTTGTAATGGGGGTACCATCCAATTCCTCCAGTTGATATATACCATTTTCATGCACAACTCCTATTATGTAGGGCCCCATCTATTTGGGAAGAATTTTGCTATGCCTCCTCTTTTTTATTGGGAATCATATACTATGACCAATTCATTCACTTGAAATGGAGATCAAAGCATCTTTTGATCAAAGTAATCCTTCTACTTCATTTTCTTCTTATAGCTTGTATCCTTTGCTATTTCCCTCATTTACTCTAGCAAATGAAGATGTGTCATCCTTTCCTTTATGAATCACTTTCATCCACCTTTTCATTTTTCATAACTCTCACAATGTTAATATCAAAGTCAATAGGAAGAAATGGATCAATGCCATAAGCCAATTGAAATGGGGAGTATATAGTTGTTGACTTTGATGTTTCCTTATATGCCCACAATGTTGCATGAATCATTTTATCCCACTTATGTACCTGTAAAGTTGCATATTTTGCTAGGATTTGACACAAAAATATTTTTTCTCTCCGCTTTGTCCATTTGTTCTTGGCTTGTAAGTTGTTTTCTTCTTGTGCTTAATAGAAAACTTGTTTACTAGGGCTAATGAAGTGGCTTCCTTGATCTGTTACAATTTATAATGGACAACCAAATCTGGTGTCAATTCATTCATACGTGAACCTTGCTACTTCATCTATGGAATTTGTTTTCAAGGGCCTAGCTTCAACACACTTGGTTAAATAATGTGACAACTACAATATACTTATTTTGGCATGTGGTAGTTGGAAGTGGATATCCAATATATACTCCCCACTTTTCAAAGGGACCAAGTGGAATAATAGGGAATAATGGAGTTGATGAAGTCTTATAGTTCCCATGTGTTTGAAAAATATCACATGTCTTACAATAATTATAATATTCTCTAAAAATATTGGGCCAGTGATAACCTACATCTAAAATCCTTCTTATTGTAAGTTATCCAGAGAAGTGTCCTCTATATTTTCCATTGTGGAATTATTATATTAGCTTCTTCCCTTAATCATGTCCAACTTCCCTCTTGTATTTTCCATCATGCCCTATCCAAAATAATACTCAATGTAAAATAGAATATGGATGACTCGCTTGAGTAATGTTCCTCTTAGTTTTTGCATTGACACCATCGAGAAAACTTGAAATCATTTAGATAATTCTAAATATCTATGTATTCACTAGGGATTGTGTCAAAGGACAACAATGTTGCATCGGGAAATCATCATCTTCACAAGATAAATCTAAACCATCATAGGCTCAAGAGAGTGCATTTGCATTAACATGCTTCTTTCCTAGCCTATTTATAATATCAAATTCAAATTCTTGTAGACATATTTTCCATATTTGTATCCTTCCTAATGGGTTAGGCTTATTTACAATATATTTTAGAGCCTCGATGATTTGTCACAACTGTAAATATCTTCCCTAGCAAGTAATTTCTAAAATTTTACAAAAATGATGGCTAGAGCCTCATTTTCAGTTATAGTATAATTTGCCTCGACACTACTCATTTTTCTACTCCAAAAGTAAATTGGATGATCATTCCCATTTTCATCCTTTTGACTTAGAGTACTCCCTAGTGTTACATATGAATCATCATCATAAACAATGAATGGCTTACTTCAGTCTGGATTCTTCAAAACATGAAAAGACACCAACGCTTCCTTTAGTTTTTCAAAAGTTTTATGCGCCTTCTCTCCTAGTTCATAAGTAACATCCTTCTTCAAGAACTTAGTTAGTGGTGTGAAATCTTTGAGAAATTCTTGATGAACCTTATATAGTAACCCTTATAACCTAAAAAGATCTAAACTTATTCATATTCATAGGAAATGGTAATTCCTTGATTTTTGAAACTTTATAAGGATCGGTACCAATACCATCTCTAGATAAAACATGCCCTAACAAAACACCTTTAGAACATCCAAAGATATAATTTGTAGGGTTTAGTGAGGCTTTTGCTCCATCTAATCTTTGAAATAATATCTCTATTTACCTGCAAGTGGTCCATTTTACTCCCATAGATGCAAAAATCATCCATGAATACTCTGATGAAGCTTCCAATGTAGGGTTTAAACACCCTAGTCATTATGCATTGGAATGTTTTGGATCATTACACAACCCAAATGACATAATTCTATAATAAAACGTTCCTCAGGGAGTTGTGAATATAGTATTAAGTTGATCTTTCTCCACTATATGAACTTGGTTGTACCCGCTATAGCCATTTGCAAAACTATAACACTCCTAGCCAACTAGTTCATCCAAGATTTGGTCTAAGAATGGAAGAGTGTAATGATCAAATCTTCATTTCCTTATTGAGCTTCCTATAATCAACAAAATGTGTAGCTTCCCATTATTTTTTATTGATATCACAATGGGAGAAACCTATTCTAAATTCTCCATAGAAAATATGAATCCTACATCAAACAACTTATCTATTTCTTCTTTTACAGTCTTGGAAAATTTAGGATTTATTCTATATGGCATTTTCTTTATTGGCTTAGCACCACCTACCACTCAATAGAATGTTCTACCTAACTTAATTGATGGAGTTCATTGTAATCAATAGTGAATAAGTGAATTTACCTTTGAAAGAGATGGAGGTAGGAGTATTTTTCACTCTCCATCATAGTATCACCAATATTTATCTCCTAGAGACAATTTTCAATTTCTTCCTCAGATAATTTTATGGGTTCATGAGTCGGTGAGACTAGAAGGATATCCATGAGCAACATATCAATCTCATTTTCTTCATCTTTTGTGTCCACTTAATTGGCACTAGAGTAATTAGAGGATGTCTAATCATCAATTTCATCACTTAAATCCATAGGATCTCGCCTCATGATGTTAAGGGATAATGTTTATCTTCACCCTCTCTCTGTCATATCCAAGTGTCATGAAGCCTTAATTCTAATAGTTTCTTGCATGAACTCTCCTTAGCCATGACCTTCCCAACAACATTGGGTACGTAAAAGTACCATTATTTATCACCCGGAAGTATACCACACATACAACACCCATGACAGATATTGCCACATTTGAAACAAAACTTTCTGGTTTAGTTTTCCCTTATTTAATAACCTTAACATTAGTGTTTGGGGCGATCAATTTTTAAACCCAACATATTTATTACAGACTCGGTCATTACATTAATTGCAACACCTCCATATACTAAGACATTATGAATTGAAATACCATTACATAATACCTCAGTTTGTATATCGTAGGGATCTTCCTCTACTTTCAAAATAGGGACCTCAACCTCCTTCCTTCATCAAACATTGAATCAACTTCACATCTCCGACCTCTTCTCGTAAGACATAGCAAGAAGCTAACTATATGTAATATTTGGAGGCCTTTTAACAGATCTTCTAAGATGGAGTATGGTCCTTTCCTTATGAAATTAAAAATATTGTATACCCAACTTTCTTCTCCTATGTTTCTTACTAGTATCTCCTTTCATCTTCTTAGGATCATTTCCATCTTGGTTATCTTTTTGTTTATTTCTTTTTATTACGATACACATTTGCTTCATTATTTATGCTCCTATCTACTACATCAAAATAATTCATAGGTACTTTTCCTTTATCATTATCTCTTATACTAGATGTAGAAGCTCTATCTTGACAATTGTACTTACAATGACCCTTTTTATAACAACCATAACATATGAAATTAGATATATTTCTTTTTTGACCTATATCTCCTCCCCGGGAAATATATTCCTTTCCTTGAAGAAGATTAATAATTAACTCGGCCCATATTCCTAAGGAGATCTTCATACTCAGTAGATATACTAGGGGAAGATTTGTTATCATCTAGAGTTGTTGTGGCTTCTGGAACAAAGGTGTTGGTGTAGGCTCTACCTTAGCAATAATTTATTTGGGATCCTCTTCCATGATTTCTTCTTACCTTCTTGGAATATCCTTTTCTTTTTCAAAGGTTATTGGGCTGTCATAATTCACTCAATATATGATCTCTGGATTCATCCCAATAATGAAGTGCTTACAGAGAAGATTATCCATGCCATTCATCAATCCATCAACTAATCCTTCCTTCTAGATCTGGGCATCGATCTTCCTCCTTAGCTCTAAAACATGAGCATGATAATCCCTTATCTTCTCCTTCTCTAATTGGGCTAGCTTTGCGATCTCGATCATGAAATCTGCATATTTTTGTTGTTCCAAAAATTCTTCAAGAAAACCTTTAGTTAATAAACCCCATGATTTTTTAACATTATCACCTAGTGTATATAACCACCTAAGGGTTGAACATCCAATAAGGTAGGAAAAAATTCAGTCCATTGTTCCATTCTTATGAGGCCATTACAAATACAAGATCATTTAAATTATTGAATGAAAGAGGGATCATCTTCATTATATTGGGCTGAAAAATAGGAATCTTTCCCATTTTCAAAAGTAACCAAAGTTAATACCAACCCACAAGTATAATCAACAAGACTTATGTGCAAAAATAATTGGAATCACCATAATAGAAAGTGACTTTACACCTTTCTACAGCAAAATAGGAATGACCACGGTAAAATTACATTTACTATGGTAAAACTTGACTTACTGGTAAATACTATTCACAGTAAAAAGTGACTTTACTAGGGTAAATACTATTCACAAGTAAAAAGTGAATTTATTGTGGTAAATACTATGCATGGTAAAAAGTGAATTTACTGTGGTAAACACTATGCATGGTAAAAAGTGACTTTACTATGGTAAACACTATACATGGTAAAAACAAGGTTACCCTCCAAATGATTTCTTACTAAGTGGGAATATCTCTCCAGAAAATCCACCAATGAGGAATGGTCCTAGAAATGGAACCAAAATGTCAACACCAATCGACACTCTAATAATATTTCACCAGGAACTCCTCGTGCTATGATTATTTCAGTAATGAACAACTTTTTTTTTTGGTGGTAGTAATCTAGAAACACAACAACAAACGTAACACAAAAATACCATAGACTATGACATAAAAGAATGATGAAAATATAAAATACAATTGTAAAATATATTATTAATGTGAAATTATTAAAATCTCACCCATGAACTACTTAAAGTGTTACCAACTCCACTTGTTTTTCAACAATAGTTATGTGAGAAAATTCACAATTACTCATCTTGTTATATTTCTTAACAAACCTTCACAATGAATCCTTTATTCATAAAATAATTATTATAACTTTATTCCATGATAAATGAGAGGGGGTGACCTATCTATTTATATAAATCCAGGTTTATCCACCCTATCTCTAGGAAATATCTTCTAGCTAATCATATTCCATGCCTAAACTCTTACCTTTACATGTAGGCTTATCTTTTAAGATAATATATACCTTATCATCTCACATGGGTTCCATCTTTATAGATATTACAAAAATTTAATATACAAAATATTTATGACATCACTCCTTGTCATTATTACAAATATAATATTTATAATTCTAAATCATGTAGACCCTACTTATCCATTTACCCTAACTTTGACATTTTAACATTATTAGATCACTTACGTCAAATATTTACTTTCTACCACAACATTCCTCTAATACTTTGAATGTTACTATACCGTACATTATTGGCGGTGATGTTATCTTCTACCAGACGCTACTACTAATTATACTTAAGAACACCCTGTTCCCAATATATACATTAAGGAAATAGAAATCATGGAGGAAAATTTTAGTGTTGATAGATCCTTGTTGAACAAAAAAGGACACAATACTTGATGAATACTCCATCAATCATGAATATATACGAGAAATAAATTATTCATCTAAAATTGAAGATGATGAATTCAAGGTAATCCCTAATAATCTCCTTTCCAATTTTAATTCTTCAAGTGATGTAGAAATTTTGAATGATGAAATGGAGACGGCTAAAGAATATAATTCTCTACCCGATTTAATCATGGATGAAAAAATGGAAGAATGCAATTTATTTCTTGAAACAAGGGAGGATGAGAAAATTAAGCATGACCTTTCTAAAGATCTGATTTTACCACCCTCACCAAAGAAATACAATGCTAGTTGTCATGGCGAGTATGAAATTTTTCCTTGTCTTTATGAGAAATAAAATAATAAAAGAAATTATAGACATGAAATTAAAGGTTTTTTACCCCAATGTAGTCTTGTAACTCCCATCATGAGCGTGAGGAAATGGATCTTGATCTCGAAGGTGTTCCCTTTCGAGTAGCTTGGATCTCTTCTCCTTATTAGAGATAGTTGAGAACCAAGTATTCCCATTATTATAGGAAGATGAGCCTCAGAGGATAATAATCAAAGAGCAGGTGAACAAGGATGTTCCAAATGAATCATGTACATGTTTAGATCACATTAAAAATCATCTCCTTAAAGCTCAATGCAAGAACACTTCTAGTATGGATGAGAATGAGTGTATGAAAGACATGGAAGAGAAATAACTGTAAGACCTTTTGAAGACTGCAAAATCAATAGAAGACCCTCAACTCATTATTGGGATCTTGACTCGAGCCAGTGGAAATGCAATTTAGGTATGATGCAAGATCTGTTTCTCCTTCCCATGCACCAATGTTTGATGATTATACAGAGAAAATGTATGATCTTGATGTATTCCTCAATACATATATGGATGAGAGAAAATGTGAAGGTAAGTCTTCCTCTTTCTTGTTTTGTGAAGAAGATCATAAATGTAAAGGAAAAGATATTCTTGAATTTCCTATGAATATTCTCACTTAATAAAATGACATATCTACTACAAAATATTATAGTGAGAATAATGTTGAGCTAATTTGTATTGAAAATAATTGTTCAAAATATGTACAAGAGTTTTGTGAGTATAGTTAGGGTCAACTTATTCTCACCACCTTTGGATGCTCCACCAATGTGGAATAAGAATACAAATTACAAAAGTGATTCAAGGGTGATGATTATTTCTATGACAAAATTGAGGGTTGCGATTTTGAAAATGATGTCAAGATAAATTTTGAGGTGGTAGGTATTGACAACAATTGTTCCAAGAAAAAGTGAAGATGTGTAAGAGTTTTGTGAATGGATGTGGAATCATATTGATTCCACCATTTCCAAAGCCTCCACTATTCTCGGGAACATGTTTTTATGCTACAAAATCATCTTGAGGATGATGAATACCTCCATGCCAATGATGTGGCTTCCAATTTTGAAAACAAATGCTTAGAAAAACAAAGTTAAAGTTTCAGAGAAGTCATTGCGAAAAGGGAGAAAATTAGTTTGTTTTCGCTCCCGAGTACCTCACTAATTCAAGGGATATTTCAATTTTGTAATTAAAGGATGAATTACATTTCCATGACAAGATCAATTTTTTCACTTTTGAGAACATTAAGGAATGGTGTGTCATGATTGTAGAACTTCAAGTTGAATCCAAAATTTGCATGAACTCAAAGAAGGTAAAAATTTCTCACCGAATGAAATAATGTTTTCATTATAGTGTGAGTATGAAGATGGAATCTTGGTTAGTATCCTTATCCTCAAGCCATACAAATCCAACATAGGAGCATGGTGTAATTAGATAGTGATCTTCATGCTGTAAAGGTCAAATTTCAGTATATTTTTCCATGATGGTATGTACTTCTCCTAACATGTTATTAGGTATGTGCATAGTAGTTTTCCTACATTTGTAAATACCCCTCCCCGTAATATAATTTCCCTTTTTTGTTGTGTTTTTTTCCTCTTTCAATGTGTTTTCCTTCCATGTGTTTGTTTGTGTATATGTTTTTGGAAGAAATGACTCCATGATCCCAATAGACAAGGCACTAGTCTACAAAGTCTCTTGAGATTATGGGGTTCTCGCTTACTCTATTCTTATTATGCTTGATTTATAACAGGTCCCCAAGCTAGAGACAATTGTTTTCATGTGTTTTTGTAAGGGAAAATTCAATGTTAAAAATATGACACCTATACCCTAGTTTAAAGATTTTATTTGTAAGCCCTCTAGAGCACTCATTCAGATCACCTTTTCCTCTATTTCAGGCCTTTCCTAATACTTTGAGTGCTCATATGTGTTAGAAACTATAGGCATTGAGAGGGGGTAACTCAATGTTTATTAAAAACATTCTACTCGAGTTGGTCAATCATCCAATATTTAAATTACTTTAACTGTGATAAGCATGCATATTCAACCATGAGAGATAGAGAGAGAAGTAAACACACATAAACACATGAGGAGACAAGATTTAATGTGGGAAACCCATCTCAAGACAAAACCCACTGAAACTAGAGAACTAGCTTGGAAAATTTTCCTATAAAGATACAATGATTTCATGTTGAGCATCAACTCAACTTGGAGCTGCAACTCCAAAATTTAGTCAAGTTGTTACTTGAACTTTAACAAGCTTCAACTTGCATGGAATCTTTAACTCCCAACAATTTAACTAGCAACAATTGATCTTCTGTAAGCTACTACTTACAAGGAGGCTTCAACCCCTATAATTTAACTAGCAACAACTGATCTTTTGTAAGCTACTACTTACAAGGAGGATTCAACCCCTATATGCTAAGATGTAACTTATAATTTAAAAAAAATCTAATCACTTTATTGTAGTTTCTTCTACAAGTTATTATTGCTACTTATTCATATCACTTATCTTCTCTTATCATTTCTTATTTTGTTATGGCTTCAATCCATTCACACCCTTCTCATTTACTCAAAACCAACACTTAAATATTCTTATATCAACAACATATTCAAGTTAAAAATATACATTTAATATTCTATTCCTTCACATCTAACAAGTTTCACATTCACTTATTGCATGCAACAAGAGATGGTTTCTCTTCTAGAATGTCTATTTGAGTACTAAGAGTTTTTTGACTCATCTCTTTGTCTACCTTTGACATTATTCCATACATTCATGAGCTCTCAAGGGACTTGGTGTGTATAGGTTGACAAGCGGAACTCTTGTAGTTACTTGATGTAATTGAATTTGAGCTTTCTATAAGATCATACACTTCAAATTGTGTCATTAATTGTTCCTCACAAACTTTCCCGAATAAGAAAAACTTCTGTCATGAATTTATCCTTTGTTTTGAGATGTTGGGCCCCTGAAATATTGACTAAGTATGAAGGCACATGGGTGTGTGGGACCCCAGTTATAGGATGGCACACAAGGCAAAAGCGTGCAAGAGAAAAGGCTCAAGGAAGCATATAGCACACACGACACGCGAAAGGAGATTTAGGACTTAGCTGATTTAAGAAACAAAGGTAGAACACGTGAAAAGCATGATCGGTTACATGTGGATAACATGTCAGCCTAGCAATAGGTGGCCTAGGAAAGAGCATGCCAACAAAGGAATCTTCTAGAAGACCATCATGAGATGGAGTGGAGAGCTCAGGCTTGAGGAAACATGCTCGTTGAAGGACCACATTCGACACTTGGTAACAGATCTAAGGGCACAACAAGGTGAGTTGGTAGCATGGGAAGGTGATAAATACAAGTGCCTATGGACCCAAAAAAGGGGAATATAGACATAAGAGGAGAAGATAGGAGAGATACACAGAGAGAGAGATAACATGGGTGAAGCTCTGCAGGATTACTGCGAGTGGGGCTCTGATGTAGAAAGGAATGTACTTGAGCTTAGCATTGTAATTTCTTTTCTATTTTTGCATAGTTATACAAGCCTAGTGATGTGCATGACTGCAGTCTGCCCTCTATGGCTCTTTGTAATGAAACAATGAATACAATGAGGTTACCTATTGCAATTAGATATGAATATCAGTGGGTTTCATGTATATTTCATTCATAGAAGTTCTCTTTCCTTTCATGCTATGAATGAATGGTTGTAGCTTTCTTTCTGTTATATTATATGTTATGGAGTCTTTTAAAACACACAGTCTGAAGAAACTACAAGGATCTGGAGGCCATCCTGAGCCTTGTAATCCTTATATGTCTAAAATTATTTCCTGAATACTCCTATACTAATCATTGATGAATGCTTCCCACTAAAAACTCACATAAAAGAGAGACTTGGCACCTGCGCGTGCCTCGTGAGCACTCAGCTTTTGTTGGGTGATAGGCCAGTGCACATGGGATTCCTTCCTCTTATAGTGGGAGTAAAATTGACTACATCTTGGTTCCATTTCCGGACCTCTTTTCGAAGTTATAGTGGGATATAGCATGCATCATGATCTGTGTAAAGAGTAATGACAGATTGGTTAACATTGGAAAATGTTGAATCATGGTTCAAGAGCACAAAGAGGATGAATTTTCCTAGAGATTCAACACTGGACCTGAGTTTGATACACATAGATGGGTAGAGGAGAATCTCTACCATGATTTGTATGAGACTTTTTCTATTGCTTCCCAGTAGAGTTATTTGGGTGGCTTTCAGCCTATGCATCTAGATCAAGTTGGTGTTATGGATCATAGATATGGACCAAAGAAGACTACCAAAGGTTGCAGGATGTAGATCTGATGTGGACCCATGTTGTAGATCACTAGTGGGGAGGAGTACTAGCTAGCTACACTCTAGAATATGCCATTTCCACGTATTCTTGTCTAGAGGTTACTGAGTTCAAGTTTCTATGAGAACCTAGGGGATCATTTCTACGTGTTATCCCTCTAGCTATGAAGATATTGATGGTTACCATGAGTCTAGAAGCGCTCCCAATGGCCGGCTAAACCATTCTAAGTGCTGGGTAAGGAAGCTTGGGTGGAGGAAGATGGCAGATGATATGACAGAAAAGGAGAGGGAAGAAATATGGCTCAAGTATGGTGAAGTGCATGAAAGGGAGATTACTAGATGATGCGAAGCTACTAGTGTGATGGATCTATGGAGATAGATGTTATGGGAAGGAATTGAGGTTCACGCGGAGGACGTGGAACTTGAGCAGTCTGTGCTACCCCATCTTGGCAAGTGCGTGAGGGATACCCCTTCGGATTCTAGTGAGAGTTCATCACATGGAGAAAGGAGAGTCATTGGCACATATCTGAACCCACCCAAAGTGATCGAGCCCCGGCACTTGGTTTCTCGAACCAGAAGAAGTATTGATCCAATTGAAACTAGTGGAAGAAAAAAATCCACACCTAGGAGATATAATTTTACATTCCCTTCTTCTATGGCTGCACATATTCTAGTATTTGAAGGAGTTTTTGGACAAGGGGCAAGTGTACAAACTTTCGGTCTCACATCGGGAGTGACGCAGACAAAGTAATGGTGGTGGGGCACCATCACGCACCATCGGCACATAGTTCGGTCGCTGGGACCATGGGGGCGCTTGGCACAGCTCCTATAGGCCCTATTAGACCTAGTGGTTTTGGTGGATCTGGTGGCTCTGGAGGTATAGGACCCAGTGGACCTAGTGGATTAGGTGGTGGAGGAAACACTGGAGGGAACCAAGGCTCTGGTTCAGGACAAGGACCCCAACCACCACCTCAAGTTTTCTTTGAAATGTCTCTGCACTTACCAAATTATAGGGGCATTGAGGATGTTGCGGAACATGTTCACAAGTGTGAATTGCTATGGTACGTGAAAGGTATCACAACCCTAGAATGAAAGGCTAGTCAATTTGTAACCATGTTGTAAGGGTGCACGCATAGATGGTATAGAAAGTATGATCCTCATCAAATAGTGGTGGATTACACTACCTTAAAGAATGCATTCCTGGCAGAGTTCCACATTCCTAAGTTCAAGAAAAAAAGCATTAGCACTTTGAAGGAGATACAACAAGGAATGGTAGAGAGTGTGCGGGAGTATGATGCACGCTTTAAGACTCTCTTGTCTAAATTATCATATGATATACATCCTTCTCAAAGCATGCATGTAGTTTACTAGAGGATTGATCACCCCTTTTAGAAGGGCCCTGTCTCATAAGACTTTCACAGATCCACGCAAAGCATTGGAGGTTGCCTTGCATGCCGAAGCCATTAGTAGTATTGATACTAGCGTTAGCCCATTCTTAGAGGCTTAGATTGCTGCTATGGCTAAACAGTTGGAAAATCTATCTGTGAACTTGGTCCATGAGACTCGCAGTGGTTTATGGTGCATGATTATGAGATAGAGGGGCACGTTAAGGATAATATCCCTAGAGGATGGTATGTGCTATAACATTAGATTGTGAAATATGTCATGGGGACCATGATGCCAGTAGATGTCCCTTGCTACAGCGTGCGATCAGAAAGAATGTATCCTGTTATTGTAAGATTTACACCTCCACGACCCATGATACTAAAGACTGTAGGCTCATTAATCAGATACATGAGGCCATTGATCATGGGGTGTGCCAAACCAACATTTCCAGTAGTTCTAAAAATGATGATCACCATTATGAGGAGCACGCAGATGGAGGCACACAAGGAAAAGGTTTTCGAGGAGGATTCCATGGACGAGGTAACTACAAAGGAAGGAGTGAGTTCCCGTGAGGGACATGTTTCAACTATGGATCTACAGAACATTACAAGCATGAGTTCCCAGACTTGTTGTAGTGCTCATGGTGCGGAAAGAAGCATAAGTATGAGGAGTTCCCAAAGTTATATGAGCATATGAATTAGCAGCACTGGAAGGACAAAGGCACTGCGATGGTTAGCATCAAGAAGGAAGACATATAATGGATGCCTCGGGTAACATGGGATGAAGGTTTGGAGCCTGTTTTGGTAACAACAAGGGTAGAAGCCACACATGCAAGAGAGATACCAAGACAGAAGAGCCTTGTTTCAAGAGAAGAGGTCATTCATGGAAAGTACCTGACCCGCGCATCGAAGGAGATATATCAGACACCATGGATGTTATTCAAAGCTTGCAAGGGGAGATCTAGTGTCTAAAGGAGCAATCCAGGAGGGAGGAATAAGGAAGGAGGATCGAGGTGTAAAAAGATGACCTGGATGAGGTCAAGGAGGTGTGTAAAATGCTAAGGTAAGAGAACATCATTCCTTTGCTAGGATCCTATTGAGAGAGAAGGTACCATGACCAGGAGAAGAGTGCAAGAGACAGGTCTTACACGTAAACCTTCCCCTCACAACCTCGACTATGACAAGGAGATTCAATTGAATGTAGTTATGGATGGATGGCTCCTCAAAGAATATACTCATTGACACCAGCACGGAGGTTAATGTTTTGACTTTGGATGCATGGCATCGATGGGGAGACCGGCATTACAGCCATCTTCAAATGTGTTGTATATTGGTAAACAAGACTAAGGCAATGCCCATCGAAGTGTCTTTAAGGATATAGATATTACTATCCAGGGAGCCAAGTTTACTAGGGACTTTGAAGTCTTGGTTCTCGCTAAGGTGGACAATTTCCCGCACTACTTGGGTGCCCTTGGTGTTACAAGAACAATGCGGACCTTCTAGTTCAACAAAGGGTACATCAATTTTGAGAACAAAGAGGAGTGGGTCATTATACCCCTGGTTGATGGGAATTCAGCACCCTACATTGAACCATTAGGAGAAGAGGTTTTGGACAAGATTTATGTGCACTCAATTAGAGACCTTGAGATGGTACACCCTATTAACGGGGTTATCAGTTTGAGGATGCTCAGTTAGTGAGTGATACCACCAGCTTGGCATGTGATAATTGGGCACATGGGACTTACAAATTAATGGGATGGTAGTTGAGAGGATCGGTGACCAAGGTAACTAAGGCACGCATGGTTTGGTACCTTGGGGGAAAAGAACTACCCAAGTACTCCGGAGGAGCCTTCCCTGAGATCTTTCTGCAGGAGATAGAAGCTTAGTGGAAAAATGAAAAGGAACAAAGGGAGATGCTAAGTTATGTCTTTCTCGGCATAGCAGCTCGTTGGTGGGCCATGCATTAGGAGAGCCTTTTAGAATGGTGCGAGGTAAGAATTTCTCTCTCTATCGATTTTCTAGAAGTAATATACCCACCATCATTAAGGAGTACCATGGGAAGGAGCCTACCTCTTTCCATATCTAGGAGTGTGAATGGTTCTGGAGAGAAGGCATGGAAGCCTTGCCACCATCCCTCTGGGTGCAAAATTTGTATTCTACACTGTAGGGTTGTGCATGCGCATGGTACATTCATTCGGAGACATGCCACCAAACAAGGAATTGGCAAGAGCTTGCGGCTGATCTTATTCAAGCCTTTGAGTATTGGAGTACCAAACCATTGGTTGATAAGGCCTTATAAGGTATCAAGTGCCTTATAATGGGGGATAGTGCCAGAACAGAAGATAGGCTGTTGGAACTACTAGGTGAACTAGGATTTGAGGCGCACCTCGAAGAGATGAAGAAACAAGATTTACAACTAGAGCGCATGTGTTTAGAAAGAGAAAATGGAAATTTAGTATATGTGATTGATGGAGAGGAATCAAAGAGTTTAAATGTTAGCCATTCTGTGGGGACACGTGAAGTAGTGGGCAGTGCAGATGCTCATGCGCATTCCTACCATGAGCCTTTAAAGACAAAGAAGGTTAACATCGGTTTAGGAGAAGAACCTAAGGAAGCTATTATTGGGGATTATTGGATGGAGAAGGAAGTATCAAGGATCATTGATCTATTACGTGAATTTGAGGATTTATTCCCACGTGGGTACCATGAACTAAAAGGAGTCCACCAATCCTTGCAAGGGAGATGAAGATAAAACTAAAGGAAGGTGCGCACCTGGTTAGAAAAAGGCCCTACTAGATGAATCCCAACTTACGCGTGAAGGTTAAGGAGGAGATAGATAAGATGATAGCTTCTGGGATCATTGAGGTAGTAGAAGAATCTAGAATGGATAAGTTCGATGGTAATTAGCATCAAGAAGGATGGGTGGATTAGAATTTGTGTGGATTATAGGGAATTGAATGCAGTTTGTGTCATTGATCCATTTCTGACCCCCTTCACTGAAGAAATTTTGGAAGGAGTCATTGGGCATAAAATCTATTCCTTTACGGATGGATTTTTAGGATACCACCAAGTTTGGATTGCAAAGGAGGACCAAGAGAAGACAAATTTTGCCACCGAGTGGGGAGGTTTTGCATATATGGTCATGCCCTTTGGGTTGAAAATTGTGCCTCTTTGTCTTTTCGCGTATAGTAGTGCAAGCATTCCAATACTTCATTCATAAGTTTCTTCAGTTTACTTGGATGATTGGATAATATATGGTTTGGTTAAGGACCATTGTGACAAATTGGAGATTAATGTTTAAAAGGTGTAGGCGAGTTGAGGATATCCGTTAACATTAAGAAGTGTGTGTTTGCTACACCCTTTGGGAATTTATTGGGGCATATCATATGTAAGGAGGGCTTATTGGTAGATCTTGCTAAGGTTGTAGTTATTGTGGGGTTAAGGGAACCTACTAGCTAGAGCGTAGTGTGCGGATTCCTTGGGCATACAGGATATTACAGAAAATTCATTAAGGGGTATGCCAAGATTGTCGTGCCTTTAGAGGAGCTACTTAGACACAAAAGTACCTTCCATTGGGGAAAGGCGCAGAGGGAATTTGATACATTAAAATATAGGCTTATTACCACGCCTATTTTGCAATTTCCCTCTTGGGACAAGCCTTTCCATGTCCATGTAGATGCCTCAAGAACCACCATTGGAGCAGTACTTGCACAACCAGGTGAGGGGATTGTTGATCATCCTCTCTATTTCATGAGCAGAAGTTAACACCAACAGAGTAGAATTATACCACAACCAAGCATGAGGCATTTTCAATGATCTATGCACTTTCAAATTTTCGACAGTATCTGCTAGAAACACCCTTTGTATTCTACACCAACCACATGGCATTAAAGTATTTAGTAAACAAGCCCATTCTTCAAGGGTGCATATGTCGATGGGTGTTGTTGTTTCAAGAGTTTGAGTTCACCATTGTAGTGAAGCCTAGAAAAAGCAATTATGGACCTAATCATCTGTCAAGAATTGATTCAAGAGAGGACACGCAAAGTATTGAGGAAAAAATGCTAGACATGCAACTGTTTAGATTGTGGTGCATGCCCTTGGATTTGGAAGAGATTGCTATATTTTTAAAAGAAGGTGTGGCACCAGATGGAATGAAGGCATTGAAGAAAAAGTAGTTGGCCATACGCGTTACACCCTACATGTTGATTAGTGGAGACTTATACAAATTGGGATGTGATGAATTTTTGCGTAGATGTGTGTTAGAACATGAGCGCTTGGCCATCATGGAGGAAGCACACGGAGGAAGTGTGGGTGGGCATTATGCAGGTGATTCCACCGCGCGTAAGATTTTAATTGTAGGTTTATGGTGGGAAACCTTATATGATTATTGTAGAGATTATTGTAAAGCATGTGACCACTGTTAGTGCATTGGCAAACCAGGAAGGAGAGATGAAATGCCTTTACATCCTATTCCTAGCACAGAGCCTTTTGAAAAGTGGGTGATAGAATTTATAGGACCTATTACACCAACAACACATAGGACTGGGTCACGTTATGTCATCACTTGCATGGATTATCTCACAAGGTGGGTGGAAGCAACCCCAACTAAATATTACATGGTAGTAATAGTGGCAAGGTTCCTATGGGAGAACATTATCACAAGGTATGGATGCCCTTTGAGTTTGACTAGTGATAGGGGTACGCATTTTCTAAATGAGACCGTGAGGATCCTACTATCTGAGTTCATGGTGGCTCATCATAAGACTATGCCCTATCACCCACAAGTAAATGGAACTGTGGAAGCATTCAACAAAATACTAAGTCATACCTTGACCAAAATCTATGATGTTGGAAGATAGGATTGGGATGACAAGGTATCAGTAGTTTTATGGGCTTACAGGACTACGTATAAAAGACTAAATAAAGCCACACCTTTTCAATTGGTGTTTGGCATGGAAGTTTTTTTTCGGTTGAATTTATGTTACCTTCTTTGTGAATAACGCATGCAGGAGGATTAGCCGATGAACAAGCACTGGAAGAAAGAATTGATGAACTAATGAAACTAGATGAGAGATGATCACTTGCCCGTTGGAGCCAAACAACGAGAAAAGGCAAAGCAAAAGGCTTGGCATGATCACCATATTAGAAACAAGAAGTTTGAGGTTGGGCAGATGGTGTTACTGTATGATTCTAAATTTCTACGCCATCTTGGGAAGTTGAAAGTCCATTGGTTAGGTCCCTACACAATCTCATACATCCTTGATTCAGGCACGTGCCAGTTACAAGCGCTGGATGGAACAGAGTTTCCTAGACACTTCAATGGTAGTAGGCTGAAGCCCTACTATAAATAAGTCTTCTTGGTGTTTGTAAATAAGGTAGTTTTGCCAGTTAGTCTAGAATTTTCCCTTATGCATTTTCTTTTCCTTGTGTTTCCCTTTCATGTTGTTGTTTTGTTTTACACCTCAAGCATCGGTAACCTTATTGCTATTTTTGGAGAATTTATGAGTGTGTAGAGGACCACGCATCGTTTAAGTTTGAGGTAGAGAAAAGTGAAGAAGCATGTGATTAAAAGTACCAAGGAAGTTGTGTTGAAGAGCCTTGTTGAGTAGCCCAGTTAAAAGAGAGATGAAGAGAAAAGATAGAATGGTTGGTGCTAGGGTAAAGCTACTCATAGATCCCATGTACAAAGGAAAATGAAGTGCATTTAAAGCAACATGAGGTAGGAAAAAGCAAGAATCTGGACAAAAGAAGTTCCTTCAAGTGCGGGGTTGAGTACGCGTAAAGTCTCATGTTAGGTTGATTTGGTTACACGCGTAAGGTTGGAGGATTTTTCACGTAGGAAGGGCGCATGAGTGAAGGCGCTGAAGATGGGTTGTTTTTTAAAATCCGCATTAAATGAACAAAGTATGGGGTAGGTAAAGTAGAATTTAATGACCAGCAAAAGGAAAAACTATAAATAGAGGGTCAGGGAACTCTCATTTTACTTTCGAGAAAATAAAGAGTTAGAGATATAAGCGAAATATATAAGCTAGGACTTTTTCATATTCGATCAAAGAGAAGATCTGTGTGATCAAAAAGTAAAGAGCCAGTTTGAGATTGTAAACCAGAAGGAAGGAATTACACAGGCGTGGAATGAAGTGAAAATATGTTGTCTTGTGAAGAATTTATCAAAGTTAGGGTTCAAACAAACTAGGGCACGGGTTTAGGAGATTTGTATCACGGATCTGAGATCGAAGGTTGGGAGAAGGAAAGTAGAGTAACAAGGAGAGGACTAGAGTAATACAATTACCTTGACCATGGCACTGAAGAAAGGGAAGGGCAAAGTGAAGGCTAAACAACCAGAACCTAAGGTGGAAACAAACGAAGAATGGTATGCAGAAATGTAGTACCCTGACAAAGTGATGATGGGGAAGGAATGGGAATCCCATTTGAGAAGCATACTAGTTAGTGACTATAATCACCTGCACCAGCACTATAGAGAAAGAAATGACATTAGAATTGGTACGCCCAACCAACAAGTGAACACCTGAAGGGTTGCCTATCTACAATGATGACATGAAGGTCAAGCTGGCGAAGGCAAGGTTGTTGCAACTCTACGAGTTGCCTTATTTTGGGAAGCGGATCGCTTGTACCAATGGTTAATGTCTCGAGTGCATGAGGACTACTTCCACTTTGTTGGGCATAAGATGCGCGTAACTCCCCAGTTGATTACACAGTTTACATGCCTCATATGCGAGGGAGATAGCCTAGAAGATGACCTTAGCGACAAGGAAGCTATTCAGGAGACCATCACAGAGTATGCCTGCAAGAAAGGGTCATAGTATTATGACATCTTAGACATCAAGGACCCAATTATGAAGATGGCCACGCACTGTAATAAAGCTAAATGGCCAAGAAAGGTGGATGCAAGTCAACAAGCCATGGCTGCATGTCTGCAGGAAGATTACAGAGGGGACTATTTACAACTTGTCCACATACATTGCCGAGGAAATTGTAAAGTGCACAAAGGAAGGGGACAGGATCCTCTTTGGTAATGTCCTGCTCACCATAGTATTTACAGAAATTGGAGTGCCAGATGCACTAGATAAGTTTGTGTGGGAGTACCCACGAAGACCCTTCACCTGCGAAGAGGTTTGAAAAGTATGCATGTGATACAATGATGGCTCCCCACAAAGTGTGGCTTGAAAAATGGTATACGTGCTTGAGAAATGCATTCGAGGTGGAGTGGAGGATCCCTGAACAACTCCCAGCAGCCACACAAGGAGAAGCTGAGTTTGCAGTGTACCAAAGACTATTTCTGGGCAGGTTCAAACTTGTTGATGAATCATGGAGCCCTTGGTGAAATCTCCCTTTCATGTTCACTACCCAGTACTTCCAAGCGGGAGTGAACATATTTAAAGAATCGAAAAATCTAAGGTTGGAGCTAGGAAAGTTGGACCAGGAACACAGGATATGAGGAAGAAACTAAAATATCCCGGAGGTAAGCATGCATACATGGAGAAGTTTGTATTGCACAAGATCCACATGACTAGACCAATAACACTTCCTATTGCTGGAGGATCCACGATGCGCGTATATGTGTGCATAAGGCCAAAATTTGAAAATGACACGTACTTGGTGGATGAGATCTCCATACCTGAAGACCCCTTGGGAATGAAGAAGCTAGTGTCTAAGAAGAGGGGCAAGAGGAGAGGAAGGAGCACCAAGTGTACCAACTACTCAGATAGTGAGCATGCCTTCTACGAGTGCTAAGCCAAGCACCTATGTTCGGAGGAATAAGAACCTAGTAATGGAGAATACACCGAAGAAGAGGCTCCCGAACAACCCACCACCTTGGAGGAGTCACAAGAGGAAGAAGAGAAGGCAGAATCTCCTGATCAGAAGCAACCTCTCAAGAAGAAGCAGAAGGTAGATGAAGAAGCTGACTCAAAGGTGACTAACATCTTGGAGAGATATCTGGGAGAAGGAGAGGATGAGAGTGAAGGAGGTGGCGATAAGGAGAAAGAGCCAGAAAAAGAAAAGGAACCTTTAGAACCTCACATAGTTAGTGTCTATGACTCGGAGGAGGAGAGTGGAGAAGAAAAGCAAGAGTTCATATTCATGCGGCGGAAAGGCACACAAGGAGATGAAGGCACTGAAGATATAAGGGTAGATGAGAGGGATGCCAAGGGACAGAGAGCCACATATTTTACAAAGGAGAAGATAACCGAAGTGGTAGAGTGAGAAGTGAAGAAGATGCTCGAGATCCTTGTAGACCAGGAATTAGAGTGGAGCGCAGACATAGTGCTAAAGGAAGGAAGGGAAGAGAGCAAGGAAAAGGGAAATGATGCCAGAGGCCCCACTCGGCACCAACTTCCCAAAGGCACACACTCGAGTAGAAGACCTCTGGATGTAGAATAGAGGCAGATAATGGGCTACGTGGATGACTCAAGGAAGGTGCTACGTGCATGATTCTAGAGCATGGTACCCACCAAAAGACTTATAGCCATGGGATTGTTTGAGAAGGAGGGCGCATACCCCAGGACCAAGAAGATGATTTCTTGGGCATTTGAATCCCACGTCGACAAGCTAGACTTTGAATTCTACCAAAAGGTGCTTATCATGCTGCCAGAGTCTAAAGGAGATAACCCCTTAGTGAATGCCCAGGAGCTCTCTCGACGAGAAAGTGTGTAATTCCCTAAACAAGGTTGTGGTGGAAACGGAGGCAAGGCTATTCGTGATTTTAACGACAAAAGAAGGGATTTAGAGGAAAGCTAGCGAAGAAGGAGGAAGAGTTGGCTAAGGTGGCCAAAAACTTAAAACAAGAGGAATTAATTAGTGCACAGCTAATGCGCGAGCTCAAGGAGGAAAAGGAAAAGGTGCAGGAGGTCTATAAGAAAGTAGACTCGATAAAAATTGCCATCATCTTGAAACACCTAGATATAATGCCTATCCCGTAGAGGTATGCATCAATGCTGGAATTCCTAGAAGAATTAACGCACGTCCTCACCATGGAGAGGTGACCCTTGGCACTAGAATCTGTGGAGGAAGTAGCCGCGTGCTTGAAGGAGGACCGGTTAAAGGTGATAGCACTTTTTACCAGTATAGGAAGGTGCTCACAGATGTAAAGGTTACTTCCCAATCTATTGAGGCCACATATGACACATTAGATAAAGATAAGGTGGTGAGCTCCTTGGTTGCCACACTCGAAGAAGAGCTGAAAGAGTTCCAGGAGAAGAATAAAGGAAATAAGGCGAGAGCAGGATAGAGTCCTGGTGGAAGTAGAAAGAAGATCCGAGGAGATTGAGGCACTAAGGGGCTCAACCAAGACATGATTGAAGGAACTATATCCTCAAATTACCAAAAGAATGGACAAGCTCATGCAGACTTGGGTAAAGATATGGAACAAATTGTGGACACTTTGGGCACCTAGGGAGCTAGCCTAAGTTTTGATGAGGTAAACCTCTTGGTTGGCGACCTCTGTCAGAAGGCACAGAATGAGGTCGATACATGGAGTAAGTTGGAGGAAGACTTACAGAAGGACTTCCCCAACCTTTTGGTTTAATGCCCCCATTCTTCATTCTTTCCCCTATTCTTTCATTCCTTATTCATTTTTGTAATATTTATCTACATCTTAGTTTCATTGAACCAGCTTGCACCTTGGTCAAGTAGAATGTTTCAAGGGCGGAGAAACAGCGTAGTGTGCGGTGATGTTGGGCCCCTAAAATATTGACCGATTATGAAGGCGTGTGGGCGTGTGGGACCCCGATTACAGGATGGCGTGCAAGGTAAAATCAAACAAGAAAAAAGGATCAAGGAAGCAATTAGCATGTGCGGGACACAAAAGGAGATTCAAGACTTAGCTGATTTAAGCAACAAAGGTAGAACACATAAAAAGCATGATCGGTTGCATGTGGATAACATGTTAGCCCTGGCAACAGTGGCACAAGTTAGAGCATGCTAAAGAAAGGAATCTTCTAGAATACCATCATGAGATGGAGTGGAGAGCTCAGGCCTGAGGAAACATGCTCATTGAAGGACCACATTTGACACTTGGTGATGGATCTGAGGGCGCGGCAAGGTGAGTTGGCAGCCCAGAAGGTGATAAATACAAGTTCTGCGGACCAAAAAAAAGGGGGAATATAGACATAAGAGGAGAAGATAGGAGAGATACACATAGAGAGAGATAACATGGGTGAAGCTCTGCAAGATTACTACGAGTGGGGATCTAATGCGTAAAGGAATGTATTGAGCTTATAATTGTAATTTCTTTTCTATTTTTGCATATTTATATAAGCCTAGTGATGTGCATGACTGAGTCTACCCTCTATGGCTCTTTGTAATGAAACAATGAATACGGTTAGGTTACCTATTGCATAGCTTAGATATGAATATTAGTGGGTTCCATGTATATTTCATTCATAGAATTTTTCTTTCCTTTCATGCTATGAATGAATGGTTGTAGCTTTCTTTCTGTTATATTATATGTTATGGAGTCTTTTAAAACACACGGTCTGAAGAAGCTACAAGGATCTGGAGGCCGTCCCTGAGCCCCGTAAGCCTCAGTATGTCTAAACTTATTTCCTGAATACTCCTATACTAATCATTGATGAATTCTTCCCACTAAAAACTCACATAAAAGAGAGACTCGACACCCATGCATGCCTCGGGTGAGCGCTCAGCTTCTGTTGGGTGATAGGCCAACGTGCATGGGATTTCTTCCTCTTATAGTGAGAATAAAATTGACTACACAAGATGAATCAACTTGATCCCTTTTGCAACACCTTTCCTACCTTCTTACAGAAATTATCTCGTACTTTTTGAAAATTTTCATTGTTGCATTATTAGTCGTGATATGATGATTTTTTCATTGAAAACATTTTGACTTGTTTCATCCTTCTCGATTATTTGGTCTCCTTCATTATACACTTGTGGTCATAAGATTGGTTGTGGAGATTGCAAACACATGTGAAATTATCTAGCATTTCACTTCTTCCATGTGTCACCTTGGGATAAGTTGTAGGGGTAAGTGATTAGCTTATATATTATAAGTTTTCCCAAGCACTACATGTTTTTTAAACTTCCACAAACCTGAAAATATATAAATTTTGAATCATTCCTAGGACTTCACATCTACCCCGGGCTATCTCTCTAAAATATAGTGAACACATGCCATGTGTTTACCTTCGATCATCGAGATCATCACCAAGTGGCACCATCTTCTTGGTCCACCTATCTTTTCCTTCCACTGACATATCTTCTATCTCGGGTGCATACCATTTTTGAAATTCTATCCAATAATAAATCTCCACACACTTCACACTTGTCATATTATCCTTAACCTCCACTAAGTACTATGAGAATCTAGCCAATAAGGAAGCTCCACACACTTTCACTTGTCGACTATTTTGAACCTCTATTAGCTCTTTCGCAAAGAAGCTAGCCAATAAGGAATCTCCATGCACTTCACACTTATCACACTTTTCTTAACCTCCACGGCCAATAAAACACATGATCTAATAGGGAAGCTTCATATTCCTTCACATATTTTATCTTCATCAAGTTTTGGATAAACCATGAATGTTATAATAAATTCACCAAAGACTATGGATAGCCACAAAGAGATAGAGCTAACTGTGAAGGATAGAGGATAGCCATGAATAAATAACTGATTCCACGTATAAAATGGATAAAGCCATCAAACACTTGAAAGAAGCCACATACCTATAGAAGATGCCGCGGATATGAAGATGTCCCATAATATTAGAAGAAGTCACCGATAAAGAGTAAAGATGTGATATAAGGAGGAAGCCGCAATAAGACTAGAAAATTTTCATAATAATGGAAAGAGCACCGAAGCCAACATAAAGCCATAGAATAAAGACAGATCGAACCAATATGAGACAAAAGCTGACAGAGGCACAATTCAAAAGAAGTGTCTTTTGGAATCAATTGTATTTTGTGTATTTATTGTAACTAATGTATTGTATATGGGGGCATCATGAGAAATATATGTGTGAGTTCCAACTTGAGATACTTTGTATGAGAGTTAGAATAGATAAGATAGAATGAGAAGAATGTATGATGTAATCATTATTGATAAATGAATAAAGAATGGAGTTTGTGATGAAATTTGTTATATGCTTTCCTTTATATTTATTGTTCTTAGAGTAGATGTGGTGTATTTCCTAAGTACATCCTTAACTAAGGTCAAATTTCCTAAGCCTCACAATCATTGGGGTTTTAGGTCAACATTTGGTGTGAGCCCAAGTTCCTTATGTTAAGTGGATGTCAGGAAATATTTCACCACCAGGGTATTGGAAGCCCACATTATTAGAAATTGAAAAGTGGTGGGAGAAACAAATTGACATATTTGTAAAGGAGAAAAAAAATAGAAGATAACTTATAAAGAAGTAGAAGAAGAAGTGTTTGGAGAGTACGGAGAAGAATTTTGGGCCCATTTTTCACATTTTGTGGCCCTATTTATTAGCACATGCAAAGAGGACATAATGGTCGTGGATGTATTTGAGACAACCTTTTGAGTGGAATGTAGAAAATTAACTATAGTAAAATATCTTGATGAACCGTGGACTAGAGAAATTGATTACTAGTACGAAAACTACTCTAGATTCTTACATAATCATGTGGGAAATTCAAGGTTGGAATAGTTTTGATAAAAAAAAATAAGAAGTTCTAAGTAGATCCCATGGTCGATTTCTTTAGTTAGTTTCATTCTTAATTAAAGTGTTAATGATGAAAAGGGATTAATTAGAGAATCAAAAAAGTTCCTTTAGGGGGGACAAGTACCACATGATGGATGGACATATGATGAAGGGGGTGATCCAAGAGTCATGACTTATCAAAATTAATGGGGTGTTGGTTGGGGTGGCAAAAATAGGATGACATGGGGAAAAAGAAAAAAAAAAAAATTAGATAGTTAGCAAAGAGGAGATTAAGAGAATTAAGGAGAATTAGTGATTTGTGAGGGGATAATTAAAAATAAGAAGAGAAGAAAGAATGAGGAGGATGGAAGAAAGAGCTTAGGATATCCGTGGAAAATAAGGAAGTAGAGAAAAAGTTATGGAAAAACAAAGGATAACCCGAGAAGAAAGAGCTAAGAAAATGAATGAGAGGAAGGAAAAATTGAATAAAGTTAAGAAAGTAGAAAAGAAAGTAGAGAAAGAAGAATCACCCACATCAAGTGGAGGCCAAAATTGGCTCACCTAGAAATAGAGGTAGGCACATCAAGTCTAGCTATAATACCCATGTCTTGCAGAGACCAATAAGGTTTTTACTCCATGGAATCCGTGGTTCAATATACTATAGAGAGTCTAGTTCAACAGGAAATAACAAGACAAGAAATCTTAATGAGGGATCTACAACATTTAGTAGGAGGATTAGAACCAGCATTTAAGAGAGTATTAGAAGAAGAAGGGTGGAATGAAGAGGAATTGAGAACCCCATTAATGATTAAGGAAAAAAAGAAGAAGAAGAAGAAGTCATTAGAATGAAGGAGTTATTGAGGAATTTGGAGAGAAAATAAAAATAGTAGATGAGGAGAATAAAGAAGAAGAAAATATAGATAAACAAGAAAAAAAATAGAGAAATAATAGAAGAGAAAATGAGGAAAGAGATAGAGAGGAAAACCAAGGAAAGAGAGAAAGAAAAAAAAATAAGAAGAGAGGAAGTGATGAGGGATTAGAAGAAAGATATAGATTAAGAAACAATAAAGATAGAAAGGTAGTTATGGAAAATATTAGTTATGAAAAGTCACCAAATAAAGATGCACCCCCAACCAACACACAAACCCAAAGGAGATGACCCCCTAGAGTGGATGCCATTCCATGTGCTGCTTAATACACCATTTGAGAATCTAGAAAAAGGAAAAAAAGTTTGGAGGAAAGATATCAAACATTTGAGAGAAGAGAGTCAACAAAGACAAGAGATAGTAAGAGAATTTCTAAGAACTATTAGGTGAACTTTACTTTGACATTGAATTAAGTAGAGATAAGGGAAGAAATAATAATTCAAAACCAATTCATAACTAGACAAAGAAAGGTAAAAAAGTTAAAAGTTTGTTCATTCAATCAAGAAAAATACTCGATCAACAATGGCTTAGAAGATCAAAATGCCAATTTTTGACAAGGACTCAACAGTGATGCATTGGAACATTTATTCCTATTGGAAGCCTACTAGAAGAACAATAATACCATAGATGAAGCTACTAAGATACAAGATTTCACATACTCATTAAGAGATGATGCATTGCATTGGTACATGAAGATAATTTCTCAAGGAGTAAAACCATGGGCTGACATTGAAAGAGAATTTAAAATAGATTTCCATTTCCAGAGGCAGGCACAAAGAAGGAGTAAGCAAGATGAGAGACCTTATATAAAAAGAAGGGGAATTAGTGAAAGAATTTAGTTAGAGATTTAAGAATGTTACTAGAAAATTGGAAGAGCCCTGACAGATAAGAAAAGAATTGAGTGGTTCACCTCAGGGATACTTCCCTATCTTAGAGAACATTAGATTCATAATATTTAAAGCATTATCAGAAGCAATTGAGATGGAAATTAAACTGGAAGCTTAACCATGGAGAAGAGAGGGTGAAACTTCAATAAATAATGAACTAGAGAGGGTGCAAGTTAGAACTAGCAAAAGCTAAAATTATAGTAGGAGATTCAGAGGACTGAAGGAATAAGAAGTAGTTCACCACCAAAGAGAAATATGAGGCCAAAGATATGGTGTACAAGTCTGTTGCAATGAAGGACATAGTAGAATTGAATTCCCATACTTTGAAAATGCAAAAAGAGCAGCCGCAGTAAGAGTACATTCATCACAAAAAGCATCCTCTAGCAATATAACACCATCAAAAAGGACATGGTGTGGTATTTGTAGACTTTGGGACCAACATACATATGACACTTGTCCCTTACTTGAAGTAGCACACCTCCTACAAATCAATTGATGTATTTTACTACATGTGGGTCATATAATCACTATCATCATACTTTCCCTTGGTTGATGCATTAGAAGACTTAAAATATTATGCTACCAGGAGAGAAATGACCGCTAGACAGAATGCAACACCTAACCCCCCCTACTCAACCATAGATGCTACCAGTGAATATGCCACCTTCACAACAAATGATAATTATACCACAGTATGAAAATCCACAAGGTGGCCAACCTCAATTTGGAGGTGGATATCAGGGAAGTAACTATAACCCAAACTATCAAGGTTATAATGATGGAGGATACCATTAGAGGGTACCGAGGTGGATATAGAGGAAATTTTAGAGGTGGATATCGAGGTGGATACAAAGGTGGCTATGATAACTACCATGGACGGTAGAGGATATCAAGGTTACAATGATGGTGGTTACCTTTGGGGTTATAGGATAACCAAGGAGGTGGATATCAAGACAGAAGACCCATGACTTGTTATAAATGTGGACAAGATGGGCACCTTGTAAGAAACTATACAAAACCTAATCCCTACTGAATTTTTCCATGAGAAAGGACATGATGCATTTAATTTTCCTAAGGTTACCTAGTTCTACAAGAGTGGAACAATGAAATCAGAAGCTTTAGGAGAAGATGCTCAAAGAAAAGTACAACACATCACCATAATCCCTTGGGATGAAGAGACATTAGAAAAAGATAAATACATGAGGGCCGTTACTTCAGGAAGTAGACCCACAAAAGAAGATAAGAAAGAAGAAGAAAAAGAGAGTTACATGAGAAGAAAAGTGACAAAATCTAGAAAAAGTTATTGAAGAACCTTGATATAGGGTAGTTGTTACAACCAAGAAGTGCCACCAAGAATGAGGTGGCCCCTAAAAAGAAGAAAATAATAAGGCTACCACAAGAACAACATTCTTCGATGAAGAGGAGTGGAATGATAAAGAAGTTAGGCTAGGTTGCACCTAAAAGAAGTTGAAAAGAGTAGGGAACTTGTAAAGGAAGCACAAGCCATTGAAGAAAGAGAGAAAAATTGTTTTGTAGAAGAAGAGGTTAATGCCTTAAAGGAACTAGAAAAATTAACTATCAATTATGGGTTAGTAGATAAGCTGAAACAATTCAACAAGTATTGGAATAAAGAAGAGAGGACTCATCATGTCCACATAATTGAAGGGGGGTATAATAAGAAGAAAAGAAACATATTTCATACTCAGTGAACATGGTGCAAATTCACCATCTACTTAGAAGTGGACATATTTGATACCACCATTACCAAAGTACTACTGGATCTTGGTGTGGACATCAATATGATGTCTAAAACTACATGGGAGATGCTTGGAAGACCTACTTTGGAACCCGTGAGATACTTTATCGGATTAGTGGATGGATCATCAAGACAACCACTGGGAGTGCTAAAGAATGTAGTAGTGAATTTCATGGGAATTAAGAAGATGGTGAATTTTGAAGTGGTAGAGAATGTGGTCGAGAATCCTTCATACAATGTTATCCTAGCCTTGGAATGGTTCATAGACTATAATGGAACACTAAGTTCTAGAAGAAGAAGAGGTGACATTGAATTCAGATGGTATATGTGTTCATGTACCCTTGCATGCAGGAATGAGTGTTGCATGGGAAGAGGAAGTATGACATGATACAAAAGGGGAATATTTTGATGACATACAAGGGTGTATGCACTAAATAAATTTTCTAACATTGAGAAAGAATTCAAACCAAACTCGGATGGTGAAATTTCAAGTAAAATCCAAAGAGACCTCCGAAAATTTAGATAATGTGGTAGAAGCTTGGATACATGGGTTTTGGAATCAAGAATGAGAAAATTACACTATGCAAGAAGAATACCACCTAGAATTATCACACTAGAGGATAAATATAATACCATGGGTGACATTTTCACCCGTGCAAAGACACATTTGAAGAAGAAGAGGAATATATTACACACAAGAGGAAGAAGAAGATGATATTTTTATATTCCAGCTCAAGATAGATTTTCCATGGAAGAAGAAGAGTAAAAGATCTTCCAATTAAAAGAGTTTATAGATTGAGCCATGGGGCATCCCACCAAACCTACCAAAGTATTCAGGATTTGGGGATCTAGAAGGGTACATTAAAATCATGGAAAGAATATTTCCTAATGAGAAGGAAAGGATGGAGGCATTGGATGATACCCTAACTATAAATTCTGCAATTTGGTGGGAAATGCATAAGCATAATGTAACTCACTGGAACTCAGTCACAACATTTCTCAAAGCTAGATATATGGAGAGTGAAGGCTACTTATGCCATGATTCTGAATACACTGGTGAAACTGATCCATAAAAGCATATTCAAGTTTGTGAACAACATTGGTGACTATGTGGGAAACTTCTCCCTTGCTATGGATTCAATTGTTTGTATGGACCCTAGGGCCCATACCGCGATCTTGGTATTCACATCAAGAAATTAGAAGGGAGACTAGAGATTGGGATCAAATAGTTAAAGACTTTTTCCATACCTTTAATTTTTGGGGACATGGATTTAAATGTCTTAAGAGCATTACAAAAAGATTTCAAACTTTCCTATTTTTGACACTAGATGAAGCAAAAAACAACATTTTGAAGAGGAGAAGAAAATAAAACTTGAGATTCTAAAGCCACAAGAAACTTTGAAGAAGATTCCAGAAATGGCTCGGTGTTTTACTATCAAAAACAAGATAAAGAGGAAAAACCAAAGAATTTAAGATACAAGGTCATAGAGGATGAAATAACAGTAGTAGAGAAGAAATATGAAGGAGAAAATTACTATTACCAACCCTTAAAAATAGGAATGAAAACATTGGGACAAATGGAGATGAGAAGTTTGCCAAAATTGGAGACTATTGGTCGAAGAAGAAGTGGCTAAAGTAGTAGAATTACTACAAGAGTTCCAAGATATTTTCCCAAGGATTTAAAGAGTTGAAGGGAATCAAAGAGGAGGTAGGGAAAATGAAAATTCAAATAAAAGGATGGATTCAAACCAATAAAGAAGAGACCATATAGATTGAATCCTAATTTGAAGGTGAAGGTGAAGTCAAGAAATTGACAAAATGTTAAATGTTGGGATTATCAAACCTGTTGATGACTCAGAATGGATCAGTCCCATGGTGATTCAAAACAAAAATACTGGAGAGATCATGTGTGTAGACTATAGGGAGCTAAATAAGGCATGTGTGCATGATCCATTTCCAACCCCTTTTATAAAAGAAGTATTGGAAAATGTGGCTGGTAGAGAGGTATATTCATTCACAGATGGTTTCTCGGTTATTACCAAGTAAAAATTTCCTGGAGGACCAACCCAAAACCACTTTTTCCACAAAATGGGGGTCCTTTATGTATATAGTTATGCCATTTGGGCTTAAGAATGCCCCATAGTGTTCAGTAGGATCATGATTAATGCATTCAAAGATTTCATTCATGATTTCTAGAAGTCTATCTTGATGACTGGATAATTTATGGACTACTGAAGAACCACATACAAGTATTAAGATGATGTTTCAAAGATGCAAAGCATTGCAAATATCATTGAATTTGAAGAAATGTGTTTTCTTGACTCCCTTTGGCACACTATTAGGACACATAATTTGTAAGGAAGGTCTATTAATTGATCCATTAAAGACTTATGTGATTGTTAATCTACCACCACCAAAAACACAAAAAAAGTAGGAAATCCTTGGTTACATGGGTTATCAGAAAATTTATTAGAAACTATGCAGAGATAAGTGCCCCACTAGAAGAATTATTGAAGAAGAGAACAAATAAACAAATCTCTTGGTCTAAAGAATGTGTGGATGCATTTGAGATCTAAAAGATAAAATTTTACATGCACCCATCTTGATTTTCCCTGATTGGAAGGTACCCTTCCATGTTCATGTGGATGCATCTAGATAGAAATTGGAGTTGTATTGACTCAACCTAGAGATAAGATGGATCATCCTATAGCATTTTCTAGTAGGAAGTTGGCAAAGGTAGAAAAATTATACAACAACAAGAAAGGGAAGCACTAAGCATGGTTTATGCCCTGATGAAATACAGAAAATATTTATTAGCCACCTCATTTGTATTTTATATTGACCATGAGCCCTTAAAATATCTATTGAATAGACTAGTCTTGCAGGGGAGAATATGTAGATGGCTCATGTTTTTTCAAGAATTTGATTTTCATTGTGGCAAGTAAAACTGGAAAACTAAACAATGGCCCAAGATTATTTGTCAAGAATTGAAAATGGAGAAGATGAGGGGCCTATAGATGATGATTTTCCTGGTGCTCATTTATTAGAATTGAAGCAATACCCTAAGGAATTTGATGAAATTACACAACTATTACATACATGAGAGTTTCCAAGTAATTATACCCAGCAACAGAAAATAAATTTGTTAAGTAGAGCATTTCCATTTACATTGATTCAAGGATTATTATAAAAAGGGACAAGATGATGTCCTTAGAAGAGTAGCTCTGGAGCATGAGAGGAAAGAATATCTTGATTGAAACACATGAAGGGATAGGCAGTCATAATGGAGGAGAGAAAACAACAAAAAAAGGTAATGATGGTTGGTCTATGGTGGCCTACACTTTTAAGGATGCACATAAACATGCTAGGTCATGTGACATATGTCAGAGAGTAGGGAAACCCAATGCAAGGGATGAGATGCCATTGAGACCTATTTTGGCTTTAGCTCCATTGAAAAATGGGCCATTGATTTCATAGGACCTATAAAACCAATCCGCCAAACATTCTCAAGAAAGATTTATCATAACTAGGACAAAATACTTAACAAGATGGGAAGAAGTGGTTCCACAAAAGAATTTACTACAAAAACAACTGCTAGATTCATATATGAGAACATTATTACAAGGTTTGGGTGTCCTTTGAGCATTACTAGTGACCAAGGAAAACATTTTGTGAATGCAACTATTCAAGAACTATTGAGTGGGTTTATGATCAATCATAATAGAAGCACTCCATACCATCCCCAAGTGAATGGAATAGTAGAGGCATTCAACAAGGTACTAGAGAAGGTATTAACAAAAAATTTGTTCTTTACAAACTACAGATTGGGATTTGAAGATACCCACCACTCTATGGGCATACCACACAACCTATAAAAGGCTTACAAAATACTCACCATTCATATTAGTCTATGGATTAGAAGTTCATGGTCCCCATAGATTTTTTGCTTCCAAGTTTAAGGATTGCAATAGCTTTTAGAATGACTGAAGATGATTCACTCCATGAAAGGACTAATAGAATTAGAAAAACTAGATGAGAAGAGGTTCATAGCCGCGTATAACTAGACCCAGGAGAAAAGAAGACAGAAGGTGTGGCATGACCACCACATTAAAGAGAAAAATTTGATATTGGAGATCAAGTACTTTTGTATGATAACAAGTATAAACACCCAAGAAAGTTGAAGGTAAGATGGCTAGGGCCATATATCATTAAGGAAATATTACCTTCCAGAGTAGTAAAATTACAAACCTTACAATTGAAAGAACTCCTGGATATGTGAATGGGGAAAGACTCAAAATATATGTGACTTGAAAATCAAAAAAAAAAAAAAAAAAAATAAAATAAAACCTACTTGAAAACTAAAAATTGGTGGGTAGGTGAGGGGTAGGATGAAAACCCACAAGGGCATCTCTACCCTTAGAAAAATAAAGATGAGAAGAAAGAAGAAACCATGGAGGAAGAATACCCACACAATAAAAAGAACACCGACCTATTTGAAAACCAAGAAATTTGGTGGATAGGATGAGGGGTAGGATGAAAACCCGCAAGGGCATCCTTACCTTAAAAATAGAGAAAAAAAATAAAAAAAAGGAAAGAGACGTGGAGGAATAATAAATAATAAAAGAAAGGATAGAATCATGAATGGAGGCATACCCACATAATAAATAAAAAAAAAAAAAAAGAAAAAAAAAAAAAAAATAGAAAAAACACAATGAAAAAGAAGAAGTAAATAAACCACGAAATCATGAAAAGAAAAAAAAAAAAAAAAGGAAGAAGAAAAAGAAAAACCATGGAAAAGAAAATTGAAGAAAGAAAAAAAAATAAAATAAGAAGAAAGGGGAAAAGGAAGAAAACCATAAAGGAGGAGAGAAAAAACCAAATGAAAAGAAAAATAAAACCGTGAAAAAACAAAGAAAAGCGGAAAAAAGAAACATAAAAACAAAGAAAAAATGGAAAAACCAAAAACCATACAAACAAAAGAAAATATGGAAAACCATAAAACAAGGAAACCCATAAAGAAACAAAATGATAAAACAAAAAAATTTGACCCACAAAAATAATAAATACGTAGGTGGACAAAAAGATGGTATAAAATGATCAAATGAAATAAGGCATTATAAACATAAGAAGAGATCAAGAAAAACATCAAGGGTGAAAAAGAAAGCTAGGAAAAACTAGGGAAAAAATTGAGAAGAAGACATGGATACTCGATGAAGTCACACAAGAAGAGCTTCCAAGGCCAAAATTTTGAAGCACTCGAAAATCAAATACGCATGATCTAGAGGAGCATTTTCACATATTCCTTTCAAATTCACATGTACACGTGACCTCTAGAGGTATATCCATTCCCCCATTATGAATATGATCATTCCAGACTTAAAGTAGATATGGCATTACTAGTAGTTACAAATTCGGATACCCACCAAGAAGAGTATAAGTAGAATGCAAAAGTAATTGGGGAATTAAAACTCGATGCATGGAGAAAAATTTTCTATTTTGAGGGAAGACAGGGAAATTAAGTTCTCCTCAGCCATCTACATAATCAAATGCTTTATCTGGATCAACCATACCAAATCAAAACATGGAAGTGATGGCTAGGGTTATTGGGCTATGGGAAAAAGGACAATCTACTCTAAAAAGAAAAAGATCCCAATGAAGGATACAGCGAGGGTGATGGGCGTCATGACATGCAAAATGAGGCATCAAAATCTCTAATATTCCAAATGCTACTTTGAGGTATGCTACCAAATCCATTTTTTTGAAAATTTACCATACTAATAGGGAGGATGGCGCCCATGGTGTTAGTGCCCAAATTGCATTAGATATGGTTACAACCCACTCTAAATATAACTTAGTAGAATTACTAGCAACAAAATTTCATGAGAATGTAAGAAGAATAAAGAAGGAAAACACACATTTTGTTATGGGTCAATATTATTATGCTTGGAAATGTACTTTACAAGAACACTCCCTCAAAAAGAAGAATTAGTTGATTGGAAGATGGATACCCCTATAGCTGAGAAAATATGGGAACATATGAAAATAATGGATGTAGTTACACAAATAACCTCACTCATTAGATGGATAGATAGAATCAGGGAGATAGTTTGCAAACAGATCTAGAATATCATAACAAGTTGTGGAAAAATATGAGCATGAGGTTATGTTTATTGTGGATATTGACTATACTTTTATCAAGCCACTAGTCCTCGTACCAAGCCAAATACCACCATTGCCCTATGAAGCTTCAGATGAATTAGTAGCCACATCCATACAAGCATTGCAAGCATACCCAGTGGATCCTCATAAAACCTACCCTCCCTAGCTTTGATGAAGTTATTGAGGAAACCTTTGAAGAATATCAAAAAAATATTGATACAAATAGGAAAATCATAATCAAGTGTGGGAATTCCTAAGACATATAAAAGAAATAAAATCCCTAGTATTGCAAAACCCATCACCAAATGACAAAAACTTTAGTAGAAAAAGCAAAGTTGAAAGAAGTCATAAGGCCAACAAAGAAAAAGAGGAAGCAGAATATGAGGAAATAGAAGAGATTTTTGAAGTCAGATGAAGAGGAAACTCCATATACCCCATCACCAACACATACACAAGAGTAATAAGAACCCTAGATCTCAGAAGAAGTGGAACCATTGGAGGAGACATGACTCACTAGAAAAACATACAACTATTATAAAAATGTCTTAACTCTAGTAGAAAATTTCAAGTTTGCACAAGAATACTGCTAGTATAGGAGGAGAAAAAATGGCCATAGAAAAGCTATAGTATATTACTTGGATAAATGTGCCTTTGTACTTGAAGATATAGCTCACTTTCTCACACCAGCACTAGCAGAAGAAGTCAGAGAGATAGATAGAACAAACACACCACTTGACCTCACTCCAACAAGAAAGAACTACTTAAAACAAAAGAAACTCCAAAACTAAAAGGAGTTGCATAGGATAAAAGAGGTGGAGGAATTGATTGGATTATTGATTAAACAAAAAGGATGAGAGAGAAGAAAGAAAAAAAAAAGGAGAAAAAAAAAAAAAACAACAAGAAAAAGAAGAAGAACTTAAAAAGGAAGAAAGAAAAGAACAAGAACAAAGAAGAAGAAAAGAGAAAAAAAAAAAAAAGAAAAAAAAAAAAGAGGAGTTAGAAAGAGAAGAAAAAAAAAAATAATAAGAAAGAAAAAAAGAGAAAGAAAAAAGAAAAAAAAAAAGGAACAAAAGAGAGAGAGAAGAAAGAGGAAGAAAAAATAAAACTAAAAGAAGAAAAGGAGAAAAAGGAGCAAGAAGAAGCATTAGAAAAACAGAGAAAAGAAAAAGAAAGGGTGATGGAAGAACAAAAAAAGAAGGAAGAAGAAGAGAAAATAGAGAAGGAGAAGAAAGATAAAGAAGACACGACAGAAAAAAAGAAGGAAGAACAAATAAAAAAGGACAAAGAAGCACAAGAAAAAAGAGAAAGAAAGAAGTGACCAAGAAGAAAAAAAAAAAGAGAAGAGAAAGAAGAAAGAGAAAAGAAACAAAAAGAAAAGAAAACAAAAAGAAGAAAAAGGAGAAAAAAAAGAGGAGGAGAAAGAAAGACAAGCAAAACAGATCTTACAAACATCCTCCTCCACATAGTATAGTGACTACACAAGCACCTAGAGATTCATTGGAAAAAATCAAGCAAGCTCTACAGAAAAGGAAACATGAACAATCGATCCAGCTGCAACAAGGAGTAGTTGAACAAACCATGAGAGGGATTCAAGGTCCATTTAGACAAACTAACTCCATTACAAAAGTCTACTTGCAGCCAAGTACTAGAGAAAAGTGCTACACATGATTGGATGCAAAGGTGCATCGAGCTTGAAGAAGCCATGAAAAAGATGATCTCCGCCATCAAAACAGACAAGCCACAGATCAAAATTGATCCTAAGCTATCAATAGAGGCAGCCAGAGAACACGGTAAGTGAAATTTTAAAAGAACACCGCATAGATTGGAAGTAGAAAAAGAAATAATCCACAAGAATGCAGTGGAAGAGCACAAATTAGAACTTGTTAAACCCCACCAAGTAGAGAATCAGAAGAGAAGGAGTGAATTGAAAGCCACAGTGACTAAGTTAGAAGCAGAGTTGAACAATGTCACGGTATACTATACATACGCCATTGGATGGCCGAGCATGACCATGGAAGATAAGGTGGAAATGGAAAACTAGAGCAAGAGATACACAAGGCTTCCATAGAATATGACATTTCAAAGACATAGATGGAACTCTAGAGGAGGGAGGAATTTGTAGAACTCACTTTAAAAATACCAAAACCAGCAGAGGGCATGGACAAGATAAAATATATGATATGCAAGAATGTAGTGGTACTTTGGATAAAGCCTTGATAAGAATGCAACAAGAAACTACACTGCAAGACACTAGATGGAATAAGGTACATGCACATCCCACTCCATCAAACATAGTTCCATTAATTCAAGAAAATACACAACTCCAAGAATGGACTGATCAGGTGAACAATCATTTGGCTTCTTGGTATATTTATGAAAAGAACATTACTCCTCAGATCACCAAGTATATGCCACAAAGTACGCCATAAAGGCTTAGAGGATGAGGCATCCCACAAACCCATTTGGGCGAGTCGAGCGAAGGAACTCTTCCTTACGCCAGATGTCTAAGTTTTTGGGGAGGTTGATGCCTCTATTAGTTGGCATCCCATAAATCATTCGGGTGAGTGAAAGTAAGGGAATCCTTCCCTACGCCAGACGTCTAAGTTAGGGTGGTTGATGCCTACATATGATATTTTGAAGAAAATTTTTTGAGGAAAGAACAAGGTTCTTCATCTATTGTTGTCTCGAGGATGAGATAAAGTTTTAAGGGGGATGATGTTGATAGGGTTCTTCATCAAGTTTTGATAAACCATGAATATATAGATAAAACCGCCAAAATGGAGATAGCACAAAGAGATAGAGCTAACCACAAAGGATAGAGGATAGTCGCGAATAAAGAATAGGTTCACGTATAAAAGGAAAAAGCCACCAAACACTAAAAGAATCCACGTACTATAAAGATGCCATGGAAAATAGAATATGTCTTCAAACATTAGAAGAAGCTACCAATAAATAATAAATATGATATATGGAGGAAGCCAGAAGAGTAGAAAAATCCGCATAACACTGAAAAGATCTGCAAGAAGAAACAAAAGACGCGGAATGAAGAAATAGACATTGAATAAAATGAGAAATAAATGAGATAGAAGCCGAAGAGGCACAAGTCAAAAGAAGTGTCTTTTGGAATCAATTGTATTTTGTATATTTATTGTAACTAATGTATTGTATATGGTGCATCATGAGAAATATATGTGTGAGTTCCATTTTGAGAGATTTTTTACGAGAGTTAGGATATATGAGATAGAATGAGAAGAATGTATGATGTAATCATTATTGATAAATAAATAAATTATGTACAACATGTTGGTGTCTGTTTTGATCCTTTATGATTTTGCCCTAATTTTCCTTTCACTTTGCACTTCTGAAATGTTTTCTACGATTTTAATGGGTGAATTGAAGTTGTTGTCTCTACTCACATGCCTTAATTCATCTGAAAAATCATTTTCCATGCCTCATTTGTGAAGAAATTCCCATGCATGCTTGGTTTGTGCCCTAATTTTCCAAATCTATGGGCTATGCCATGTTTTCCCTCTTGCCTGATCATGAAAAATCAAATTTGTTCATTTCATGCATATATTCCTTCAAAAACCCTTCCCCATGGTTGAACTTGCATAAAATCAACTTTCCCTTGTTTTTTGAGAAAAAAATCCATCACCCACGAAGAGAAAATCAAATTCAGGCATCTCAGCGGACTACTGTGTTGTTTTACAAGTCGTATGGGTGTCATTTGACCATAAAAATTAAGCTCAAAATCTCATCATACGTGGTCACTTCTGGTTACACAAGGATCATCGGGTTTCTTTGAAAAACTTAGTCATTTTTGGGCTTTGGGAAAAATTCAAAATTCCCCCTCACAACTCTCGGGAGGACACGTGTCATGTTCTTATGCGAAGGTGGAGTGGGAAGCCGGTGGGGAACTTAGGAATTTTTTACCTTTTTGGTGAAGGGGAAAAAGATGATGAAAATCCCATGGGTCCGGTGGAGTAGGAGGTGGACCCATTGTTTTGTAAAACCGCCTCTTCGGCTACCTATTGATGTACTTATAAATAGATTGACATACAATATGATTTATATGAGTGTGTTTGTGAAGGTGAATAGTGAGTGCGAATTCAAGTGCAAATTCAGGAGGGTTTGTTGAGCACAACTCTAAACAAGATCGATTATTGTAATTGTGAAGACTGTTGGCTTGTAATAAAATCGAGCAAGTTTTCTTGGTGGATGCACCACATTGGGTGAACCACGTTAAATATTTTCTTTGTGTTGTGCATTTTTCATTTCTGTAATTCTATTCATACTTCTTATTATAGTGATTCTGAGGAAGTATTCCACATTAGATATTATTAATTCCTAACAAATCCACTTATGGCCAGCACTAGAAGGATCTAAAATCTCACCAACGAAGTCCATCCCCCATTGCTTAAAAGGAGCCTCAATTGACACAAAGCTACAAAGGAAGGGAACATGAAGCTTTCAGCCTTCCAGGAGAAATGTTGGCAACTATCACATTTTCTAACCAGTGGGTTGCATCTTTCAAGAGAGAAGGCCACCAATAACTAGATCTCAAAATCTTATGTGCTATTACTCTTCCAAAGAAAGTGTCCTCCACAAAATCTCCCATGGAAATCAGCAACTATCTTGGGAGTTTCATCTTCATCTATGCATTTCAAGAGGACACCTTGTGGTTCTTCCAAGTCAACCCAATATCCGTGGTGATATATTTTGAGAAGCCAACTTGAGGGATCTTTTCGATTTTTATTTAAATGATCGGGATAGCAAAGGTGTCTAAGGTAAAATATTACATCCTTATACCACTTAGAATTTACCAACTTTGTAAGCACATCTATCCTTTCTTCCTCTAGTTGATTCACATCCACATTTTGCAAGTTCCTCTCAACCATGAGCTTAAGAAGACCCAAACCTCTTACCAACTTTGTGGTTTGGATGTCCATATCATAATCCTGTAGTTTGTTCACCCATCTACATCTTTTACTTGAGATCTCCATCTCTCGATAAAATGTCTTTCACCATGGTGTGGCGAACATAAGGAATAAATTTTGAAATTAATATATAAGGCCTAAAAACTTTTGTTGCTTTCACTAAGGCGAATGCTTGTTTTTCCATGATTGTATACTTTAACTCAACAACTTGTAAAGCCTTGCTAAAGAATGCAATAGGCCTCTCATCCTCATTCTCATCCTTTTGTAGCAAAACAGAAGCAATGGTATACTTAGAAGCAAAGGAAAATATTTGGAAAGGCCTCTTATAGTTTGGGGCTGCTAAAATAGGTGCATGTTTAAGTGCATCCTTAATTCCTTCAAAAGCTTGAATGGCAGCCTCCTCCCATTTGATAACTTGTTTTTTCTTTAGCATGCTTGTGATTGGAAGATTCAACTCAGCAAAGTTGGAAACAAACCTCCTAATTAAATTAATCTGACCAAAGAAAGATTGGATGCCTTTCTTGGTTCTTGAGATAGGTACCTTGCTGATTGCTTCCACTCTCTAAGGGTCTATCATAACACCATCTTTTGACACAATGTGACCAAGAAGCTTGGCCTTTTGCACACCAAAATGACACTTCTTTGGATTAAGAGAAATGCCATACTCCCTACATCTGATTAGCATCTTCTCCAAGTGTTGAAAATGATAACCTCTCTCGCCTTAAAAATGTAGTCACATCATCTTGTAAACTGCAATGAACTCATTGATGTAACCAGAAAAAGCAACATCCATTACTCTTTGAAAATTGGCACCAACATTCATCAAACCAAAGGGAATCCTAAGAAAAACATATGTCCCCTAGGGAGTAGTGAATTTTGTCTTAAGTCTTTCTGATTCTTTGACAACCACTTGATTATATCAAGAGAAACCATCCAATGTAGAAAGCAATTCAGACCCTGTCACAACTTGCAACATATTTTCCATATTTTGCAAGGAATAGTTGTCCTTCATGGATGCTTTGTTTATATTTCTAAAATCCACACAAATTCTGATGTCTCCATTCTTCTTTCTGACTGGCACAAGGTTTACAACCCAAGATGAATACCTGGTGGGCTGAAAATTACCCCCATCTCTCAACTTCCTTAACTCCTCTTGCATTTTCATGGAGAGAAGTGGATTAATTGGAATTTTCCTTTGTCTGAATGGTTTGGAATTTGTTTCAAGAGGGATCTCATGCTGAAATAAATGTTCTCTATATGCTTTCAGCTCTGAATAGGACCAAGCAAGCAAAGCAGTCTTGATATTTTTTCAAGAGTGGGCATAGGACTGTTTTTTCTTCTTTACTTATATTGCTCCCCAACCAAACCTTCCTTAGTTTTTCCTTTATTCCCAAGTCATATTCTTCCACATCCCTTGAGGTATACATGTTTTTATTTATGATGCAATCAGCATTGTTGAAATTTGACTCAAGTGCAAGAAGACCTCTAGGAATGGTATTTGTTTTCAATTCGATGATATATTTTCCAAACAAAGTTTCTCTTCCTTAAGTTAGGCATACCATTGGCTCCTAATCAATATTTTGATTTACAAACTCAGCTTGGTTTTGTAAGAACCTTAGCACTTGAGAATCACAATCAAATACTTGCCAATGTTTCACATTATCGGGATAGCTGGCCTAGTCAACAGTTCAACATCAGTACTCACAATAAGGTGAAATGGTGCAAACTCCAAATCTCAACCCCAACACTACCAACTTTTCAGCAGCATCATTGAGACCTCCTTCATGATACACAATGTTAAAGGAATTAAACATTTCAATTAGATCCCAAACTACATGCTTATCTTTGTTTCATACACCGATTTTTGTAGCATACAATTTTCTTATTTGTTTGACAACCAACTTTGAGTCTCCTTTTACAACAATATCTTTCACTCCATACTTCCATGCAATTCTTAACCCCAACAATAATGCCTCATACTCAGCAATGTTGTTAGTGCATTCAAAATTAAGTTTGAAGGAAAAAGAAAACTCTTCCAAACTAGGAGAAAGTAGAACTATACCAGCACCATTTCCAAATTTGGAGCAAGCTCCATCAAATAGCAAGGTCCAAGGAGAACCTACCATATCAAGGAACTTTGATTTTTCCATCTTGTGTTCTTTTCCATCAATAAAAAAATGAAATTCTCAACATCCACATTAGCAAACAACACTTCATAGGAAGCATTGTTGGGATCTTCAATTAGGTGCAACATCTTCTTTTCACCATAAATTTTGACAAGGCTTCCCTCTATGGGAATAGTGGTAAAAGACATATCCATCTGAATGCTGCCACCCACACTTGCAGCCCATTTTCTTGAAAAAATCATACCCCATTTTACAGTAAGGTCAACAATTACAACATCCAAGGTTTCAAATTCTTACTTGGATAGGCTACAAGTTGCACTACTAAACCCTTCACACAACCAACCACCGACACTTCTCTTGAATCCATGGTAGTACACTTCCCATAGGCTAGCTGTCACTTTGATATCCAACTCATTCATGACTTCTAGAGGCATGAAATTACATGATGCACCAGAATCAAACATACAATTGTGAAGTAGCCTATTTTTTATGAGCAAAGTTTTAAAGAATAGATCAACATTCAATTGGGAACCAACCAAAAATGTCCCAAAATATACCTCGGGTGTCTCTCCAAGAACTTCAACCGCTGGTGGTTTTCAAGTTCAACAATGATTTGAGGTGGAGTTTCAACAACATTTACATTTCTTCCTGGAGTAACCTTTTCTTCTTTCAATCCCAAGTACTCACATGCTCTCTTCTTATGCTCAGGAATTCTAAGCAACTCAATGATTGGAACACTTACTTTAATTTGGCTCAATACTTGGGCTATGTCATATGGAACATTCTTTGGTAAGACAACATTGGAAGGGAAACAAGAAGATTCATCAGATGGAGAAGGATTTTTGGCAGCTTGGGCATGAGGAGGACTGTAATTTTTGTTTGGGACAGCAGAACCTTTGGCAAGTGTTTCTTTCCTAGGAATTTCTTTGGGAATGCTTGTGAGCAAGGGTGTTTTAGTTTTGGCTTGAGGCCCAACTCCCTTAATAACCTTATTTCTAGTGTTATAATCTTTCTCTTGAGCTACAACAACAATCATTAAAAATTATTTATCTTCCTCCGAAGGGATACCACCGTCATACTTCTTAATCATCAAAGCTCTCATGTATTCAAAGTCATTGTTAGGAATTTCAAAAGCTTGCACTACATCAACTTCAAGAGCATGAGGGGGAAGAAATATTTGTACATGTTTGATGCAATCCCAAAAGGTTATAAGCTGTCCTAGCACTTATTACTTTAGTAGATGTTGCTCCTCCTTGTGAGCTTGAAGAACAACCCATCATGCAAATATCATCATCAGTTCCATCCTCATTATCAGATTCATCAACTTGTTGGTCCACTTCACATGGAGGATGAGGAAGAAAACATCTATCACACCAATCCATATCAGCAACCTCTTCAACAATGACAACCCTAGCAGTTAAGGGATCAAGCAACACTCTTCCTTCACATGCTTGAGGATGTCTATTTGTAGATCCAATAGGCCCTTTACCTTTTTCATCTTCCCTTTGATCACCCCTAGGATGATTGCCAAATCTATTTTGTGCTTGCTACCTAGGCTGACCTTGTGAAGTCTGCCCAATTTCCCTCTCATCCTAGGCTAATTTGTATGAGATTTTTCGTTGAGAGCCCCGCCAAAGTTTTCACAACCTCTTCTAAATTGACACCTTTTTCTTGCTTGAGGTTTTTCAGGGTTTATCAATTTTACACCATCTCTCTTGAGAGGTTTCCCAATTTCTTTGATATTGTTCCCAATTTGAAGTTCCATGGAGAAAGCTTGTCTTAGATTTGTTGGGTTCTTATCTCTTAGGTAATAGGATTCCTTCTTATCAAATGCATCTGCATATTTCATTAAACAAGATTCATCACAAGGCCTCAAATTAACTGGAAGCCTTCTCAAAGTTTTGTTAAACCTTGTGTTGAAGTCATGGACTGATTCATTAGGGTTCTTCTTGATATTTTCAATCTCAAATAAAAGAAATATAGGATCACCCTGTCACCATATTGCAACCTAAATGAATTTTTCATTTTAGTCCATGGATCAATAGAATTATCAGTGTAGAGCGTTGTACTCAATATCTAGCATCTTCTTATAGTGTATGAATAAACAAATTAATATACACATCTTCAAACTCTATCTCAAAATCTTCCATTATATTATCAAAATTTTTTGAGATGCCTGGTCACTAGTAATAACATTGTTACCCTAGAATTTTGACAACCTATTTCTAACATCTTGTGGGACAGCATTTGGGTAACCATCCATTCCTCTAAAATTTATAGGACCAAAGGTGTTAACAACAAATGGAGGTTTAGACCGATTCATATTGTTTGGTGGAGCTGATCTTGGAGGTGAAACAATCTGATGAGGAGTGTAAGGTCTTTGGGACTCAAGAATGTGATTCACAAGACCGGTGTTCTCTAAGTGTAGAATTTCTTGGAAAGTTTTACTCGAATTAAAACATAGAGGTGTAAAATAGAGAAGGAGCTTACCAAGTATAAAGCAGAAGGGCCTTCACTAGTGAGGCAAATAGGTTTATGAGAGGATTTATTGAATCAAAATCACTTGAAGAAGAATGATAATCCTATACCAAGGTTGATCTCTCTCACCAATGGCTATATCTTTTCCCCGTTGTTTGACCTTTAACCACTTTCCAAACTCTTCTCCCTTCCAACCTGTGAGTTTCTTGAATCTCGAGAACAATTTCTTAGTAGAGTCTCTAAGGAAGAGATCTTCTTCCTCCCGAGTTTTACAGAGATCAACAACACAAAAATAAATGATAGAAAGCTTAAGACATTTGGTATTTTCAAGATTAAATCAACATGGAGCCATCACTAAGGAATTCCACCTTATTTGTGCAAGAATGCACTAAAATAATCCATCAAAAGTATTCTAGACGAAAATTTGCAAAGCTTTATAAATCAGACCTTCTTCTTCTTAGATCAATCAATCATAATGCAACCAAAGTGTACAAACTATTGCGAAATGAGAAAAGGCAAACAAAGCTTGAAAATTTTGCTTAAAACTTGCAGATCTAAAGCATAGAAGTATATTTTAACAATGTAGTAGCTCAAAAACTTGAATACACAAATGCTCAAACTCTTCAAACACTTCAGAAACACCAAGAAATTCAAAGAACTCCCAATGAAAGGTGCCCCTCGTGTTGGTATCCAAATTTATTCTCCTTTTCAGTTTGAGCAGCACCATGGATATGTCATGGTGCTTAAAGATAGATTAGACCATGTTGTATGTCATTGGTAGCCAAGGATATGGTCAAGATGGCACTCAACTTTATGGATAAATGGATAGCAACACTCTAATAGGACATGATCTTGTCCTAGCTATTTTAGGTTGTGCCTTACAACCAACGTAAGAGGACCTATTTTGTAACCTTGTAATGGTGAAGGAGATAAAGATGTCCTTCTCTTTGCTTGAAATTATTTGATTGAGACCTTGATGAAAACATGATCAAAACCCTAGATTTGAACTCTCACAAGTTGTCACTTCTCAAAACATGGGTATGTTCTCAAAACAAGGCAAAGGTTACTAGAGACATTGGAAATCCTAACCTGTTATGCATACTTTTACAAATGGATTTTAATCTTTTATGGGTTACAAATGCAAATCAGGGATAGTACATGGTATTATCTTTGTTGTTTAGATGATTTGTGGTGGGGGATTGACAAGACAAACTGGGATAGATGATCTTTGACAATCTCTACAATACTTGAAAAATTATCAAAGAAATGCCTCATATAATCATAATGTTATTTCAATTAGAAGAGGCAAAAATGGAAGCCCAAGTTTCAATCTTCACACAATATTTGAGAACTCACCACAAAATCTTGAAGTAAAGAACTCAATTAAACACAAAATCCACGATCAAACCACGCCTAGTGGTACCCCAAAGGCTTACAAGAAATCTTTGTAGTAAAGGAAGGTAAAGTGATTATAAATTTGTTTATCTCCTTCTCAGATGAAGGATCTTATAAATATGAGATTACAAATGCCATTGAACTATCAACTAGAAATGGAGATTGTGTGTGACTTCTTAAGACTTTCAATGCAATATTGCAACAAGAACAATAAAATTTATTTGCAGGCATTTAAAATGATAATGGACATCATATTGCCCAAAGAAAACACAGATTTAATTCAAAAATTGTTAGATTCAATAGCGGGAGAGTTACATGAACAATCTCGAGTGTGTGATGGCTATACATTTGTAAGCAACTCACATACATGAATTTCCAACATATGAGACATTATCCTGGTTCTTTGGTGGATTTCTCAGAAGATGAGCTTTCTCTCAAAATTTTCCCATGATTTTCAACTCTCTCCTCTACCAATTTCTCCAAAATGCATTATATACCTCATGCCACATTGGATTCTTCCTTCCCAAGTAAAGAATATGCTATGGGATCAAATTTGTCACAAAAAACCTCATGATTTAAAGACAGTGACACCAAACGGAAAAACAACTCGTAGGTTGCCAGGTATGCACAAAAAGTTAAATCATTACACAAATTCAGATCATTATCCACCCCAGGGGCACATTTTTATCATTTAGGCATGCAAGCATCTTTCATTCATCATTTTTTACCTTTTCCCCTTTTCAATTTTACCTTTGCAACTTTTGATGTTGACATTTCACATTTTTAAGGGCTCGAGAAAAAATACATCAAAAGCACCAGTAGACCAAAGAATTAAGTCATGAAAATGCTTCCAATGTTATCGAGAAGGATAAGACGATACAAAATCATATAAGATTTGATTAAATTTGATGGAAAAACGTGATTTCCAAGATTCTTGGAGCTCTCATGGCGGCCAAAACAAATGGATGCATAGTAACCATCGATCTTATCCACCTTTTGATACCAGCCCTCCACGTGGAAGATGAGATCCAAAAATAAGCTCAGTATTACCCTTTTTAAACTTTGGATAAGGTGGGACACGTGTCAAAAAATGATTGGAAATCAATTCAGACTCCTTTTTCACTTTTTTGACATTTTTAAAAAATGGAAAAATTTGACCTTTTCCTCTGCCCCTTTTCCTTCGAATTTTGGAGCTGACACATGGCATATGGTGGGTCCTATTGAAATTGCACTTCAATTCTACGCATTTTGACCTTTTTGGAACTGGAAAATTTTCACTTTTTCACCAGCAGGGTCCGCACCTTCAATTTTTCCGTTGCCATGTGCCTCATTGTGATTCGCTAGTGGGAAAGCGCCCAATTTTGATTTTAAACTCCTTTGTGAAAAAGGGAAAAAATCCCCTTCTACCCCCACCGTCCCATCTTGCTCTGTTGGACACGTGTCCACCTGTGATTGGCGCGGAGCCATTCTTCATTTTGTACCTTTTAGACAACAAAGGCCAAAAGTTATAAAAATTCCTTTGGCCCCTGCCCTCACCTTTTTCCCTTTTGGACAGGCATCCTTTCCTAATTCATTGCAGAGATTCAGCCCAAAATTTCAATTTAGTCCCCCTTTTTTGCTAAGGAAAAATTTCAATTTTTCATCCGCCAGGCCACCGACCCACCTAAAATTGATGCCACGTGTCCTCCTTTGATTGGAGCGGGGAGAAAACTGATTTTGAAATTTATAAATTTAGAGCCAAAAACTCTAAGTCCCCCCGCGGCCCACACTTCCATTTTAAAACCTCTATGAGACGTGTCCTCTTCGAACCGCAATTGGCTACGGGGTTTCGGGCCAAAACTTCACTTTATCACTTTGAGACAAAATTCTCCAAGTCCCTTCACCATCCATACGTCCTCTCGTGCCACGTGTCCGCTCCTATTCACCGTGGGCCTTCGGGCCAAAATTCAATTTCTAAAATTTTGCATAATGAAAGCAAAATTTCCTAAGGAAACCCCACCACCCGCCAATCCCTAGCTAATAAAAATGTGCCACATCGGTACTTCTTGCGAGAAGGAGGAGTCACGGATCAAAATTTTCCTTTTGCAAAATTTCAAAAATGATAAGTTAGAAATATTTCCCTAAACCCCCGGCCAATAGGAATCGCCACGTTGCCATTACATTGTGATGATGAATTTGATGGGATAATGAAAACCATATGGATCACAACGTGAAAAATTTAAAAGATGCCCTAGAAATCAAATTTTTGATTTTAAATCATCTGAATCATGTTTTGACATTATTTTCGACCTTGGGAATGGGGATTTAACTCATACAATTTAGATTTGATCAATTCCAATTTTTGCATGATCGGGAAAAGGGAAAACACATGACGCCTGAAAATTGGAAATACCTAGGGCACAAAATAAGAGCACACGTGGATTTTTCTTTTAAACTAGGGCAAAACAATAAGTTTATGGGAAATTTAAAAATTCAATAGAAGGGGATGAATTGCAGATCACCAATTTGAGAAGTAAAACGTTTCTGAGAAAAAATGGACATGAAAAATTAGGGCACACTATACAATCTCAAAAATGGCACCAATAGGTCCTATAGACTTTAGAGGAATGGATGGTTACCCAAATTTTGTCCCACAAGATGTCAAAAATAGATTGCCAAAATTCCAAGGTAATAATGCAATAACTGGTGATCAACATCTCAAACTTTTTGTTAACATGATGGAATATTTCGAGATAGAGTTTGAAGATGTGTATATTAAGTTGTTCATTCATACATTAGAAGAGGATGTTAGGGATTGGTACAAGGCTCTACCTGATAATTCTATTGATTCATGGACTGAAATGAAGAATGCATTTAGATTGCAATATGGTGACAAGACTGATCCTAGATTTCTCTTGTCTGAATTTGAAAATATCAAGAAGAACCCCAATGAATCAGTCCATGACTTTAACACAAGGTTTAACAAAACTTTGAGAAGGTTTCTTGTTAATCGAGGCCTTGTGATGAGTCTTGTTTATTCAAACATGCAGATGCATTTGATAAGAAGGCACCCTAGTACCTAAGAGACAAGAACCTTACAATACGAGACAAGCTTTCACCATGGCACTTCAAATTGAAAACAATATCAAGGCTGTTTTGAAACCTCTCAAGTGAGATGGTGTAAAATTGATAAACCATGAAAAACCTCAACCTAACAAGGGTGCTGATTTAGAGGAGGTTGTGAAAACTTTGGCAAGGGCTATCAAATAAATCTCATATAAGTTGGCAAGAGCCGAGAAGGGAATTGGGGCGACTTCAAAAGGTCGCCCAAGATAACAAAACCATGACATATTTTCCAATCATCCTAGAGGTGATCAAATGGCAGATGATAGAGGGAAAGCACCCATGGGGTTTGCGAATAGACATCCTTAAGCACGTGAAGGGAGAGTGTTACTTGATCCCTTAAGCTGTTATGGTGTCTCTTGTTGAAGAAGTTGTTGATATTGATTGGTGTGATAGGGGTATTTTACCCCATCCTCTATGTGAAGTGGACCAACAAGAAGGTGAAGATAATAATGATGATGGTACTGATGATGATATTTGCATGATGGGCTATCCTTCAAGCTCACAACGAGGAGAAACATCTACTGAAGTAATAAGTGCTAGGATTGTTGCAACTTTTTGGGATTACATCAAACGGGTACAAGTTTTCCTTCTCCCCATCCTCTTTAAGTTGATGTAGTGCAAGATTTGAAATTCCTAATAATGACTTTGAATACCTAAGAGCTTTGATGATTAAGAATTATGATGGTGGTATTCCTTCGAGGAAGATAGACAATTGTTGATGAATGTTGTTGTAGCTCAAGAGAAATATTATAACACTAGAAGCAAATATTTGAGATATTTGAGATATTTGAATGTATACCAAACCCTGGTAATTTCCCTTACAAGTTCTACATGCAAATACATTGTTGAAGCATCATTTTATAATCATATTTGTAAGGATTGAGTGAAGATATAAGTTCTGCCTACAAATTTTACTAGTTTCTAGTAGTTGTTGCACTTCATTTGCATTTGTGGTTGATAAATTCAAAGAAAGAAAGGTCTGATCTATAAATTTTGGCAAGATTTTTAGTGCTGATAGATATTTGACAGAGTATTTTAGTGCATTTGCACAACTAGGGTGAAAGTCCTTAGTGGAAACTCCATGTTGTTCGATCTTGATAAAGTACCGGTTTCTTGACCTTCTGTCATTTACTTTTTGTTCTAATCTCTCAAGGAAGGAAGAAGATCTCTCTTCCTTAAAGACTCTGCTAAGAAGTTGTTTACAGATTCAAGAAACTCAGAGTTGGAAAGGAGAAGAGTTTGGAAATTTGTTAAAGGTCAGACATCTAGGCAAAGATATATCCATAGGTGAGAGAGATCAGCCTTTGGTAGAGGATTATCACTCTTCTTCAAGTGATTCTGATTCAAGCAATCCTCTCATAAACTTGTTTGACTTAGCTAGTGAAGATCCTTCTACTGTACCTAGTAAGTTCCTTCTTCAATCTGCACCTGTGTGTTTCAATCCTAATAGAAATTTCCAAGAAAATCAGCATTTAGAGAATACCAGTCTTTTGAATCACATTCTTGAGCCCCAAGGATCTTACACTCCTCATTAGCTTGTTTCACCTCCAAGAACACCTCCACCAAACAATATGGCTCAGCCTAGACCTCCATTTTTTGTTAACACCGTTGGTCTTGTTGGTATCCAAATTTGTTCTCCTTTTCAGTCTGAGCAGCACCATAGATATGTCATGGAGCTTAAAGACATATTAGACCATGTTGTATGTCATTGGTAGCCAGGGATATGGTCTAGCTGGCACTCAAGTTTGTGGAGAAATGGATAGCACTCCAATAGGACTTGATCTTGTCCTAGCTATTTTAGGTTGTGCCTTACAACCAAGGTAAGAGGACCTATTTTGTAACCTTGTAATGGTGAAGGAGATGAATATTTCCTTCTCTTTGCTTGAAATTATATGATGGAGACCTTGATGAAAACATGATCAACACCCCAGATCTGAACTCTCACAATTTGTCACTTCTCAAAACATGGGTATGTTCTCAAAACAAGGCAAATGTTACTAAAGACATTGGAAGTCTGAATCTGTTATGCATACTTTAACACATGCATTTTGATCTTTTGTGGGTATACAAATGCAAATCAGGGATAGTACATGATAGGATCTTTGTTGTTTAGATGATTTTTGGTGGGGGATTGACAAGAAAAACTGGGATAGATCAGATCTTTGACAATCTCTACAATACTTGAACAACTATCAGAAAAAATGCCTCAGATAATTAGAATGTTCCTTCAACTAGAAGAGGCACAAATGGAAGCCCAAGTTACACTCTTCACACAATCTTTGAGAACTCACCACAAAATCTTGAAGTAAAGAACTCAATTAAACACAAAAATCCATGATCAAACCATGCCTAAGGTACCCCAAAGGCTTACAAGAAATCTCTGTAGTCAAGGAAGGTAAAGTGATTTTAAATTTGTTTATCTCCTTATCAGATGAAGGATCTTCTGAATATGAGATTGCAAATTCCACTGAACTATCAACTAGAAATGGAGATCCTGTGTGACTTCTAAAGACTTTCAATGCAAGATTGCAACAAGAACAATAAAATTTATTTACAAGCATTTAAAATTGATAATAGACATCATATTGCCCAAATACAACACAAATTTAATTCAAAACTTGTTAGATTCAATAGCAGGGGAGAGTTACATGAACAATCTCAGAGATGTGTGATGGCTATACATTTGTAACCAACTCACATACATGAATTTCCAACATATGAGACATTATCCTGGTTCTTTGGTGGATTTCTTAGAGGATGAGATTTCTCTCAAAATTTTCTCATGATTTTCAACTCTCGACCTCTACCAATTTGTCCAAAATTCATTATATACCTCATGCCACATTGGAGTATTCCTTCCCAAGAAAATAATATGCTATGGGATCAAATTTGTCACAAAAACCTCATGATTTAAAGACAATGACACCAAACGAAAAAAAAACTTACAAGTTGCTGGTATGCACGGAAAAAAGTTAAATCATTACACCAATTTGGATCATTATCCACCCCAAGGGCATGTTTTTATCATTTAGGCATGCAAGCATCTTTCATTCATCATTTTTTACCTTTTCCCCTTTTCAATTTTACCTCTACAACTTTTGATGTTGACATTTCACATTTTTTCACGGGCCTGAGAAAAAATACATCAAAAACACCATAGATCAAAGAATTAAGTCATGAAAATGATGCCAATGTTCTCAGAAGGCCAAGACGACACAAAATCATATAAGATTTGATGAAATTTGATGCAAAAACGTGATTTCCAAGCTTCTTGGAGCTCCCATGGCGGCCAAAACAAATGGATGCACAGTAACCATCGATCTCATCCACCTTTTAATATCAGCCCTCCATGTGGAAGATTAGACTTAAAAATAAGCTTGAGTGTTACCCTTTTAAAACTTTGGATATTGTAGGACACGTGTCAAAAAATGATTGGAAATCAATTCGGACTCCTTTTTGACATTTTTTTGACATTTTGAAAAAATGGAAAAATTTGACCTTTTCCTCCGCCCCTACGCCTTCAAATTTTGGAGATGACACGTGGAATTTGGTGGGTCTCATTGAAATCAGGCTTCAATTCTGTGCATTTTGACCTTTTTTGGAAATTGGGAAATTTTTCACTTTTTTCCCCACGGGCCCGCACCTCTGATTTTTTCCCTTGCCACGTGCCTCCTTGTGATTCACTAGTAGGCCAGCGCTTCAAATTTTGATTTTGAACTCCTTTGTGAAAAAGGGAAAAATCCCCCTCTACCCCCGCCAAGCTGATGCCATCCCTTTTCTTTCTCGCGTGACATTTGTGTCCACTGTGATTAGCGTGGAGACATTCTTCATTTTGTACCTTTTAGACAACAAAGGCCAAAAGTTAGAAAAATATCCTATCCGCCCTTTCCCTACGCCTTTTTCCCTTTTGGAAATGCGTCCTTACCTAATTCGTTGTGGAGATTCGGCCCAAAATTTCAATTTAGTCCCCTTTTTTTGCTAAGGAACAATTTCAATTTTTCATCCCGCCACCGACCCACCTAAAACTGATGCCACATGTCCTCCTCTGATTGGAGCAGGGAGAAAACTGATTTTGAAATTTATAAATTTAGAGCCAAAAAACTCTAAGTCCCTCCACACCCGCACTTCCATTTGAAACCTATAGGACACGTGTCCTCTTGCGATTGGGCTAAAAAATTTCATTTTATCACTTTGAGCCAAAAACATCAAAATTCCAAGTCCCTCGCCATCCATATGCCCTCTGTACCACGTGTCCTCTCCCTATTGAGCTTTGTGGGCCTTCGGGACAAAATTTGATTTTGAAAATTTTACATAATGAAAGCAAAATTTCCGTTAAGAAACCCCGCCACCCACCAATCCCCTAGCTAATCAAAATGTGCCATGTAGGCACTTTTTAAAAAAAAGAGCCATGGATCAAAATTTTCCATTTTGCCAAAATTGAAAAAAAATGATAAGTTAGAAATATTCCCCACCTTAAACCCCACGGCCAATAGGAAACCACCACATTGCCATTACCTTGCGATGATAAATTTGACGGGCAAATAACACCCGTATGACTGTCAAAATGTGAAAAATTTAAAGGATGCCCTAGAAATAAAAATTTTCAACAAGGATTGCAAATTTTTGATTTTAAATCATCTGAATTATGTTTTGACATTATTTTCAACCTTGGGAATGGGATTTTAACTCATATAATTTGGATTTGATCAATTTTCCAATTTTTACATGATCTAAAGCAAAGGGAAAACGACACAGCTCGAAAATTGGAAAACCTAGGGCACAAATAAGAGCACATGTGTATTTTTATTTTAAATTAGGGAAAAACAACAAGTTTATGGGTAATTTAAAACATTCATTGGAGGGGATGAATTTGAGATCACCAATTTGATAAGTGAAACATTTTTGAGTAAAAATGGACATGAAAAATTAGGGCACACTATGCAAGCTCAGAAATGGCACCAACATCAGCTCATCTTTGGGGATAGGCACTCCCGATGGGTTCCATAAGTACAAATGTAGATAAAGTGTCAAAATATCCATTGGGCAAAGGGAGTCAACACACAAGGTAGTCCAAAACCGGAACCACCCTTAAAAAATGAACCGAGAAATCAACCAAAATGGCTGCCAAGAATGAAGGGCAAGCCACACATGAACAAACAACAAAAAAAACAAAAAAAAACAAAGGCTATAAAATTATACAATTTATGCATACCTCAAATTTGGGATTAATCCAAGAAATGTTTTAAATTTCTTCCATTAATAGAAAGCTCAAAGAATTCCCCATCTAGATATTTGAGAAAAAGGTATGTTCACCAATTCTCGATATCAATGGCATAAGGGCCCATAAATAATGCATCAAATTTTCCATGCTTTCTCTTGTCTTCAGCCTACTATCCCACAACAAAACAAGATCTCCAACATTGAAGGCTTTAGGAGTGACCTTTTGTAAACAATCTCTTCAATTTTTCCCTAAATCTAACATGCCTTTGATGGGATGCTCTTCTCTCCTCATCAAGCTCAATAATCTGATTGATCATTGATTCATATGGGCTAAGCTCTTGATCTTACAACTATTGGCCAAACTGAAATGAAGATAATTTTAGGTGTAAGGGCAAAACATGTTGAGTTCCATACACCAATTAAAATGGGATTTTACGAGTAGCTCTTTTAGGAGTTATCCTATCAACCCAAACTCGGAAATTTCAATTGTTCACCCCATTTCTTCTTGTTTTGTTCCATTTCATGTTAGAGTTTGGTACACCTTCCATGTGTTACACTCGGATATTTTACGGTGGTCCTCACTATTGTGAGTGGGTCAGAGGGGTTTGGGGCTAAATCCAGCCCCGGTGATGGGGGCTTGGGGGTGAAGCCCCGAAAAATTTTCATGGGTGGTTTATTAACCCATGGGTAATGGGTAACCATTATGGGCTATTTTTGGGCCCATGGTTTTTCGGTACCCATTGTTTTGTAAAACCACCTCTTCGGCTACCTATTGATGTACTTATAAATAGATGGACATATAATAGGATTTATATGAGTGTGTTTTGTGAAGGTGAATAGTGTGTGTGAATTCAAGTGTGAATTTGGGAGGGTTTGTTGAGCGCAGCTCCAAACAAGATCTGATTATTGTAATTGTGAAGATTGTTGGCTTGTAATAAAATCTGAGCAAGTGTTCTTGGTGGATGTAGCCCACATTGGGTGAACCACGTTAAATATTGTCTTCGTGTTGTGCATTTTTCATTTCTGTAATTCTATTCATACTTCTTATTATTGCGATTCTGAGGAATTATTCCGCATTAGATATTATTAATTCCTAACAATTGGTATCAGAGCCTGGTTTGGTTTGTTGAAGTGTTGAATCGCAAGGAAATTTTTAGCTTGAGTGGGAGCTATGGTAGATGATGGAAGATCTAGGGTTGATAAATTCAATGGGAAGAATTTCAGTCTTTGGAAGATGCAGATGGAAGATTACCTTTATCAGAAGGATCTTTATACTCCATTTTCTGAGAAGGTGAACAAACCCTCGAGCATGACAGATGTGGAATGGGATTTTTTGGATAGGAAGGCACTTGGGACAATCCAGTTGTGTCTTGCATCTTTGGTATTATTTAATGTTTCAAAGGAAAAGACTACAAAAGATCTAATGGATGCATTAGGGAAGTTGTATGAAAAACCCTCTGCCTCTAACAAGATATTTTTAATGAAAAAGTTGTTTAATATGAAGATGTCTGAGAATAGTTCAGTAGTAGATCATTTAAATGATTTCAATATGGTTGTGAATATGCTAGCTTTGGTTATAATAGAATTTGATGAAGAAGTTAGGGCTTTATTAATTTTGTGCTCTTTACCTGAAAGTTGGAATAGCCTAGTAATGGCGGTAAGCAACTCGGTTCCAGCTAACTCGAAGTTGAAGTTTGAGGATGTTGTAGGGGTGATTCTAAGTGAGGAAATGTGAAGAAAAAGCTTGGGAATCTTCTACTTCAGGGAATGCTTTGACAGTGGAAACTAGAGGGAGACAGAAGAATAGAGGAAACCGTGGAAAATCGAAAGATCGGGCAAGGTCAAAATCCAAGAGCAAGATTGTATGTTGGAATTGTGGAAAGTTTGGGCACAAAGAAGGACTGTTGGGAGCTTTGGGATAAGAAGAAACAATAGGAAGAAAACAAGGAGGAAAATGTGGCATCGGGTAATGTATGCCAGGATGCTTTGATTCTTTCTTTGCATAATATTACTGAATCTTGGGTTTTAGATTCAGGGGCTTCTTTTCATGCTACTCCACATAGGCATTATTTTGTTGATTATGTTCAAGGGATTTTGGGCATGTTTTCTTGGTGATGATGAGCCTTGTAGTATAGTTGGAAAAGGTTATATTCAGGTTAAGATGTAGAATGGGAATACATGGCTATTGAAGGATGTCAGACATGTGCCTACATTAAGGAGAAATTTGATATCGGTGGGGCAATTGGGAAGTGATGGTTGTACTGTGATATTTACAGTTGACTCTTGGAAGGTTACCAAGGGTGCTCTTGTGGTGGCAAGAGGTAAGAAGGTTGGAACCTTGTATTTATCCATTGATAGTACTAATGATTGTAATCTTGTGGCTTTAGATGTAGATACAACATTATGGCACTATAGGCTCGGTCATATGAGCCATAAGGGCATGGACATCATAAAGAAGAATTTTCCTGGATATACAGAAACAGGTTTGGATTTTTGTGAGAACTGCATATATGGGAAATAGAAGTGAGTAAGGTTTCTCAAGGTTGGACCTACGAAGAAAGAGAGTAAGTTAGAGCTGGTACATTTTGATGTGTGGGGGCGGCTCAGGTATCATCTCTTGGGGGTTCAAGTTATTATGTTACTTTTATTGATGATGTAACAAGGAAAGTTTGGGTTTATTGTATTAGAAACAAATCTGATGTATTTGATACTTTTGTTAAATGGAAAGCCTTGGTAGAGAATGAAACAGGTCTTAAGTTAAAATGTCTCAAGTCAGATAATGGAGGGGAGTATTGCAGCAATGAATTTGATGATTATTGTTCTAAGAATGGAATCTGCAGGAAAAAGATGGTTCCAGGAACCCCGCAGTAGAATGGGGTGTTAGAAAGGATGAACAAAACAATAATGGAACGTGCTAGGAGCATGAGGATACATGCAGGACTACCTCTTTATTTTTGGGTAGAAGCGGTGAGCACAGTTGTGTACTTGATAAACAGAGGACCCTCAAGTGCCTTGGATGGAGGCATACCTGAGGAGGCTTGGTATGGTAAGAAAGTTGATTACTCATTTCTTAGAGTCTTTGGATGTGAGGTGTTTGTTCATATTGACAAGGATGATAGGACCAAGCTAGAGGCTAAATCAGAAAAATGCACTTTTATTGGTTATGGTGGTGATGACTTTGGATTTAAATGTTGGAGTATTAAGGACAAGAAAATCATTCGGTCTAGGGATGTGGTCTTTAATGAGAAAGTCATGTATAAGCAACAGTTGTAGGAAAACAGGAAGAATCCAAGAAAGAATATGTAGTGGTAGAGGATCTTCCGGATGGGAAGTGACCCATGAATCAGTTTAGGAACCTACTCAACAGGAACCCCAAACTCCTACAGTGAGGAGGTCTTCTAGGGTAAGAAAAGAACCTGAACATTTTTCTCCTTCTCTTTATTATTTATTACTCACTGATAGTGGAGAGCCAGAGAGCTTTGATGAAGCAATGTAGGTAGATGCCAGTAAGAAGTGGGAGCAAGCCATGGATGAGGAGCATAAGTCTCTCATGGAGAACTAGACTTGGGATTTGGTGAAGCTACCGGAAGGAAAAAGAGCATTGCAGAACAAGTGGGTGTATAGAGTTAAAGATGAAGAAGGAGGAAAGAAAAGATATAAGGCCGGTTGGTGGTGAGGGTTTACACGAAACAAGGTATAGATTTTGATGAGATTTTTTCTCCTGTAGTAAAAATGACTTCTATCAAAACTATTCTTGGAATAGTGGTAGTAGAAGACTTGCACTTAGAACAGTTAGATGTAAAGACTACATTTCTCCATGGTGATTTGGAGGAGGAGCTATATATGCAGCAAGCCAGAAGGATATGAAGTCAAAGGTAAAGAGGAGATGGTGTGCAAACTGAAGAAGAGCTTGTATGGCCTGAAACAAGCTCCATATCAATGGTATAAGAAGTTTGATAGCTTCATGATGGAGCAAGGTTATATTAGATGTCATTCTGACCATTGCGTGTATACAAAGAAATTTGAGGATGGAAGTTATATTATCTATGTGTTTGTATGTTGATGACATGTTGGTTGCAGGTAAAAACATGTAGGAAATAAAAGTACTCAAGAAACAACTAAGTGAATCCTTTGATATGAAGGATTTGGGGGTATGAGACAAATCCTTGGTATGAGGATAACTCGGGATAGGAAGGATGGAAGCTGACTTTATCTCGGGAAGAGTACATTAAGAAGGTATTGGATAGGTTTAACATGGGATGCTAAACCGGTTGGGACTCCTTTGGCGAGGCCATTTTAAGTTATCAAAGGAGCAGTGTCCCAAGATAGAGCAGGAAAGAAACCAGATGTCAAGGTACCTTACTCATCAGCGGTTGGTAGTTTTGATGTATGCTATGGTGTGCACTAGGCCTGATATTGCCCATGCAGTGGGAGTTGTGAGTAGATTTATGAGTGATCCAGGTAAAGAGCATTGCAAGTAGTAAAGTGGATCCTTCGGTATTTGAGAGGACCATGGGGACAATTTTGTGCTATAGTGGATCAGACACCACTTTACGTGGTTATGTAGATTCAGACATGGCTGGAGATGTAGACAATAGGAGGAGCATGATAGGTTATATTTACACTGTAGGTGGGACAACAGTGAGTTGGATTTCATGACTACAAAAGTTGGTGGCTTTGTCAACCATGGAGGTTGAGTATGTTGCTGCCACAGAGGAAAGAAAAGAGATGATTTGGTTACAACAATTGCTTGAGGAGTTGGGGCATAAGCAGGAGGAATGTAAGCTGCATAGTGATAGTCAGAGTGTTATACACCTAGCTAAGAACTCTGCTTTCCACTCCAGGATGAAGCATATACAGTTGAGATATCACTTCATCAGGACAACTTTGGAGGAAGATAAGTTGAAGTTGGAGAAGATTCATACCAGTCAGAATCCTACAGACATGATGACCAAGGTGGTCACTGAGGATAAACTAAAGCTATGTTCAGCTTTGGTTGGCCTTCGCGGATGATAGTGAAGGGTTGAGAAGCTTGCTCAGTGGAAATCAGTCTCCAAGTGGGAGATTGTTATGTTTATGGAGCTGTTTTCATGTTAGAGTTTGGTACACCTTCCATGTGTTACACTCGGATATTTTATGGTGGTCCCGCTCACCGGTGAGTGGGTCGAGGGGTTGGGGGTGAAGCCCCATTTTCGGGGTGAAGCCCCAAATAAAATTTTCATGGGTGGTTTATTAACCCATGGGTAATGGGTAACTGTTATGGGCTGTTTTTGGGCCCATGTTTTTTTGGTACCCATTGTTTTGTAAAACCACCTCTTTGGCTACCTATTGATGTACTTATAAATAGATGGACATACAATAGGATTTATATGAGTGTGTTTTGTGAAGGTGAATAGTGTGTGTGAATTCAAGTGTGAATTTGGGAGGGTTTGTTGAAGGTGCAACTCAAACAAGATCTGATTATTGTAATTGTGAAGACTATTGGCTTGTAATAAAATCTGAGCAAGTGTTCTTGGTGGATGTAGCCCACATTGGGTGAACCACGTTAAATATTGTCTTCGTGTTGTGCATATTTCATTTATGTAATTCTATTCATACTTCTTAACAATCTACAAGTTTCTCTCATCCATGAGCTTAGAAGACCCAAACCTCTTACTAGCTTTGTGGTTTGGATGTCCATATCATACTCTTATAGTTTGTTCACCCATCTACATATTTTCTTGATATCTCATGTTTGATAAGATGTCTTTCACCATGGTGTGGGAATATAAGAAAAAACTTTTTAACTCAATATATAAGGCCTAAAACTTTTTTTTTTCTTTCACAAGGTAAATGCTTATTTTTCCATGATTATATACTTCAGCTCATCTACTTGTAAAGCCTTACTAAAGAAGAAATAGGCCTCTTATCCCCATTCTCATCATTTTATAGTAAAATAGAAGCAATGGTATACTCGGAGGAAAAGGAAAAGATTTGGAAAGGCCTCTTATAGTTTGGGGCTGCTAAAACAGGTGCATGTTTAAGTGCATCCTTAATTGCTTCAAAACCTTGAATGGCAGCCTCATCCCATTTGATAACTTGTCCTTCATTAGAATGCTTGTGATTGGAAGATTCAACTCAGAAAATTTGGAAACAAACCTTCTAATAAAATTAATTTGAGCAAAGAAAGATTGGATGCCTTTCTTGGTTCTTGGGATAGGTACTTTGTTGTTTAATTCCACTCTCTCAAGGTCTATTATAACACCATCTTTAGACATAATATGTCCCAACAACTTGGCTTTTTACATGCCAAAATGAAACTTCTTTGGATTAAGAGAAATGCCATACTCCCTACATATGATCAACATCTTCTCCAAATGCTGCAAGTGATCACCTCTCTTCCTTGAAAACATAGTCACATCATCTTGGTAAACTACAATGAACTCATTGATGTAACCAGCAAAAGCAACATCCATTTCTCTTTGAAAAGTGGCATCAACATTCATCAAACCAAAGTGCATCCTAACAAAAACATATGTTTCCCAAGGATGTAGTGAATTTTTTCTTAAGTCTTTCGATTATTTGAAAACCACTTGATTATATCAAGAGAAACCATCCAATGAAAGCAACTCGAGACCCTGTCACAACTGCAACATATTTTCCATATTTGGCAAGGATAGTTGTCCTTTAGTGAAGCTTTATTTATATTTTGAAGTCTACACAAAGTCTGATATCTCCATTCTTCTTTAACTGAGCACAAGGTTTACAACCCATGATGAATACCTTGTGGGATGAATAATCCCTCCATCCTCAACTTCCTTAATTCATCTTGTATTTTCATAGAGAGGAGTTAATTGATTGGTATTTTCTTCTTTCTAAATGGTTTGGCATTTGTTTCAAGAGGAATCTCATGTTGAAACAAGTCTTCTCTATATAATTTTAGCTCGGAATAGGACCAAGCAAGGAAATCTTGATATTTTTTCAAGAGTTGGGCATAGGACTGTTTATCCTCTTTACTTAAATTGCTTCCCAACCAAATCTTACATTGTTTACCATTAGTGCCCAAGTTATGCTCTTCCACATCCCTTGAGGGACATGTTTCTATTTATGATTTAATCAGCATTGTTAAAATTTGACTCAAGTGTAAGAAGACCTCTAGGGATGGTGTTTGTTTTCAATTGGATGATGTCTTTCTCAAAAAAAGTTTCTATTGCTTCAGTCATGCATACCATTAGCTCCCAATCAATATTATGATTTGAAAACACACCTTGGTTTTTCAAGAACCTTATCACTTGAGAATCATAATCAAACACTTGCCAATGTTTCACATTATTAGGGACAACTGGCCTAGTTAGCACTTCAACATTCTATTCACAATAAGGTGAAATGGTGCAATTTACAAATATAGAACCCAACACTTCCAACTTATCACAAGTAGCATTGAGACCTCTATCATGATACACAATGTTAAAGGAATCAAACATTTCAATTAGATCCCAAACTACATGCTTATCTTTGTTTCATATGCTGATTTTTATAGCATACAATTTTCTTATTTGTTTGACAACCAACTCTAAGTCTCCTTTTGCAAAAATATCTTTCACTCCATACTTCCATACAATTCTTAACCCCAACAACAATGCCTCATACTCAGCAACGTTGTTAGTGCATTGAAAATTAAGTTTGAAGGAAAAATCAAACTTTCCAAACTAGAGAAAGCGAGAACTATACCAGCACCATTCCCAAATTTGGAAAGCTCCATCAAATAGCAATGTCCATGGAGAACCTACCATATCAAGTCATTTTGATTTTTCCATCTTATTTCCTTTTCCATCAAGCAAAACCAATGAAATTCTCAACATCTACATCAGCAAACAACACTTCATAGGAAGCATTGTTGGGATCTTAAATTCGGTGCAACATCTTCTTCTCACCATAAAGTTTACAAGGCTTACCTTAATGGGAATGGTGGAAAATAAATTTCCATCTGAATGCTACCATCAACACTTGGAACCCATTTTCATGACAAAATCATACCCCATTTGGTAGGGCGGTCAACAATTATAACATCAAGTTTAAAATTTTTACCCGGATAGGCTACAAGTTGCACAACAAAAACCCTTCACACAACCAACCATCGACACTTCTCTTGAATCCATGGTAGTAAACTTCCCATAGGCAACTATCACTTTGATATCTAACTCATTCATGACTTCTAGAGGCATGAAATTACATGATGCACGAGAATCAAACATACAATTGTGAAGTAGCCTATCTTTTATGAGAAACATTGTAAAGAATGGATAAACATTCAATTGGGAATCAACCAAGGATGTCCCCAAATATACCTAGGTGTCTCTCCAAAATATTCTCTGTTGGTGGTGTTTCAATGTCAATAATGATTTGAGGTGGAATTTAAACAACATTTACATTTCTTCTGGAGTAACCTTCTCTTCTTTCAATCCTAAGTACTCAAATGCTCTCTTCTTATGCTCAGGAATTATAAGCAACTCAATGATTGGAACACTTACAATTTCATTTGGCTCAATACTTGGGCTATTTCATAGGGGACACTCTTTGCAAAAATATCATTGGAAGGGAAAAATAAGATTCATTAGATGGCGATCGATTTTGGCAACTTGGGAATGAGGAGGACTATAATTTTTGTTTGGGGCAGCAAAAATTTTGGCAAGTGCTTCTTTCATAGGAGCTTCCTTTGGAATTCATGTGAGAAATGGTGTTTTAGGTTTTGCTTGAGTCCCAACTCCTTAACAACCTTGCCTCGAGTGTTATATTGTTTCTCTTGAGCTACAATAGCATTCATCACCAATTATCTATCTTCCTCCGAAGGGATAGCACCATCATACTTCTTAATCATCAAAGCTCTTAAGTATTCAAAGTCATTGTTAGGAATTTCAAAATATTTCACTACATCAATTTCAAGAGCATGAGGGGGAAGAAATATTTGTACCCATTTGATGTAATCCCACAAACATAGTAAGCTATCCTAGAACTTATTACTTTAGTAGATGTTGCTCCTCCTTGTAAGCTTGAAGAAAAACCCATCATACAAATATCATCATCATTACCATCATCATTATTAGCTTCACCTTCTTTTGGTCCACTTCACATGTATGATTATGAAGAAAAAATCTATCACACCAATCCATATCAATAACTTCATCAATGACAACCCTAACTACGATAGTTAGAGGGATCGGGAACAATGTACTTTCATGTGCTTGAGTTGTCTATTTCCCCCTCCCATAGGTCCTTTACCTCTATCATCTTGTCTTTGATCACCCTTAGGATTATTTCCAAATCTATCATGGTTATGTGCTTTACCTAGGCTAACCTTGTGAAGTATGCCCAATTCCCTCTCATCCTAGGCTAATTTTTATGAGATTTCTTTGATAACCCCTGCCAAATTTTTCACAACCTCTTCTAAATCAACACCTTTGCTAGCTTGAGTTTTTTAGGGTTTATCAATTTTACACCATATTCTCTTGAGAGGTTTCACAATATCTTTGATATTGATTTCAATTTGAAGTGCCATGGTAAAAGCTTGTCTTAGATTGGTTGGATTATTGTATCTCTTAGGTAGTAGGCTTGCCTTCTTATCAAATGCATCTGCATATTTGATTAAACAAGATTCATCACAAGGCCTCAAATTAATAGGCAACCTTCTCAAAGTTTTTTAAACCTTGTGTTGAAGTCATGGATTGATTCATTAGGGTTTTTCTTAACATTCTCAAACTCAGATAAAAGAAATATAGGATCAATCTTGTCACCATATGGAACCTAAATTTTTTTCATTTCATTCCATGAATCAAAAGAATTATAGGTAGATCCTTGTCCCAATCTCTAGCATCTCTTATAGTGTATGAATAAACAATTTGACATACACATTCTCAAACTCTATGTCAAAATATTCCATCATAGTATCAAAATTTTGAGATTGGTCACCGATAATAACATTGTTACCCTAGAATTTTGACAACCTATTTCGACATCTTGTGGGACAACATTTGGGTAACCATCCATTCCTCTAAAATTTATAGGACAAAGGTGTTAACAAAAATGGAGGTTTAGGCTGAGATCCATATTTTTGGGTGGGGGTGATCTTGGAGGTGAAACAATATGATGAGGAGTGAGAGGTCTTTGGGAATAGAATGAAAACTTCACAAGACAGGTCTCTCTAAGTGTAGCTCTTTTCTTGGAAAGTCTTATAACAATTAAAACGGGAGAAGATTTAGAGAAAGCCTTTCAAATGCACAAGAAGGTCTCTCACCTAATGAGGCAAACTGCTTATGATAGGATTGTCTAAATCAAAATCACTTAAAGAAGAATGATAATCCCTACCAATAACATGACTCTCTCTCACTCAACAATGGCTATCTCATTTCTTGCAGTCATTTTTTGACCATTGAATCTTTCCAAACTCTTTATTCCCTCTAACTTTGAGTTTCTTGAATCGAGAACAACTTCTTAGTAGAGTCTCTGATGAAAATATATCTTCTTCCTCCAGTTTTAGGATCAAAACACAAAAATAAATGACAGAAAGCTTAAGACAATTGGTATTTTCAAGATTAAATCAACATGGAGCCGCCACTAAGGAATTTCACCTTATTTGTGCAAGAATGCACTAAAATAATCTTTCAAAATGTATTCTAGCATTGAAAATTTACAAAGCCTTATAAATCAGACCTTCTTCTTTAGATCAATCAATCATAATGCACCAAAGTGTATGAACTATTGGAAATGAAAAAAGGCAAACAAAGCTTGAAAAGTTTGCTTAAAACTTGTAGATCTAAAGCATAGAATGATATTTTAACAATGTAGTAGCTCAAATACTTGAATACACAAATTCTCAAACTCTTCAAACACTTCAAAAACACTAAGAAATTCAAAGAACTCCTCAAGAAAGGTGCCGAGAAGGTGTTGGTATCCAAATTTGTTCTCCTTTTCAGTTTGAGCAACACCATAGATATGTCATGGTGCTTAAAGATAGATTAGACCATGTTGTGTGTCATTCGTAGGCAAGGATATGGTCAATTGGAACTTTGTTTGTGGATAAATGCATAGCACTCTAATAAGACATGATCTTGTCCCTAGCTATTTTTAGGTTGTGCCTTCGCAACCAACATAAGAGACCTATTTTGTAACCTTTTAATGGTGAAGGAGATAAAGATGTCCTTCTCTTTTCTTGAAATTATTTGATGGAGACCTTGATGAAAACATGATCAAACCCTAGATCTCGAACTCTCACAAGTTGTCACTTCTCAAAACATGGGTATGTTCTCAAAACAAGGCAAAGGTTACTAGAGACATTGGAAATCCTAATTTTCCTTATGCATACTTTAACAAATGGATTTTAATCTTTTTGGGTATACAAATGCAAATAGGGATAGTACATGGAATTATCTTTGTTTTTAGATGAAATTTTGGTGGGGATTGATAAGACAAACTGCGATAGATCAGATCTTTGACATCCTCTACAATACTTAAACAACTATCAGAAAGAAATGCCTCATATAATTAGGATGTTCTTTCAACTAGAAGAGGCACAAATGGAAGCCCAAGTTGTAATCTTCACAATATTTGAGAAATCACCACAAAATCTTGAAGTAAAGAACTCAATTAAACACAAAAATCCATGATCAAATGACGCCTAAGGTACCCCAAAGGTTTACGGGAAATCTCTGTAGTCAAGAAGGTAAAGTGATTATAAATTTGTTTATCTCCTTATCATATGAAGGCTCTTCTAAATATGAGATTGCAAATGCCACTAAACTATCAACTAGAAATGGAGATCTTGTGTGACTTCTAAAGACTTTCAATGCAAGATTGCAACAAGAACAATAAAATTTATTTGCAGGCATTTAAAATTGATAATAGACATCATATTGCCCAAAGAAAACATAGATTTAATTCAAAACTTGTTAGATTCAACAGCAGGGGAGAGTTACATGAACAATCTTAGAGCTGTGTGATGGCTATACACTTGTAACCAACTCACATACATGAATTTCCAACATATGAGACATTAACCTGGTTCTTTGGTGGATTTCTTAGAAGATGAGCTTTCTCTCAAAATTTTCCCGTGATTTTCAACTCTCTCCTTTACCAATTTCTCCAAAATGCATTATATACCTCATGCCACATTGGAGTCTTCCTTCCCAAGTATAGAATATGCTATGGGATCAAATTTTTCACAAAAGACCTCATGATTTAAAGATAGTGACACCAAATGTGAAAACAACTCACAAAGTTGTGAGGTATGCACAAAAATTTAAATCATTACACCAATTGGATCATTATACACCCTGGGGCACCTTTTTATCATTCGGGCATGCAAAGCATCTTTCATTCATCATTTTTACCTTTTCCCTTTTCAATTTTACCTCTGTAACTTTTGATGTTGACATTTCACATGCGTGTTTTTAAGGGGCCGAGCAAAAAATACATCAAAATCACCATAGACCAAAGAATTAAGTCATGAAAATGCTTCCAATGTTCTCGAAGGACAAGACAATACAAAATCATATAAGATTTGATTAAATTTGATGGAAAAACGTGATTTTCAAGATTCTTGGAGCTCTCATGGCGGCCAAAACAAATGGATGCACAATAACCATCAATCTTATCCACCTTTTGATACTAGCCCTCCACGTGGAAGATGAGATCCAAAAATAATCTTGAGTATTACCCTTTTTAAACTTTGGATAAGGTGGTACACGTGTCAAAAAAATGATTGGAAATAAATTTAGACTCCGTTTTGACTTTTTTTTGACATTTTGAAAAAATGGAAAAATTTGACCTTTTCCTCTGCCCCTCCGCCTTTGAATTTTGGAGCTGACACATGGCATATGGTGGGTCCCATTGAAATCACGCTTCAATTCTGCGCATTTTGACCTTTTTGGAAACTGGGAAAATTTTCACTTTTTTCCCGCGGGCCAACACCTTCGATTTTTTCCTCGTCACGTGCCTCATTGTGATTCGCTAGCGGGCCAACACTTCTAATTTTGATTTTGAACTCCTTTGTAAAAAAGGGAAAAAATCCCCTTCTACCCTCACTGTCCCATCTTGCTCTGTACTTTGGACACATGTCCACTTGTGATTGCCACAGAGCCATTCTTCATTTTGTACCTTTTAGACAACAAAGGCTAAAAGTTATAAAAATTCCTTTCCCCTTCCCCACCTTTTACCCTTTTAGGACAGCATCCTTTCCTAATTGCTTGCAAGGATTTGCCCGAAATTTCAATTTAGTCCCCTTTTTTCCTAAGTAACAATTTCAATTTTTCATCCGCTGAGCCGCCGACCCACCTAAAACCGATGCCATGTGTCCTTTGATTAGAGTGGGGAGAAAATTGGTTTTGAAATTTATAAATTTAGAGCTAAAAACTCTAAGTCCCTCCATGGCCCGCACTTCCATTTTGAAAGCTCTACGACACGTGTCCTCTTGCAATTGGCTACGGTGGTTTGAGGCCAAAAATTCACTTTATCACTTTGAGACAAAATTCTCCAAGTCCCCTCGCCATCCATATGCCCTCCATGCCACGTGTCTTCTCCCTATTCTTTTGTGGGCCTTCGGGCCAAAATTTGATTTTTAAAATTTTTCATAATGAAAGAAAAATTTCCTAAGGAAACCCCACCACCCGCCAATCCCCTAGCCAATCAAAATGTGCCACATAGGCACTTCTTGCAGAAGGAGGAGCCACAGATCAAAATTTTCCCTTTGCAAAATTTCAAAAAATGATAAGTTAGAAATATTTCCCAAAACCCCCGCCAATAGGAACCCGCCACTTTGTCATTACATTGCAATGATGAATTTGATGGGCTAATGACACCCATATGACTATCAAAACGTGAAAAATTTAAAATATACCCTAGCAATCAAATTTTTTGATTCTAAATCATCCGAATCGTGTTTTTACATTATTTTCGACCTTAGGAGTGGAGATTTAACTCATACAATTTAGATTTGATCAATTCCAATTTTTTCACGATCGAAAAATGCAGAAAAGCGACATGACCCAAAAATTGGAAATACCTAGGGCACAAAATAAGAGCACACGTGGATTTTTCTTTTAAATCAGGGAAAAACAATAAGTTTATTGGCAATTTAAAACATTCAACAAAAGGGGATGAATTGTAGATCACAAATTTGAGAAGTAAAACATTTACGAGAAAAAATGGACATGAAAAATTAGGGCACACTATACAAGCTCGAAATGGAACCAATAGGTCCTATAGACTTTAGAGGAATGGATGGTTACCCAAATGTTGTCCCACAAGATGTCAAAAATAGATTGCCAAAATTCCAAGGTAATAATGCAATAACTAGTGATTAACATCTCAAAAATTTTGTTAACATGATGGAATATTTCGAGATAGATTTTGAAGATGTGTATATTAAGTTGTTCATTCATACATTAGAAGAGGATGCTGGGATTGGTACAAGGCTCTACCACGATAATTCTATTGATTCCTTGACTGAAATGAAGAATGCATTTAGATTGCAATATGGTGACAAGATTGATCCTAGATTTCTCTTGTCTGAATTTGAAAATATCAAGAAGAACCCCAATGAATCAGTCCATGACTTTAACACAAGGTTTAACAAAACTTTGAGAAGGTTTCTGTTAATCTAAGGCCTTGTGATGAGTCTTGTTTATTCAAACATGCATATGCATTTTATAAGAAGGCACCCTATTACCTAAGAGACAAGCTTTCACCATGGCACTTCAAATTAAAAACAATATCAAGGTTGTTGGGAAACCTCTCAAGTGAGATGGTGTAAAATTGATAAACCCTAAAAACCTCAACCCAACAAGGGTGCTGATTTAGAGGAGGTTGTGAAAAATTTGGTAAGGGCTGTCAAAGAAATCTCATATAAGTTGGCAAGAGCTAAGAAGGGAATTGGGCAAACTTCAAAAGGTCAGCCAAGATAACAAAACCATGAAAAATTTGCCAATCATCCTAGAGGTGATCAAATGGCAGATGATAGAGGAAAGCACCCATGGGGTCTATAAATAGACATCCTTAAGCATGTGAAGGGAGAGTGTTACCCGATCCCTTAAGCTGTTATGGTTTCTACTCTTGAAGAAGTTGCTGATATTGATTGGTGTGATAGGGGTTTTTTACCCCACCCTCCATGTGAAGTAGACCAACAAGAAGGTGAAGCTAATAATGATGATGGTACTGATGATGATATTTGCATGATGGGCTGTTCTTCAAGCTCACAACGAGGAGCAACATCTACTGAAGTAATAAGTGCTAGGATTGCTGCAAATTTTGGGATTACATCAAACGGTACAAGTTTTCCTTCCCCCATACTCTTTAAGTTGATATAGTGCAAGATTTGAAATTCCTAACAATGACTTTGAATACCTAACAACTTTGATGATTAAGAAGTATGATGGTGGTATTCCTTCGAGAGGAAGATAGACAATTGTTGATGAGTGTTGTTGTAGCTCAAGAGAAATATTATAACACTAGAAGCAAATTTGTTAAAGGAGTTGGGCCTCAAGCCAAATGTAAAACACCCTTGCTCACAAGCATTCCCAAAGAAGTTCCTAGGAGAGAAAAACTTGCTAAAAGCTCTGCTCTCCCAAGCAAAATTACTGATCCTCCTCATGCCCAAGCTGCCAAGAATCCCTTGCCATCAAATGAATCTTCTTGTCTCCCTTCTAATGCTACTTTATCAAAGAGTGTTCCCTATGACATAGCCCAAGTATTGAGCCAAATCAAAGTGAGTGTTCCAATCATTGAGTTTCTTAGGATTCTTGAGCATAAGAAGAGAGCATTTGAGTACTTGGGTTGAAAGAGGAGAAGACTACTCCAGGTAGAAATATAAATGTTATTGAGACTCCTTAAATGATTGCTGACCTTGAAACACCACCAGTAGTAGAAGATCTTAGAGAGACACACGAGGTATATTTTGGGACATCCTTGGTTGATTCCCAATTGAATGTTGATCCATTCTTCACAACCTTGATCATAAAGGATAGGCTACTTCACAATTGTATGTTTGATTCTGGTGCATCATGTAATGTCATGCCTCTTGAAGTCATGAATGAGTTGGATTTCAAAGTGATATTAGCCTATGGAAAATTTATTTCCATGGACTCAAGAGAAGTGCCGATTGTTGTTGGTTGTGTGAAGGGTTTGGTAGTGCATTTTGCATCTTATCTCGGGAGGAATTTAAAATTGGATGTTGTAATTGTTGATTACCTTGCCAAATGGGGTATGTTATTGTCAAGAAAGTGGGCTGCAAGTGTTGGAGAGAGTGTCCAAATGGATATGTCTTTTTCCACAATTACCATTGAGGATAGACTTGTTAAGCTCTATGGAGAAAAGAAAATGTTGCATCTAATCGAGGACCCAAATAATGAATCTTATGAAGTATTATTTTCTAATGTTGATGCTGATAACTTTATTGGCTTTGCTGATGGAAATTAACACAAAATGGATCAGTCAAAGTGCCTTGATCAAGTGAGTTCTCCTTGGACTTTGCTATTTGATGGAGCTTGCTCTAAATTTGGAAATGTTCTTTGGTGTAATTTTGATATCTCTTAGCTTGGAAGAATTTGTTTTTTCCTTCAAGCTTAATTTTTAATGTACTAACACTATTGTTGAGTATGAAGCGTTGTAGTTGGGTCTAAGAATTACACGGAAGTATGGTGTTAAGGACATCATTGCAAAGGGAGATTGTGAGCATGCGGTTTGGGATCTAATTGAGATGTTCGATTCTTTCAATATTATGTACCATGACAGAATTTTCAATGCTACCGCCGACAAGTTAAGTGTTGACATCTAGATTTGGAGATTGCACCATTTCACCTTGTTGTGAGTACAATGTTGAAGTGTTAACTAGACTAGCTGTCCCCGACAACATCAAGTATTGGAAAGTGTTTGATGATGATGCTCAAGTGCAAAGGTTCTTACAAAATCAAGGTGAGTTTGTAGATCAACATATTGATTGGGAACCAATGGTGTGTATGATTTGAAGGAAGAGAGACTTTTTTGGAAAGGATATTATCCAATTGAAAACTAACACCATTCCTAGAGGTCTTATTGCTCTAGAGTCAATTTTAACAAGGATGATTACATCATCAATAGAAACATATTTGCCTCAAGGGATGTGGAAGAGCATGACTTGGGAACAAAGGAAAACCAAGAAAAGTTTGGTTGGGTAGCAGTTTAAACAAAGAAGAAAAAAGTCCTATCTTCAATTGTTGAAACAATATCAAGATTGCCTTACCAAGTCATATTTAGAGCTGAAATCATATAGAGAAGACTTGTTTCAGCATGAGATCCTCTTGAGAAAAAATCCAAACCAGTTAGATAGAAGCAAAGGCCAATTAATCCACTCCTCTCCATGAAAATGTAAGATGAATTGATGAAACGGAAGGAGGGAGGGATCATTCAGCCCACAAGGTATTCATCCGGGGTCATGAAAACTTGTGCTAGTTATAAAGAAGAATGGAGATATCAGAAACTGTGTAGACTTTAGAAATTTGAATAGAGCTTCATTAAAAGACAATTATCCTTTACCAAATGTGGAGAACATGCTACGAGCTTAGTGACTGGATCTGAATTATTGTCCACCTTGGATGGTTTCTCTTGCTACAATCGAGTTGTTGTCAAGGAGTCGAAAGATTTAAAACTACCTTTGTAACACCCATTAAACCAACCCTCTGCGAGATCTATGATTAACCTAGACTTAGCTAAAAGAGGAATAAATTTTTTTTTTTTTAAATACTATCACAAGCATAGTCTAAGACACACGCACATTTGAATATACCAAAAGAGGAGATCAAAGTTATGATTTTGCATATATTTATTTTTATATGTGCAAAGAAGATCTAATATACTTATTTACTTTGGTGAATCTTATCTCTTGTGCAAACTGATGTTTCTGATGTCTCCATGTACAAAATACAAGGCGCCATAAGCTTTTGAAGTAGTAGGCCCCAACCCGTAGTAGCAACTCCAGTTGTGCTCCTACAACAGCCCATAGTAACTGGTTGTCCTCCTACAACAGCCATAGAAATTGGTTATAATCCTATACAAGTAGCCCGTGAAGAATGTAAGTCTTCCCGTAGTAACCTAGCTGCACCTACTGCCCACCTGTAGTAACTCTAGGCCTTCCCGTGAAGAACTACAAACCTTCCCATAGCAACTCCAAGCCTACCTATAGCCACCGTAAACCTACTCGTAGCAACTCCGTGCCAACCCGTAACAACCGCAAACCCGCCTGTAGTAGTTGCAAACCTACCCGTAGCAACTCCAAGCTTCCCAGTAGCAATCGTAAACATGCCCGTAGCAACTGCAAGCCTGCCCTTAGCATCTTCTAGAACTACCTGCAGCAATAACTTCAAAATGCTATAACTTTTGACTGGGAACTCATTTTTATAAAATTGGACTTTTTGGAAAGGTGACGACGTCTACTTTGCACAACAATCATAAAACTTAGGATTGGATGAGGTTTAGATAGTAATTTTTGCAAAACAGTCTTGCAAGCTCCTACAGTCAAGACTGGCAATTTTCTGAGTGAATCCTTTTGTTAAATTTGTTTGATTGAAAGCTTTTGAGGTAAATTCCTTGAGTGTGTAGGTCTATCTTGGGTCTGTTTTGGTCTTGTAAGGCTTAGTTGGTTCACTTCATTCATTACTTTACGGTTTGAGGGGTTGTTTGGTTCGTTCATTGGTTGATTATGCGTATATGCAAAGTGAAGTAAGGGAAGATCATATTACTACGCTCTAACCGATCAAAACAAAAACTCATATATATGTAAGAACATCATTTAAATTCATTTCATGCTAGCTTAAAACAAACTTCTCTCTTCAAAAATTGATAACAAGATCTAAACAAAGTCCTTATTCTTTATAGATTGAATGTTTCCCAACAAGATGAGTAACAAGAATAACATAATTCCCTTATGCAATATTTTCTTCCAACACTCCAAAATAGAGAATTACATGCATTTGAATGATTCTTACTTACACCCACTCATACCAAAGGATGCAACAAAGTAATTCTTTTAATCATTTCAAATGTAATATGCAAAACACAACTTGATCCCTTTACATTTTTTAAGCATGAAGTCATATTACGATTGAGTAATCAACTTGGAAAAATGTAATCCAAAGGAGGCAAGAACATATCTCACAACCGAGAAAGTAATGCCATGCATTAGGGAGGAAACTTGGAACAAGGAAGGTATGACTCCAAATGAGCCTTTGGAGATATTCTCTTCTAGGGAAAATGGTAATGCGGATCTTCTGTCGTGTCCCATCAAAATAACAGTGGTTTTGCCAGTCTGCTGCAGCACCAGATCAGCTACTGTTCACACGCCTGTCAGGACTCAAAAAGAACGAGAAGAGGGAGAAGTTACGCCTGCCATGGAAACGGAGGATCCAGATTCTGGATTCACAATGGTCATTTCAAAAAAGAAAAAAAGATTGAAAGGTTTTGAAATGGTCCCAGAATCACTATATAGTGATAAAAAAAAGAAAATAGACAATTGGGACACCTCTACTTCCAGAACAACTAGGTCTTCTACTAGATGAATAGCTGACTTTGGAGGAAGTTCAAAAAGAGGAAGACCTTCTAAAAAGACTCTTAGATCTAAAAACGGAGAGGGATATTGCAGATGGTGTTCAGCGTCAGCTGAACCAGCAAGCAATTCCAACCACCAATCACTCCAAATGAAGATTATTTCTTGGAATATCAGAGGCCTAAATGGAAACTCCAAGCAAAGAACCATCAAGGAGTTACGAGATTCCAGTAATCCCAGCATTTTGATTCTGCAAGAAACTAAGATGAAAGCAAAGACCTTTGATACTATTAAAAAGAATTTTTGGGATAACTCTGAAATGGCTGTTGACTCCCAGGGAGCTTCCGGAGGACTGGCTACACTTTGGGATAAAATACAATGTACTGGTATGATTCTTAATGATAATATTAATCATCTTGCAATCAAATTTGTCACTATTGAGAATAAGAGTGAATGGATCTTGTCTAACATTTATGCCCCTAACTCAAAGTAGTAGAAGAAAACTTTGGGCTTCTCTTAAAATATTTAGAAACCAACATTACTCGCTTAATCGGCTTATCATGGGGGATTTCAACTCCCCACTAAACCCAAGCGAGAAGTTTGGAGGTACCTCCACCTTCTCTAATGGAATGGAGGATTTTGCTGATTTTATTGCTGAACAAAACCTCTTAGATGTGGATCTGCATGGTAATAAGTATACTTGGAATAATAGAAGGTTGGGAAAGGAGTTCATTCAGTGAGATTGGATAGGGATCTAATCTCAAAGCAAGTCTGGATTCTCGATCAAGACTTCCATCTTTCTTCCCTACCTGTAACTGGATCAGATCACAATCCGATTGCTCTAAACTTTCTCAATTGGACTAAGCCCGCAAAGTTAAGCTCATTCAAATTTGAAAAGATGTGGATGGAGCATGACAATATCTATGACAAGATAAAAGAATGGTGGGGATGGAATGGTGAAGGCACCGCTTTCGGTCGATTGGTTCAAAACTCAAAAATGTCAAAAACAAGTCAAAATCTGGAATAAAAGCGTTTTTGGAAATGTTTTTGACAATAAAAAAGTTAAAACAGAAGCTACAGGATCTGGAATTAAAAATGGATATTATGGGGAGATCGGCTGAAGATGAGGTAAATGAAAAGAATATTCTTTTAGAGTTGCATAAGATCTGCAAGCAGAGAGGAATCTTTATGGCGCCTTAAATCTAGAGCTATCTCGGCTTAAAGAGGGAGACAGAACACGAAGTTCTTTCACATGACCACTTTGAAGCACGTGAGCCTCGTAATGTAATCTTAGAGGTTTCTAAAAACAACTTGGGAATATCATAAAAGATCCCAATAGCATTAAGAAAGAAGTGCTTGACTTCTATAAAAATCTTTCAAGAGAGAAATGTCAGCAACTCAAGCTATTTCCTTTATGTTGGAGGCCATCCCTCGTAATGAAATCGAGGACCAGAAATTTAGAAGCATCACTAAAGCAAATACGCTCAAGAGCTTGAAAAGCTATTTTTTCTCTAGAGGGGGATAAGGCTCTGACCGGATGGGTTCTCTATTAATTTTTTTCAATTTTTGGGAAATCTGCTCAGAGGATCTTCTCAAAGTGGTGAATGAATTCTATAGAACGGGAAATCTCTTAAAAGAGCTTAATAACACTCACATTGTGCTGGCACCTAAAAAAATGGATGCTAAAGATTTCAAGGACTTCAGACTATCATCGCCTAGTAAATGTCATATATAGAATCTTCACCAAAATTATTACTACTAGACTTCAGCTCATAATGAATGATCTCATCTCAAGGCAGCAGAGTGGCTTTATTAAAGGCAGGATTATACAAGACGGAGTGATTATGGTTCACAAGACTATACATTCCATGGAAAATAATAAAAAGGAAAATATGGTCCTTAAGCTTGATATGAATAAAGCTTTTGACAAGGTATCTTGGGTCTTCCTTGACAAAGTTTTAACTAAATTTGGGTTCACGGAAAAATTTAGAAGAATTATTAAGTCTTGTATATCTACAGCCAGATTCTCTGTGGTTGTTAATGGGGAGCCTGTGGGCTTTTTCACCAGCAGCAGAGGTCTTAGACAAGGTGACCCCATTTCCCCTTTACTCTTCATTCTCTTGGCTGACAGCCTTAGTAGAACAATTGGCAAAGTGGTTAAAGATGGCCTTTTAAATGGCTCTAAACCCACTTCCATCAGCCAAGTTGTCTCCCATCAACAGTTTGCGGACGACACTATCCTTCTTCTTCTGGCTTCAGTTGTGGAAGCTAAGGCTATTAAGGCTTTATTACACTTTATGAATCTGCTTCTGGGCAAGAGATTAATTATGAAAAAAGCACCATATTCTTCTTCAACACTCCTGAGGAAAGACAACTCAAAATTGCTAAAATTCTGGGCTGTAAAATAAGTGCACTTCCAGCCACCTACTTAGGCCTCCCACTCGGCACTAAGAAAGTCTCTTACAAGGTGTGGGATGATTTATTGGAGAGATTTCAGAAAAAAATGGTTGGTGGAAAGGTGCCACTTTATCTAGTGTCTGGTAAGTGCTTACTCATTAAAAGTACTCTTCAAAATCTACCCATCTTTATCATGTCCTTTTCAAAATCCCTTCTTCCTTCAGAGATAAAATTGAGAGGACTCAAAAAATTTATGGCAAGGCATGGAAGAGAAGTTCAAATTTCACTTAGTGGCCTGGGATAAGGTCTGCACCCTGAAGTCTATGGGAGGGCTGGGCATAAAAAATATTGAGAAAATGAATGAGGCACTCATTGCTAAGATGGGCTGGAGAATGTTGTCTGAGAAACAACCCTGGATTGATTTAATTAAAGCAAAATATTTAAATCATCAAGTTGTTTACTCCTATCTGCATGATGAACACCTCCCCTATGGCTCCATATTTTGGAATAATTTGGTCAAGAGCAGAAACTTCATCAAGTAGGGTAGCAAATGGAAAGTGGGGGATGGCAGGGAGATAAACTTCTGGGAGGATAACTGGTTTAGTGGTAATCTCATGGATAGATTTGGGATGGCTAAGGACAGCCTTATAAGCAAGTATGGTACTAAAATCAAAGATTACATCAAGGAAATGGCACCAACAAGAATTGGAAAACTTATCGTGGAGCGAATTGATCTGAAACAAATTACTTCCTCCCTTCAAGATCATTTAGATCTTATTCCATTAAGTCAGCTGGAAACCAAGGATGAGTTGGTTTGGAATAATTCCCATGATGGGAACTACTCAGTCAAATCTGGTTATATCAATCTCTTTCATAGTAATCAATCTGATTTTAATTGGAACAAGATTTGGGTGTCTGAATTAACTCCCAAAATAAAATTTTTCCTTTGGCTGGCCATCAGAGGTAGAATTCTTACCACTGACAATTTGATGAGAAGAGGATTTATAATTCCTAATTGGTGCCATCTTTGTAAAAATGACTCTGAGGATATCAGCCACCTGTTCATACATTGTGATTATGCCAAAAGAATTTGGAACTTTGTCCTTTCTAAATTTGAAGCTCTCTGGGTGATGCCGAAGAATCTTAATCAGCTATGGAATCAATGGAACCCACCCTTCGCATACATTGTGTTATCATCAAAAGGATCTCGGAAATTGGCTATCCCACATTTAATCTGGAGGATTTGGAAGGACAGAAATGATATCATTTTCAGAAATAAGAAGCAAAACTATAAACTCAGTATTGGCAAAATTTCTAATGGTATTAAAGAGGATATTGCCAGATTTAAACCTCCCAAGAACAAGAGCTATCCTGAGAATGAAGAGTACATCTTATCCAATCGCGCATTGGAAATGGAGCAATCCTGAATAGTATTGATAGATCTTCGATCAAATGGCATCCTCCTGATTCTAATTGGTACAAGTTGAACTTTGATGGGGCCTCTAAGGGAAACCCTGGGACAGTGGCAAGAGGAGGAGCAATACGGGATCATAATGGTAATCTGATTGCTGCATATGCTAGAAAATGGGAGTTCAAACTAATCATTTTGCTGAAGCATTATCTGCTCTCTGGGGCTTGAGAGTTTCCCAGGCTAAGAATATTCAGAACCTAGTTGTTGAAGGGGACTCCCTTAATATCATTAAACTTCTTAATCAGTCCTCATCTCCTAGTTGGAGTATTAAGGATTTTATCTCTGAGTCCATAAGCATCAGTCATACTTTCAATAACATCATAATCAGGCATACTTACAGAGAGGGCAATAAATTGGTGGATGCGCTGGCCAATTATGGCATTAATGTTAATTTCACCGTCTGGGATAATAACAACATCCCTAATCAGCTCCACAACAGCATTCATGCGGACTTCTATATGCAAGCAATCCCTAGAGATGAGACATAATCTTTGGATGAAGATCAGCATCAATAACACTCTCACACGTGTTGCTTTAATGAATATGATGATGCAAATAATATCAAATATTCATGATAGTAAGAATTATTTGGGGAACTCCAATTGGAGTTATGTTGATTTGAAAATCGCGCATGCGGGATGTACTACAGCTGTTAAAATCCAGATTCATAGCTCCTCGGAAACCGATGGAAGTTGTAATGTGATTGTTGACAGAGAGAGAGCTACTCACACACGCGACTTCCCGCAGGCTCAGTTCAGCAGTCACGCAGCCGTTCGTGGGAAGAGCAACGGCTATAGTTTCCAGTTTTGTGTGGCTTACAATAGCAAGAAGCGGACAGGTCTCTACGCACACAGGCATCTGGGAAATTGTTGTAATCAGTCTTTCACAGAGAAGATGGGAGGACCTCCCTACCAAATTGAGCCATGCTGACCCGACTGGAAGGAAAATATCGAGCTTTGGAACATTCTCAGCAAAGGTGGCTTCACCAACTTCATGGAAAAGGTGCAGGGACATGACCAAAGCATTTTCGTGTTTTTCTAAGGAATGGAAGGAATGGATTGTCGACTACGGGGATGTAATATATTGGTCAATGAAGATCTTATTGCTGAAGCGACCGTCTTTGTTTGAGGGATACCGCTTCTTCAACAAAAGGGTTGATAGAGATGTCAAGAAAGAAGATTTGTGGAGGGATCCGAGAAGCTCACATTTGGTACAATGCCGGGCCCGCTTGTCACTCAATTCCTCCACCCTATGATGAGGTTACTCACATGATGATTCGATTCATCTCCTGGAAGGTAGGTTTGTCACTGTCCCTCGCTAAACATCTTATCTTTCTAAACCACTTCCGTAGGAATCGATTGGTTTGCTTTCCCATTATCTGGCCGAACTCCTCAATGCTCCATTTTGGAGTTTCGTAAGCACACCAGGTGGTTCCTCGCATCAAGGACTTATTTTTTGATTCATAAATGTTTCCTTCTAAAATACCCCTGACTTACTTCCTCTCCTAGCCCGACTACCCTTTGATGGGCTCTCGCCTGCTCGTCGCCCCGCTTTCTCCCATCGCCCTGCACACCGCCGCCGCCACCCCCTAGTGGCTATTCTAGCTTCTCCATCCATTCCCCTGCTGCTACTCCCACCACCCACCTCGTCTCTACCTCTAAAAGACCGGTCACTGTGGCCTCCAGAAACTCAACCTCGAGGCTCTTGGCTGTGGAGAAGGAGCCTTTGAAGCTAGAGATGCACATGATCTTCGAATATCAGCAGTGCGTCCCCGGGAAGTGCAGCTGGATAGCTTTTCAAAGAGGTTGGAGGCCTTAGAGGCTGAGATGAAGCTGTTCAAGGATGAGGTCAAGAACTCAAGCAAACAGTAAAGGCAAGAAAAGCATGGAGGGGGAGGGGAACATTGATAAAGAAATGATTGAGGACATTTATAAGAAGCTGACCTCCTTAGACTCCCGCTAGGGATGGCAAAAATAGACATGATTACATCATTTCCACCCTTAGGCAATTGAGGAGTTCATTGAGGGTCATGCCAAAAGTGTTTCCAACCTCAGCGGTGTCCCGGCTACACTTTGGGGCAACGAAAAAGAGAGCAAAAGAACCATTGAGGAGCTTGATAAAACTGATGCTGCCCACATGACAACTTTGGGTATGTTTCGTGCCTAGAAGAGAGTCAAGACCAGCATCGAAAAAGCTACCAAGAAGTAGTATTGGTTGCTTCTGCTGCTTCTGTTTGTTTTTTTTTGCTGTTTTTTTGCGGTCTCTTTACTGCTTTTTTGCAGTAATTTTGTTGTTTTGTCTCGTTTGAGTAGCTGTTTCTGGGCTACTTCGAGCTTCATTGTAACACTCGGATCTTGATCCATTCTCTCTGATTCTCACTCTTATTCTGGATCTTAGGCCTTCTTTTGTTCTCAAGGGTATAGTCCCTTTCAAAAAACTATTTGCCAATAATAAAAAAAAAAACATATCTCTTTTTTTCATTATGCCATGAATGCACAAATACAAAACCATAACAGTTCTCTCAACAGCAAGAAGACAAGATCATTTCCCTTTCTCAAATCAAAATACATCTTACATGGTCAATACAACATCTTTACAATATAATGAAAGTTACAGTCCATCCACATAGAGTGGGGAAAGGAAATTACAACAAGAAGTAAACTAACAATGATGGATGTTAACTCTGCATCATGACTGATTCCAAAACAACAACATGCTTTAGATGTTTCCTTCGATTGATCACAGCAAGAAGAGAGGGGGAAAGGCAACGCTCTCCGCCCAACCAAGATATCCAATGAAGAGATGAAGCCTCTCTTGTCATTGGCCCCCAAGCCCCAACCACAACATAATGAAAGATGGGGTTCAATGCATGGCAACATCCATAGGCTTCCACAACACACACAAGTAGATTTTTAACAACAAAACAACCAAGACACACATACATATTTCCACTGTATTTCACAATCAAACAACACATAGGCTCTATTTAATCAAGCCAAAGGAGCAAGGACTATGGGGGAAGCTACTTATGCCTCCTAATTGGGAATTGGGCATCCACCTATAATCATACCGCCAATAATCATACTACCAATATAACATATCATATCCTGTAAACCTTATGCCTCCCAACCCCTCCTTATGCCTCCCAAAAATTTTCTCTTATGCCCCCACAAGTATTCCCTTATTCCCCCTCACAAGTAAGAAATGCAAGCTATTTCTTTTCCATGGCTATAAAACTAAATAAATAATGGATCCCAAACCCGAAACTCCCTCCACAAAACTTTGATGCCCATGGCATTCCCTTATGCCCCCCATAATGATTCCCTATAGCCTTCTTTTACACCATCCTTAGGCAGTTTACCCAACAGACAAATAGAGAAGAGACACACATTTACATTCCATAATAACATGCAAGAAAATAGCAGTATAAGGATGAACAAGCTCTTACCTTGCCATAGCAATGACAACACCTTTGCAAGCAAGAAAAGACAGTCCCAAACATTAATTTGAATGTCCACAAATAGTCTTCAAAATAGCAATAGGAATTCTCAACTCGCAGTTTAGAAACAACAATATTCAAATACAATAATGCAGCCCCAACAGTCACTTGAATGTCCACCAAAATAGTCCTTGAATCAGCAACAAGAATGCCCAAATAACAGGTCAAAAATAGTAGCATCAAATACAAGAATGCAGCCCAATAAATCACTTGAATGTCCACCAAAATAGTCCTCAAAACAACAAGAAGAATTCCCAAATCACAGTTAAAAAACAGCAGCTTCAAATGCCAAGAATGCAGCCCCAATAGTCACTTGAATGTCCACCAAAACAGTCCTCAAAATAGCAACAAGAATGCCCAAAACATAGTTCAAAAACAATAGTTTCAAATGCCAAGAATGCAGCCCCAACAGTCATTTGAATGTCCACCAAATGATCCTCAAAATAGCAACAAGAATGCCCAAATCATAGTTCAAAAACAATAGTTTCAAATGCCAAGAATGCAGCCCCAATAGTCACTTGAATGTCCACCAAAATAGTCCTCAAAATAGTAATAAGAATGCCCATATCATAGTTCAAAAACAACAGCTTCAAATGCTAAGATTGCAGCCCAAACAGTCACTTGAATGTCCACCAAAATAACCCTCAAAACAGCAATAAGAATACCCAAAAAGATAGTCCAACAACAAGCTTGAATGATGATGAAATGATAGTCTAAAAACAACAGCCTCAAATGCCAAGAGGACAGTCCAATAGCAAGCTTGAATGGAGGTGAAATGACAGTCCAAAAAAACAACATCTCTCTCTAACGCCAAGGAGACAATCTAACAACAACATTCCAGCAAGAGAAGAACTCCCATGGCTTCCAAAAAAACATGCAGCTCCAAAATAGAAAAAAGATGAAGAAGAAAAAATGTGACTCTTTCCCAGCTCTCTCCAAAAATGCCAGTGGACAATAATCATCCTCCCCAAAAAATGAAAAACCCAAAAAAAGGAATGTAATCTCCTCATGCCAATCAAATCGACTTTACTTGCAAGCCTCCACTTACACCTCAAGGACAACAAATTAAATTTTTGTAAGAAATTACACTTACACAAGCAAGATTTACAAGCAAAAATGGATTTAAGAGGAAAAAGTAAACACTCCAATCAAGATAAGGTTAGTAGGAAGCTTTTAATGGGTGTGGACAAGTTTAGCTTGTCCCACAAGCTTTCAAAAACACCTCCACGTAGAAATCCAAGTTTTAAGATGGTGAAGTGTTTTATACTCCAAATATCAACTCTCTTACACACATTAAATGCAAGGATCAGCACATTAATAACTATATCCAAGCAAGTCTCATTTAAATTTATCTTTCACATTCTATTTAAATAAAGGAATGGACACATTCACAAATAAAACACATGCAAGACAACAATAAAATAAGGACCACATACAAACACACACAAACCCCCATGGTCACATATAAAGGTGATCCCCCCCATGGGAACCCCCCAACAACAAACCACATGCAAACGACTAGTTGCCATGGTGACCATGTTGAATCCATCCAAAATTTCATTGTGGTTAGTCTCCAATCCCCCAATGTCTGTTGTGATATAAAATAGCCTACAAAATACAAATACCTCCTTCGGCCTCATGGCCATATCAGAACACTCAAAAATAATATAATATAAATCTAAGCATCGTAAGTATAACTACATAACACAACATCGAAATAGTGACTATATCATTTTATAAATTAAATCAACCATTCTATCATCATTTAAAGTTTTCATTTTCTATATATAATCAAATCATATAATGTTTATATATATCAACATCATGCATCCCGTATATATCAACATCATGTTTATATATATCATCATGCATCCCGTATAAGTTTAGTGTAATGAAGTCCATAATCCAACATAATACTAAACCAAGCCAAAATAGTGTCTAATACATAATCCATAGTCTGATGATCAGAAAAATAGTGTCAAAGGGAAGTGGGCACTACATCCCCCTCCCCTTAGACTTGAATTCCTCCTGGAAGTCACTGGAACAGATGTGGAAACAATGCAATAGAGAAAGGATCATGCTCTTTTTGGAATTTCTTTGCTTCAACAAGTGTGGGTCTACAAAACTCCAGTTTGGTCCAATATAATTCAGTAGAAGAAGGGAGATTGCAAGGGATGAGTTCTAAACTTTCAGCATGCAAGGCTATGAACATAAGAATCTAAGGAGTAACTTTATGCTATCAAACAAGATACAACACATAACAATATAACAAGAAGATTTCCCAAAAGATCATCAAGAGTAACCACCAAGGAAGGGAATTACAAGGAAAATTTCCATAAACTTGAGATGACCACACAGTTTCCCACTGATACACATACCACATTAATAAAATTTAAGGTTTCTACATGTTTAAGCCATGATTTCAAGGTTCGTTGTCCAATCAAATCCAAGGGTGAATAACATCATCTTGCACTTTCCATCCTAATGGGAAGAAGGGCTACAACAACAAGGTGACCCAAGAAAATATGAAGAAAAGAAGACTTCCTAAAGTTATCTTTTATCCTTAACATATGTTGCCTTAAAATTACAATAACTTAGGTCTCCAAGGACAAGACAACACGCACGGTGGTTGCTTCTCAAAACAGATAAGTCTCAATCCAAAAAGGACCACAACTCACATCCGTCAAGCTATGGGACGATAAGGGTGTGACAACCCAAAACTCCCACAAGAAGGCACATACATCCATGGACAAGAAGTAATAAGCAACTAGAACACATTACTATCCACCGGGTGTTTCACAATTTCAGGTAGGCGACAAAACTACAAGTTCAACTATATATTGCACTCAATACACATAAATTTTACCCATTTTATAAATCAACTTATTAAGTCAAAAGTTATAGCTTTTCTTGTTAAGAACATTCCTTTCATGTTTCCTTAGTTACAAACTTCCTTCCATTATGACATCCTCAATTTACATTATAAAGAGCACCACTAAGGTGGGCATGATGTCTCACCATTCTGTATAGGTAGAGAGCATTTAGTTTACTTGCAAGGAAGGTGGATGGACAAGATTTCCCTTCTATTCTTCTACATGGTTTTTTTTTTTAATTTCTTCTATTAATCTACCAAAGGTATAAGAAGGATCACTTCCCTTTTTCTATGCTCCAGCTTAAGTTTCAAGGTAAAATATTCTTAATTATAGTCTTATGGTGTTTTGGTTGAGTCACCTTATCAATCAACTTTTGACATGAGAATGATGGTTCGAACACATCACAAAATTACTTTTATGGGAAGGAGATACAAATCAATACACCACATTTTGATTCTAAAGGTACAAGAGACATTCAACATAGAAAACACATTATTAATTTTTTTGTAAGAACTAGAAACAATGAACCAACATGAATCACACCAAGATTTCAAAATTCACCAAATATTTTCCAGCATCATTAAACATTCTTAGTGGGTCTCCACAAGTTTCATAAGAAATTTTAAAGAAAGGCTCATTAAAGAGGTATAATCTTACTTTTACGAATCTACTAAGGTTTAAATTTTATTTATTTATTTTTTAAAGAGGAAGTACAATATAAGCACCACTGAGATTATCTATTAAGATCTACCAAACTAAAATTTCTAAGAGAAAGATCCAAAAGACCTAAAGCATCCATAAGTGTTTCCAAGTAACCCAAAGATTAATAGGTCATAGAATGTTATTCATAGTAAAGGAAATTTAAGGTAAGGGTAGACTTATTCATAATTCAAGAGAGCAAAACAAGTACACTTAAATAAACAAACTACCTAAAAATCTTAAATCTATCCATAATTACCAAGATGCATACATTCCGTGAGTCAAAACTTTCTATGATGCAACCAAGAACCCAAGATACAATTTAACATGCCATCAATGAAAATTCACTATCAAAACAAACACTTTTCTAGTAACTTTTACAATCAACTAAAGGAAATCCAATCCTAACAAAATCTAAAAGCCCATAAATAAACACTTCTACTCCGACAAGGGTCAAGCTCTTACCAGATTGAAATAGAATCACCACTACCACTGTCAGACTGCCCTCTAGACCACACTACACAACAAACTTTCTTTCTAGCAAGGTCAAGCAACAAAAAGGGTTACTCTAAGACCTTAGACACACTCAAGGTTTCATGCATCCATAACCAAGGCATGACTTTAAGCACCTAAAAGGACATTCAAGACACCTAGGGTGTACCCCACATGACAAAATATTATGAGACAAACAACATAGGGCCAGCTCAACAACATGTAAGTGAGAATCACATAACGTTTAGCCAAGTAGCCAACAACATCATGAGCTCGAGTCATCAATCAAATAAAGTCCAAGAAACATCGACAATCAATAAAAGTGGCTAAGTAGCCGCATTGCAAAGTTTGAAAATTCTTGCAAGAATTATAAATAAATAAAAGATCCTCAGAGCTTCTTCAATCCAATCATAAAATAAGATGTTGATCCTTGATAAAATACACAATATTATGAATGTAAAACACAAAAGTTAACACCACATTCACTCTATAGCCTTTCATGGCCACCAATAGGGGTACTTTGCCTCGAGGTTAGTTCCAAGAACACATACACAGGATTGGGTCCTAGACGACACCCAGACTTAGTGTCCACCCTCTCATATGGGTAACAACATGGAAAACTGACAACCAAACCCTCTTTCATAACCACTCAAGGAAGGAAGCTCTAAACAACTTCTAATTAGCTCTTCCCAACCCAGAACACAACCACTACTATCCAATCACAAGGATCACATCATACAACTCATCATTCCAAAAAATCTAAAAGGAAGGGTCTCAACAAAGGGCTTAATGCATCATACAATTTAAATCAATTTTTAGGACTTGTAAAACAACACATTTTAAAAGGGGAACCAAGTTTCCATTATACTAGAAGTTCATAAAATCAATTTAATATGACATTCTTAGTTACCCCAAGTTTAGACAAATGTCACTAAGTTAAAGCACAAAAACTTGAACAAATTATTATTATTTTATCATCATTTTAATTCGGGCAGCTCAAATGAACAGAGTAATGTAATATTCCTTCATACTTATTTCTTTTTCAATTTTCGAACAAGTTTGTTTTCTTAGATTCAAAAGTGTGTTCGGTTTATAATTCATGTCTCAAGTTTTCTACTGTACCCAATGGCCCAAAATTTTAAACCATTACTCGATACCAAAGTGTAATGCCCGTAAAACCAACCCTCTCAGAGATCTATGATTAACCTAGGCTTAGTTAGTGAAAGATGAATACATTTTTAAAAAAAATACTATCACAAGCATAGTCTAAGACACACACACATTTGAATATACCATAAGAGGAGATCAAAGTTATGATTTTACATATATTTAGTTTTATATGTTCATTATGATATAATATACTTATTTACTTTGGTGAATCTTGTCTCTTATGCAAATTGATGTTTCGATGTCTCCATGTACAAAATACAAGGCACCATAAGCTTTTGAAGTAGAGGCCCTGCACCATAAGAACTCCAAACAGTGTTCTATAAAGCAGCCCGTGTAAGAATCGGGTCTGTTTCTCCTACAAAGAGCCTATAGCAACTAGTTGTACTCCTAAAATAAGTCATAAGAATCGCAAGCCTTCCCATACAAGCAACTCGCCTACACCTACAACCACCTATAAGAACTCTAGGCCTACCCGTAAAGAACTTCAAACCCGCCCTGTAAAGAACTACAAACCTACCCATAAGAACTCTAGGCTTGCCCGTAGAACTGCAAACCTACCCTTAGTAGCTAAAAACATGCCCATAACAACCCAGCCTGTCCGTAGCAAATCGCAAACCTTCCCGTAGCAACAACAAGCCCGCATGTAGCATCTTATAGAATTACCTACAACAAGAACTTCAAAATGATATAACTTTTGACTGGGAACTTGGTTTTTGATAAAATTGGACTTTTTGAAAGGTGATGACATCTAATTTGGACAAAAATCATAAAACTAAGGTCAATGAGGTTTAGATAGTAATTTTTGCAAAACAGCTTCAATGGGCTCCTACAAATAAGACTGGAAATTTTCTCGAGTGAATGATTTTGTTAAATTCATTTGATTCAAAGCTTCGAGGTAAATTCCTTGAGTTTCCGTGTCTGTCTTGGGTATTTTTGGTCTTGAAAGGCTTAGTTGGTTCACTTCACTCATTACTTTACGGTTTGATGGGTTGTTTGGTTTGTTCATTGGTTGATTAAGGATACATACAACGTGAAGTACGGGAAGATCATATTACTACGCTCTAACTAATCGGAAACAATAACTCATAAGTATGCAAGAACATTACTTAAAGTCATTTCATGCTATCTTAAAACAAACTTCTCTTCAAAAATTGATAACAAGATCTAAACGAAGTCCTTATTATTCTTTATAGATTAAATGTTTCCCAACAAGACGAGTAACAAGAATAACATAATTCCCTTATGCAAGATTTTCTTCCAACACTCCAAAATAGAGAATTACATGCATTTGAATGATTCTTACTTACACCCACTCATACCAAAGGATGCAAAAATTAATTCTTTTAATAATTTCAAATGTAATATGCAAAACACAACTCAATCCCTTTACATTCTTTTAAGCATGAAGTCACATTACGACCGAGCAATCAAATTGGACAAATGCAATCCAATGGAGGCAGCAACATATCTCTTTTTTTCATTACACCATGAATGCACAAATACAAAACCATAATAGTTCTCTCAATATCAAGAAGAAAAGATCATTTCCTTTCTCAAATCAAAATACATCTTGCATGGTCAATACAACATCTTTACAATATAATGAAAGTTACACCATCCACATAGAGTGGGAAAAGATAATTACAACAAGAAGTAAACTAACAATGATGTATGTTAACTCGCATCATGATTGATTCCAAAACAACAACATGATTTAGATGTTTCCTTCGATTGATCACAGAAAGAAGAGAGGGGGAAAGGAAAGGCTCTTCGCCTAACCAAGATATCCAATGAAGAGATGAAGTCTCTCATCATCATTGGCCCCCGAGGCCCAACCACAACTCAATGAAAGTTGGGGTTCAACGCATGGCAACATCCATAGGCTTCCACAACACACACACAAATAGATTTATAACAACAAAACAACCAAAAACATATAGATTTCCACCGTATTTCACATTCAAACAACACAAGCTCTATTTAATCAAGTCAAAGGAGCAAAGACTATGGGGGAAGCTAGATGGATTTAATCTCCTTCACAACTTGAACAATATCATGAACTTGCACAAGACACTCAAGGATAGATAGATGGTTTGTATGTCATTCAGATCTAGGGAACACACCTATCTACTTGTTTGCATTCAAGATTTGAGGGAGTGGATAGCACCTTCAAAAGGGTTTTGATCTAACCTCACTATTTTAGGTTTTTCTTATCAACCAAGGCAAGAGAACCTATATTGTAGCCCTTATATGGTAAAGGAGATGGAGATATCCTTGTGTTTTGCATATGGTATGGAAAAGGCCTTGTGAAAACATGATCAAGCATCCATTATTCAAACTCAAAAGAGTTGTCACTACTAAATGATGGAAATGTTCTCAAAACAAAGCTAGGGCTGCTAAAGACATGATAAAACCCTGATATACTTTGTGCATTTTGGTGGAAGGATTGTATTCTTTTGTTGACACACAATGCAAATGTAGGGGTAGTATAGGTAGGATGAGTTAGTTTAAATGAAATTCTGATGGGAGAAGTTTAGACAAGACAAGATAAGGAATTACCAACTTCTTTGGGAACCTTTGCAAAAGAATTACAACACCTAAACAACAGAGATGTTTCAATGAGTTTGAAGTACTCTTTCAACCAGGATGTGTGCACAAATGGAGGCCCAAATCTGCACTATTCCACACAAACTTTGATAACCTACCATAAAATCTTGAAGCAAAATATCAATGAAGCATCTAGAAACCCTTATTTGATCATGACCTAAGGTACACCCAAAGGTTTACAAACACCCTCAATATTCAAGGAAAGTAAGATGAATTTAAATATGTTTATCTTCACTCAAATGAATGCTCTTTTGAATGAAATATTATAGATGCCTTCAAACCCTCTATAAGAAATGAGACCATGTATGATCAAAAGAGATCCCAAACACAAGATTGCAACATGAGCATGAAACACAAATTGAAAACATATTGAAATACAAGTGTATGCAAGTTTTGCCAAGAGATAAAACTAGTCAATCCATAAATTTGATCAAATACACCAACAAGGGAATGTTATTAAGACAATCTCAAAGATTTTTTGATGGCTTTACAGATGAAACCAACTCAACATGATGAACATTTGATGCAAGAAGGAATTAAAAATGGCTCTCAGCAATTTCTCCAAAAGAAATGGACTACTTCCAGTTTTCCTCGTGAAAATTCTTCTCTCTCTTTCTCCAAAAATATCAATAGGACTTACAAAATGCTTCAAAATTACAACTTATACCCTATGCCAGCTTGGATCCTTACATCCCAAGCAAAGAATATGCTCAAAGGATCAAATTTGTTACAAAACCCTATCCATTTGATGAAAAATGATATTAAACTGTGAAACAGCTCGTAAAATGCCAGGGATGCACAAAAACAATAAAATATTACATGAGCTCAGATCCTTATCCATCCTAGGGTCACATTTTTGTCATTCCAACATGCCAGCATGCATTTGCAATCATTTTCCACCTTTTTCCCTCATCATTTTTAACTCTGCAACTTTAATTTTTTACTTTTCTCATTTTTACATGGGCTGAGAAAAATATTTCATGAAAAACACTATAGGGCACCGAATTAGCTCAAATGAATGATGCCATTGCATTCAAAAGGCCGAGGGGATGCGAATTCATATAAAATTTCATGCAATTTGGTGCAAAAACGATGAATCCAAGCATCTTGGAGCTCCCATGGCTAGCAAGAAATGAAAATACTCAGCAACCGTCGATCCAAATTCAACTTTAAATTTGCACCATCCACGTGTCCAAGATCTCCCCTTTTTTCCTTTGGATAAGGTAGACACGTGGCCAAATATGATTGGAGCGGCCCCCAATCCTTAAAATGCATTTTAAACCTTTTTGAACTTCGGGAAAATTTTGAAAATTTTCCCCGCTTGCCCCCTGGACCTCGCCACGTGTCCTTAGGTGGGCCCCACTAAAAGCCATGGGCCAAAATAATGAAATTTTCTCCTTTTTTGAGAAAAGGAAAATTTCCTCAAAACCTCCGTGGGCCCAAACACCCGTTGCTTCTTCTGCCACGTGGTGGTCTCCCATTTGCTCATGGAGCCGACCTTCCTATTTTTCCTTCATTCCTCCATGAGCACAAAATCCTCCCGCAGCCCACGCTCCCTTTTTTTCCTTTTGAATAGGAATAGGCCCCTAATTTATGGGGGACACCTCCAAATTTTGTAAGGGTGGGTCCATTTTTCATTTTGAGAATTTTCGCCAAAGTTTGTAAATTTCTCCATATTTCTCTCGCGCTCCAAATCTCACCAATTTTAGGACACGTGTCCTCTTCCCATTCAACATGGGCCTTCGGGCATAATTTTTCTTTGGCATTTTGAAGTCAAAAACTTCAAATTTTTCCAACTCTCCACCTCTCTCATTTGACCCTCCTAGACATGTGTCCTCTTTTCATTAGACGGGCCCTCAGGTCAAAATTTTCCCCGAAACCCCGAATCAAAATTTTTCTCCAACTCCCCGCCATCCGCCTGATCTCCCTACCACATGTCCACTTCCCATTGGACGTGGGCCTTTGGAACAAAAATGACTTCGAGAAATTTTCCAAAATGGAAGAAAATTTTCTAAGTGACCCCCGCCACCCGCCGATCCTCCAACCAATCAAATCATGCCACGTAGGCACATCACTGTAGCAAATGTGGGCATGAGAGAAAATTTTCCTTTGTCAATTTTTCAAAAAGTAACAACTTATAACATTTTCCTAACCGCCCGGCCAATAGAAACCTGCCACATCACCAAAAGGATGCAAGGATGAATTTGACGGGAAAATGACACCCGTATGCCCATCAAAATGTAAAAATGTAGGGGATGCCCTAGAAATCAAAAAATTCACAAGGAGGGTAGATTTCTTGGTTTTAACTCCAATGAAACATGATTTTACATTGATTTAGGCCTGGGGAATGAGATTTTAATAACAAACAACTGGATTTGATCCATTTTAATTTTTTGCACAAATTTGACAAAGGGAAAATGACTCAGCCCAAAAATGAAGAAATTAGGGCACAAAAGAGGGGAACTTGGAAATTTGTTTCAATTTAGGGAAAAATCATGACAATGTGAGCAATTCAAAGGCATTCAATTGGAAAATATGAATTGCAGGTCACCATTTGAGCAAATGAAACATTTTCTGAGCAAAACTGGATATGGAAAATCAGGGCACAACTACAAAATTAAAATTTGCACCAACAATGGCTCCTGCTTGGGGATGGGCACTCCCAGTGAGTGCCACAAGATCACAATGTAGACCAAGTGCCAAAAATCCATTGGGCAAGGAGTTTAAAAATGCAAAGCAGCCCAAAAACTAGAATTTCCACCAAAAAAAGTCAAGAAACCAGACTAGAAATGGTTTTAGCAAGGATAAAAGGGCAAACCACAAGCCAATAACAAAAAACAAAACAAAAACAAGGACTATAAAAATGTACAACTTGTGCATACCTCACATGGGGATTTAATCCAAGAAATGTTTTAAATGTCTACGATTAATAAGACGCTCCAACAAATCCCCATCCAAATCCTTGATAAAAATGTATTTTCTCCAATCCCGATATCAATGGCATAAGGGCCCATCCATAGAGCATCAAACTTGCCATGCTTGCCCTTTCTTCATGCCTACTATCCCACAACAAAACCAGATCTCCAACATGAAGGCTCTAGGGGTGACCTTCTTATCAAACAACTTCTTCAAATTTCTCTCTAAATTTGACATGCCTTTGGTGAGAAGGTCTCCTTTCTTCATCCAACTCAATGATCTGATTGATCCTTGATTCATATGGGCCATGTTCTTGATCTTCCAATTATTGGGAAAACTTAAAAGTGGATAATTATAGGTGTAAGGGCAGAATTCTTGAGTTCCATACACCAATTCAAATGGACTTTTACCAGCTTGCTCTTTTTGGAGTTATTCTATCAACCCAAACTCAGAAATTTCAATTACTCTCCCCACTTCTTCTTGTTGATTTCAAGGTCCTTCTAATAATAGTGAGCAAGTTCTCTTACATTGACTCAACTTGCCCATTCCCTTGTGGATTGTAGTTTGAAGCATAAGTTAGATTGATTCCATATTCATTGCACATTGCCATCAAAGGCTTGGCTCTAAAACACATGGCATTATTAGATACAATCTTAACTGGAACTCCAAATCTACATATGATATGATTCAACAAGAAATCCAAAACCACTTGGTGTGTTGCTTTTCTAGATGGAATTACTTCAACCCATTTTGTAAAATAATCAGTTGCTACAAGGATCCATTTATGACCAACACTAGAAGGATCTAAAATCTCACCAATGAAGTCCATTCCCCATTGTTTGAAAGGAGCTTCAATTGATACAGGTACAAAGGAAGGGAGCCGAAGCTTTCAATTTTCCAAACAAACTTTGGCGCAACTATCACACTTTCTAACAAATGGGTTGAATCTTTAAAAAGAGTAGGCCACCAATAACCAGCTCTTAAAATCTTATGTGTTGTTAGTGTCCAGAAAAATGTCCTCCACAAACTCCCCACGGAAATCAGCAATCAACTTGGGAACTTCATCTTCAGTTATGCACTTCAAGAGGACACCTTCGTGGTTCTTCCAAGCCAGCCCAAGGTCTATTATGATATATTTTTGAGAAGCCACTTGAGGGCCCTTTTCTAATTTTTATTTAAGTGACTAGGACAAAATAGGTGTCTCGAGGTAGAAAATCACATCCTTGTATCATTCATAACTCATCAATCACGCCTCTCAAGAAGATCTTCCCTTTCTTCCTCCAGCTGATTCACTTCTACATTTTGCAAATTGCTCTCAACCATGAGCTTGGCAAGACCCAAACCTCTTACCATCTTTGTTGTTTCGATATCCATATCATATTCTTATAATTTGTTGACCCATCTACATCTCTTGCTTGATATCTCCATGTCTGATAAGATGTCTTTAACCATGGTGTGGGGAACATAAGCAACAACTTTTGAACTCAGTATATAGGGCCTGAAAATCTTTGTTGCTTTTACCAATGCAAATGCCTATTTTTCCATGATTGTATACATGAACTCAGCTGCTTGTAAATCCTTGCTAAAGAAGGAAATAGGCCTCTCAGCTCCATTCTCATCCTTTTGTAACAAAACTGAAGCAATAGTGAATTCAGAGGCAAAAGAAAAGATTTGGAAAGGTCTCTTGTAGTTTGGGGCTGCTAAAATAGGTGCATGTTTAAGTGCATTCTTTATTCCTTCAAAAGCTTGAATGGCAGATCTTCCAACTTGATAATTTTATCCTTTCTTAGCATGCTTGTGATTGGAAGAGTTAGCTTAGAAAAATTGAAAAAACCTTCTAATGAAATTGATTTGGCCAAAGAAAGATTGGATACCTTTCTTGGTTCTCGAATGGGCACTTTGCTGATTGCTTCCACTCTCTCAAGGTCTATCATAACACCTTCTTTGGACACAATATGTCCCTCCAATAGCTTTGCCTTTTACACGCCAAAAATGACACTTCTTTTGATTAAGTGAAATGCCATACTCTACATCTGATTGGCATCTTCTCTAGGTGTTGCAAATGGTCTCGCTTCGCTGCCTTGAAAAAATAGTCACATCATCTTGGTAAACTGCAATAAAGTCATTGATATAACTAGCAAAGGCAACATCCATTGCCCTTTGAAAATTAGCACCAGAATTCATCAATCCAAAAGGCATCCTTACAAAAACATAAGTCCCCCAAGGAGTAGTGAAGGTTTTCTTAAGTCTTTCTAATTCTTTGATAACTACTTGATTGTATCCAGAGAAACCATCTAAAGTAGAAAGCATCTCTGACCCTGGTACAAGCTGTAACATATTCTCCATGTTTGGAAAAGGATATTTGTCCTTCATAGATGTTTTGTTTAGATTCCTAAAATCCACACAAATTTTGATATCTCCGTTCTTCTTTCTAACTGGGACAAGGTTTGCCACCCAAGATGAGTATCTAGTAGGCTGAATGATGCCACCATCTCTCAATTTCTTCAACTCTTCTTGCATTTTCATGGAAATTAGTGGGTTAATAGGCCTTTGTTTTTGTCTAAATGGCTTGGTTTTGGCCTCAAGAGGAATCTCATGCTGAAATAAATCTTCTCTATATGCCTTTAGCTCTGAATAAGACCAGGCAAGGTAGTCTTGATACTTCTTTAAAAGTTGGGCATAGGAATGTTTTTTTCTTTCTTTGAGATGTCTGCCCAACCAGATATTCCTTGGTTTGTCCTTAGTTCCCAAGTTGTGCTCTTCCACATCCTCAAGAAAACATGTTTCTATTAATGATACAATCAACATTGCTAAAATTTAATTCAAGTGCAACAAGACCTTTGGGAATGGTATTTGTCTTCAATTGTATAATATCTCTATCAAAAAAGTTTCTCCACCTTCATTCATGCTTACCATTAGTTCCCAATCAATGTTCTAACTAGAAAACTCACCTTGGCATTGTAAGAATCTCAACACTTTTGCATCATCATAAAAATCTACCAATGTTTCACATTATTTAGACAGCCTGGCCTTGTTAGCACTTCAATGTCATATTCACAAAAAGGGGAAATGGTGCAATTGTCAAATCTAGAACCAAGGAAAGCCAACTTGTCAACAAGTAGCATTAATACTTCTATCATGGTAAACAATGTTAAAGGAATCAAACATTTCAATCAAGTCCCAAACAACATGCTTATATTGTTTCATACGCTGATTTTTTGTAGCATACAACTTTCTTACTTGCTTGACAACCAGCTCTGAATCCCCCTTGGCAACAATATCCTTCACTCCATATTTCCATGCAATCCTTAATCCCAATAACAATGCCTCATATTCAGCAATATTGTTAGTGCATTCAAAATTAAGTTTGAAGGAAAAAGGAAATTCTTCCAAACTAGGAGAAACCAACACTATACCAGCACCATTTCCAACTTTGGAGCAAGCTCCATCAAATAGCAAGGTCCAAGGAGAACCTATCATATCAAGGCATTCTGATTTATCCATCTTGTTCTCCTTTCCATCAGCAAAACCAATGAAGTTGTCAACATCCACATCAGCAAACAACACTTCATAAGAGGCATTGTTGGGATCTTCAATCAAGTGTAACATCTTCTTTTCACCATAGAGTTTGACAAGGCTTCCTTCAATGGGAATGGTGGCAAAGGACATGTCCATTTGAACACTACCACCAACACTTGCAGCCCATTTTCTTGACAAAAGCATACCCCATTTGGTAGGGCAATCAACAATTACAACATCAAGTTTTAAATTCTTACCCGATAGGTCTGCAAGTTACACTACTAAACCCTTCACACAACCAACAACCAGCACTTCCATTGAATCCATGGCTGTAAACTTCCCATATGCTGCTGTCACTTTGATATCAAACTCATTCATGACTTCTAAAGGCATGACATTACATGATGCATTGGAATCAAACATGCAATTGTGAAACAACCTATCTTTTATGAGAAAAGTTGTGAAAATGGATCAAAATTCAATTTGGAATCAACCAAATATGTCCCCAAATATACTTCACATGCCTCTCCAAGATCTTCCATTGGTGGTGGTGTTTCAAGGCGAGTAATGCTTTCAAGAGGAGTCTCAACAACATTTACATTTCTGCTTGGGGTAATCTTTTCTGCTTTCAATCCCAAGTACTCAAATGCTCTCTTCTTATGCTCAGAATTCTAAGCAATTCAATAATTGAAACACTCACTTTAATTTCACTCAATACTTGGGCAATATCATATGGAACACTCTTTGGTAAAACAGCACTAGAAGGGAAACAAGAAGGTTCATTAGATGGAGAAGTATTCTGGCAGCACTGGGCATGAAGAGGAATCATATTTTTACAGGGGATAGCAAGAGGGTTCTTGGCAATTGTTTCTTTTCTAGGATTTTCTTGGGAATTCTTGTGAGCAAGGGTGTCTTTGGCTTAGCTTGAGGACCAGCTCTTCTAACAAATTTACTTCTAGTATTATACTCTTTCTCTTGTCCAACCACAACATCCATTAACAACTGTCTATCTTCCTCGGAAGGAATACCACCATCATACTTCTTGATCATTAAAGCCCTTAGATATTCAAAGTCATTATTAGGAATTTCAAAGGACTGAAAAACATCTACATCATGAGCATGAGGAAGAGAAACAAATGGTGCCCTCTTTATGCAATCCCAAAAGGTTGCAGCAGTCATTGCACTTATCAAATCTATTGATGTTGCTGCTTGTTATGAGCCTAAAGAGTTTCCCATCATACAAATGTCATCATCCATTTCATCTTCATTATCATCTTCAATAACTTGCTGGTCCATTTCACATGGAGGATGAGGAAGAAAACATCTATCACACTAATCCATATCAGCAATTTCTTGAACAACAAAGAACCTCTGCAAGCTCGAGGGTTAGGCACCACTCTATTTTCACGTGCTTGGGGTTGTCTATTTGCAAATCCAACAAGCCCTTTACCTCTATCATCTTGTCTTTGATCACCCCTAGGATGATTGCCAAATCTATCATGGTTTTGAGTTCTATGTTGTCCTTGTAAACTTTGTCCAATACCTTTCTTAGCCCGGGCTAGTTTTTAAGAGATTTGTTTGACACCCCTACCAAAGCCTTAACAACATCTTCTAAATCAACACCCTTGATAGCTTGATGCTTCTTAGGGTTTATCAGCTTCACACCATCCCTCTTAAGTAGTTTACCAACATCGTTAATATTAGTTTCAATTTGGAGTGCCATAGTGAAAGCTTGCCTCAAATTTGTAGGATTTTTGTCTCTCAAGTAATAGCTGCCTTTTTATCAAATGCATCTGGATATTTGATCAAGAAATATTCATCACAAGGCCTCAAAATGACAGGTAGCCTTCTCAATGTTTTATTGAATCTTGTATTAAAGTCATGGACCATCTCATTCGGGTTCTTCTTGATATTTTCAAATTCATAAAAGAAATCTAGGATCAGTCTTGTCACCATACCGCAATATAAATGCATTTTTCATCTTAGTCCATAAATCAATAGAGTTATTAGGTAGAGCCTTGTACCAATCCCTAGCATCTTATTCAAGTGTATGGATAAATAAATTGATATACACATCCTCAAATTCTATCTCAAAATCTTCCATCATATTATCAAACAAAGTGTGAGATGCTAATCATCCAGTAATGACATTGTTACCTTGGAATTTTGGTAACCTATTTCTCACATCTTGTGGGACAGCATTTGGATAACCATCCATTCCTCCAAAATTTATAGGACCAAAGGTGTTAACAACAAATGGAGGTCTAGGTTGAGCCATATTTTTAGTGGGGGTGATCTTAGAGGTGAAACGAAAGTGGTTAGGAGTAGTAATGGGTCTGATTGGAATAGATGAGTGATCTTTAAAATGACAACCCCCCAAAGGCTCTCTCTCTTGATAAACTTTATCAAACTTAGAAACCACAGGAGAATATTTAGGAGAAATTTTTTTAAATACACAAGAAGGTCCCTCACCTGATGGAGAATGAAAATCAGCAAGAAGATTGCCTGAATCAGATCTACTTGAAGAAGAATTATAATCTTCAATAACATGCTACTCTCCTTCAAATTCAACTATGGGGATCCCTTTTCTTGCAACCAAATCACCAACCACTTTCCACACTCTTCTTCCTTCTAGTTCGAGCTTCTTGATTCAAAGTGAGCAACTTCTTAGAAGATTCCTGATGAAGAGGGATCTCCTTCCATCCATCTTGATAGATTTAAACAACAAGCTACAAATGACAAAGATGTATAAGACAACTAGTATTTCAAGATCTAAATAGCATGGGGTCACCACTAAGGAATTCCACCTTAGTTGTGTAAGAAATCACTAAAATATTCTGGGTCAAATGTATGCTATGACTAAAAACTTTGCAAGGGTATACAAATCAGATCTTCTTCTTCTCAATTCAACCCAAAACAATGCATCCAAATTATATAAACTATTGGTAAATGAAAAGAGCACGCTGAGCTTGAAATCTTTTTTACCCAAAACATGCAGATTTGAAGTATGAAATGATATCTCAATAATGTAACATCTCAAATACTTGATCACACAACACTCAAACCTTTCAAACACTTCAAAACCACCAAGAAATCAAAAGAATTCCTAAAGCAATGGTGCCACTCTATGTGTTGGTATCCAGTTTTAGTCTCCTTCACAACTTGAACAACATCATGAACTAGCACAAGACACTTCAAGAGTAGATAGATGGTTTGTGTGTCATTTGTAGCTAGGGATCACACCTATCTGCTTGTTTGCATTCAATATTTGAGGGAGTGGATAGCACCTTCATAAGGGTTTTGATCTAACCCTCACTATTTTAGGTTGTGGCCTATCAACCAAGGCAAGAGAACCTATATTGCAGCCCTTATATGGTAAAGGAGATGGATATATCCTTGTGTTTTGCATATGGTATGGAAAGGCCTTGTGAAAACATGATCAACATCCATTATTCAAACTCAAAAGAGTTTTCACTAGTAAATGATGGAAATGTTCTCAAACCAAAGCTAGGGCTACTAAAGACATGATAAAACCCGATATACTTTGTGTATTTCTGTGGAAGGATTGTATTCTTTTGTTGGCACATAATGTAAATGTAGGGGTAGTATAGGTAGGATGAGTTAGTTTGAATGAAATTATGTTGGGAGAAGTTTAGACAAGACAAGATAAGGAATTACCAACTTCTTTGGGAACCTTTGTAAAAGAATTACAACACCCAAACAATAGAGATGTTTCAATGAGTTTTAAGTACTCTTTCAACTAAAATGTGTGCATAAATGGAGGCCCAAATATATAGTATTCCACACAAACTTTGATAACCTGCCACAAAATCTTGAAGCAAAATATCAATGAAGCATCTAGAAACCCTTATTTGATCATGACCTAAGGTACACCCAAAGGTTTACAAACACCCTCAATATTCAAGGAAGGTAAGATGAATTTAAATCTGTTTATCTTCACTCAAATGAATTCTCTTCTAAATGAAAGATTACAGATGCCTTCAAACCCTCTACAAGAAATGAGACCATGTATGATCAAAAGAGATCCCAAACACAAATTGAAAACATACTCGAAATATAAGTGTATGCAAGTTTTACTAAGAGATAAAACCACTAATCCATAAATTTAATCAATTACACCAGCAAGGGAATGTTATTAAGACAATCTCAAAGCTTGTTGATTGCTTTACAACTGAAACCAACTCAACATGATGAACATTTTATGCAAGAAGGAATTAAAAATGGCTCTCAAGCGCTTTCCCCAAAAGAAATGGACTACTTTCAGTTTTCCTTGTGAAAATTATTCTCTCTTTCTCCAAAAATCTCAACAGGCCTTACAAAATGCTTCAAAATTACAACTTATACCCTATGCCAGCTTGGATCCTTGCATCCAAAGAAAAGAATATGCTTAAAGGATCAAATTTGTTACAAAACCCTATCCATTTGATGAAAAATGATATTAAACTGTGAAACAACTCGAAAATGCTAGGGATGCACAAAAACAATAAAATATTACATGATCTTGGATCCTTATCCATCCCAGGGTCACGTTTTTGTCATTCCAACATGCCAGCATGCATTTGCAATCATTTTCCACCTTTTCCCTCATCGCTTTTAACTCGCAACTTTAATTTTTTACTTTTCTCTTTTTTACGCGGCTGAGAAAAATATTTCATGAAAAACACTATATAGGCATCGAATTATCTCAAATGAATGATGACATTGCATTCGTAAGGCTGAGGGGAAGTGAATTCATATAAAATTCAATGTAATTTGGTGCAAAAACGATGAATCCAAGCATTTGGAGCTCCCATGGTGGCAAGAAATGAAAATACTCAAGAACCATCGATCCAAATTCAACTTTAACTTTACGTTGTCCACGTGTCCAAGATCTCCCCTTTTTTCCTTTAGATAAGGCAAGACATGTCACCAAATATGATCAAAGCGGGCCCCAATCCTTAAAATGCATTTTAAACCTTTTTGAACTTCGGGAAAATTTTGAAAATTTTCCCCGCTTGCCCCCTGGACCCACCACGTGTCCTTAGGTGGGCCCCACTAAAAGCCGTGGGCCAAAATAATGAAATTTGCTCCTTTTTTCGGAAAAGGAAAATTTCCTCAGCAAAAAAAATTTCACGGGCCCGAATACCTGCACGCTTCTTCTACCACATGGTGGTCTCCCATTCGCTGCGGAGCCAACCTTCCTATTTTTCCTTCATTCCTCCGTGAGCACAAAATCCTCCTGCGGGCCCACACTCCCCTTTTTTCCTTTTGGAATAGGCCACGTGTCACCCCCTAATTGGCTATGGGGGGACACCTCCAAATTTTCCGCGGGTCCATTTTTCATTTTGAGAATTTGTTATCCAAAATGTGCCCCACTCATTTTTTGTGGCTAACTCCTTGTGTTCTTACCTCTCTTGTGCCTTAGTCCACATTTTTGATTTTAAGGCACTCAAGGATTTCTGAAAATAGCACCATCGATAGATCTCTCATATTTCCGTAAAGGTAAAGTTTGCCTCTCAACTCCTTATATTTTTCAAGTTATGGCTCGACGGAGTTTTGTGGAAAATTTTCCCATTTGAGGCCCGCAGCCAATAGGAAGCTGCCACGTGGCAGAGGAGTTCGGGGGTCTGGGGCGAAATGGAAATTTTTGCTAAGTTTTTGTAAAATTTTCAAAGGCCAAAACCAACCTACATAGCCCGCATCCAATGGCAGTGAGCCACGTGTCTTCGTGGATCAAAGGGGCACGGGGAGAAAATGGGAAATTTTCCCAAAGTATAAAAAGGTCAAATTTTCAAAGAAAAACCCACGGAGAAGAAAGGAGAGAGAATTATGCGCCATTCAAAAGCCGACACGTGGCATCTGACCAGCAGAGCATGGGGAATTTTTGAAAAATTTTCCAAAGACAAAAAAGAGGTAAAATTTGAAAAATTTTCCCGCCAATCCGCTTTTGGGCCATTTTTGCCCTAAATCTTCAAACGATCATAGCTTTTGATCCGAGCTCTGGATTTTCACGTTCTTTATATCATTGGAAATATATTAAAATTATCTACACGATTCTATGGTCAATTTCTAATTTTGGTTTAGTTTGGACAGATAAAATTCAAAAACGGTTCTGTGACGTGTCCATGGTGGCGAAATGACATTTCAACAACCAAATTTAATACATGTAATGGGTCACATTCTTCTCCAATATGGTCAAAAATGACAGTGGTATGGGTTTGTAAGGTCCCCATGCTATTTTAATTCATTTTCCATCAATGAGGAATGGGCTCCCATGTTTTTTACATTTTCTCTCTCCGGGTTCGACCCATGCATTGTAAAAGCTAGATTTGGCTCATTTTCGAGGGTTGAACACTTTGGCATTGCAAACTTCTTCTTTCACCTCCAGCAAGTGATAGTTGTAAGAATCAGACCTTTTTCACAGTTTGTAACAGGTTTATACCTCTTTGATGGTGGAATGCAAGAGATTTTTACATGGAATTGATAAAGGCAAACTCGTGAATGCTTCAGGTCTCTCTGTTTGTATTGTTTTACTTCATTTTAAGACCTATAATTACATCTATCACTTGTGTATGTTTTCCCTTGTTGCATTTCATGAATTTGTGTCTATTTACATGGCAAAAATGTTTCACCACTCCTTTTGGTGCATCACCATCTTTAGTTTAGTTTCATTTTTACATTTTTATCCCTGTCTCCTTGCAATCTAGGGTAGAATTAGGATTAGAACCTCTGTAGTTGTGCAAAATATAGATCTAAATCAGAGGAGTTTGAGGAACCAGCCTCTATTCTAGAGATTCCTCTCTCATTTTCACAAGTCCCACACTTGGAGAGAGGTTTCCATGTTGTGCAATCACACTGGATGCTCTAAACATCATTTAGAACCTTGATTTGCATCCAGGGGTGCTGCTGATTTGCAACAATAGTTTTGGCACACCCGGTGGGACCTTAGAGGTCTCATTTTTATTGCAGTAAAGTTGATGTGCATCTGCTGCAATTTCTTACTTGAAAAGAGATATAATTTGCATATCGCGACTCCAAAGGGGAAGACTGGTTTTAGCAAAGTGCAGGGCTCGAAAACTCATGAGAAGAATCACTACAAGGTCAAGAGCTAGAGAAGAAGAGGTGTTGTTTGAATATCTGCAGTTATCTCCAAGAGTAAGGCAAAGTGGAAGAAGGATTCAAAGGTCTCCATCTCCACCAAACAGAACTCTCTCAACTCCTCCACCTAGTAGGCCTTTCATTCAGTCAACAAGGGTTTTAAGACCAATTAGAATGGCGCAAAACAACCCCTATGTCAACTTCACAAGTCAAGAGCCCACTTGCCCTCAATGCACAACATCCAATTCCAATTGCAGCCTTGAAGAACATTCCCTACTTCACTGGAGAAAATCAGACTACTCCAGGTGATCATGTTAAAGACATTGCCAATCTTTGTGCAATTCATGAAATCAATGAGATGCAAGTGGCTGTCAAATTCCGACATCTTCATTCAAGGGGAAAGCATTGCAATGGTTTAGAAGCCATGGAGCTGGTTCTATCACAAATTAGAATCAGCCAGTGCATAGCACTTCATGAGCAATTTGGAGAGAAGGGAGACAACTTGTCTCTTTTGGAGCAGCTGACAACCATCAAGAGAGCTCCCAATGAACAGCTGACCGATTTCAACTTCAGATTTCAAAAGACTTGGGAGAGAATTCCAGTGGTAGTCAGGCCAATAGCAGAAGGTGCTTTTCTCTATTATCTCAAAGCTCTAAATTCTGATATTTCTATGTTGATTCAGTCCATGGGAGGCATAACTATCCCTATGGCTTATAGCATTGCCATTAGGGCTGAAAATTGTTTGATCCAAGCTGGCAAACTAGCCCCTAGACCTCCCATGCCATTGTTTCCAAGTTTAGAGAGTCCAAATACTAATTAAGCACCTAATTTGGCTCCTTCTCCCACTCCTAGAAATCAGAGTTCAAATGAAGCTTCTACTTCATCTCCAAGTGCCCCAAATGACCTTCAAGAAGTCATGAAGCAACTGCAAAACCTAGGCAATGAGCTAGTTACTCTCAAAAGGCAACAAGCCCAAGGTTTTAGACCTTCTTACCAGCCCCAAGCTCAGCCTAACAGGCAGCCATACCAACCACAAAGACCTCCTAATCCAGCTGCAAATGTAAATCAAACAAGGCCTCCTGCCAATAGACCATTTCAGCCCTATAATCCTAATGCCATATCTGCCTCTAAGGCATTGGTGCCAACACAAAACAACGTTGCTCAAGAGTATGATTGGTGTTTTCCATGCAATGAACCTCATAACAAATCTATGTGCTTCAATGGTGACAACTACTAGTGTGGAGGGTGAAGGCAGACAAGGAAACAACCAACAACAAGAAACATTCCAACAGCAATCAGCCCCAAATGACACCACATTGGTAAACTGGCAAGCAGAAGATTTCTGTGGCATGAATCAAGTAGTTTCTCAAGGTGTTGCAGCCAACACAAGGTCAAAAAGAAGGAATTTGGGTGAAGAACAGCCATTAGCTCTAACCAATCCACAACCTTCCATGGCTCCACAAATGGTTGGCAAGTAAAATCCAATTTCAAATGCACAAGGGCAGCCAAGAACAGCTCCTAGACCAACTCAAATACCAGTTATTGCTGCCCACGTGCAAGGAGTGAATGTACAAGCAAAGGGACAGCAAAGAGATCCTTCATCACCATTCAGTATCATTGATCAGATGAAGAAGACAAATGTTAATATATCAATGTGGGAATCCCTATCTATCCCAGGCCAAAGAGACTTGTTACAAGCTGCCATGAAGGACTGGCCAACTTCAAATCAGCAAGTTTAGATGCAAGAGAAAGTGCTCACAAATGCTTCCCAACCTGAGGGAAATCATGGAGGACAACAAGGTAAAATGTTGAAGCCCCCTCCTTTCTATGTTTCATTAATCATTGGAAATGATTTAGTGCACAATTGCATGATAGATTCCTCGGGCAAGTAGCTCAGGTGATGCCTAAACAAATAGCTGATCGCTTAGGGCTCCATTATGAAACCATATCCAAAGGGGTAGTGCAAAGCTGGATGGGACAATAAGAATAACAGCTTGGGGTGATTAGAAACTTGAGTCTTACCTTGCATGCATGTCCAAATGTTGTTGTTTTACAAGATGTATCAGTCATAGACCTTCCACCACTCTTTGCCCTTTGCTTGTCAAGGGACTTCACAGCCAAGATTGGAGGATATTTGTCTGCTGATTGGTCACACATGCTATTCAGAACGAGGTATGGAACTAAGGCTACAATTAGGTCTGAACCTATTGCAAACTTCCACATTGAGCCTTACACTCCAAGTTAGATCAACGCCAATTGTTCAACATTTGATCAAGAAGACCACCCAAGCACGATGAAGCTGACACCAAGGTTGGAAGCATCCTAGATCTAACTCTTGATGAATGGGCAAACAAGGTACATGCTTTTGATCCTTATCAAGAAGTGGAAGAATCTGAGCTAGGGGTCTATTACATACACGAAGAAAATCAGCCTATTCCTAGCATCACCAAGCCAAACCATGAAGATGACAATGAGGTATGGCAGCTGTTTTTTGATGGATCAAGGAGTAGACAAGGTGCAGGAGGTGGAGCCATGCTTGTTTCACCTCAAGGAGTAAAGTACTATTCAGCTTTTAGATTTCAGTTTGCATGCTCCAATAACACTACTGAATATGAAGCCTTGGTGCAAGGGATGCATTGGGTAATCAAGAAGAAAATAAAGAACTTGCAAGTCTTTGGTGATAGTGAATTGATTGTAAATCAGGTCAAGGGACAACATGCTGCCAAGAATGATCTACTCAGGTGCTACAAGAATAGGGTGTGGGACCTCATGGAAGATTTTGAGGGTTTTGGCATCAAATCCATTCCTAGGAAAGAGAATCAAGTCTTTGGCCGACATGTGCTTACAGCAGAGGGGCAGCCTTTGACATTGTGGAAAGCATTCAAAAAGACAAGGTACAGCCAAACATCCACATGATTGTGAGGCCTTCAGTGCCAGATAACAATGTCAGTTGGCAAGTGTTTGAGAATGACTAGCAAATCATCCATTTCTTGCAAGAAGAAGCTGAGTTCTTAGCTAAGAATCAAGAAAATTTGGAACAGCAGTATGGTGACCAAGTGGTACAACTAAGAACTAACAAGCTGCCCAAGGGACTTATCACTTTGGAGTCCATTTTTAATCCCAATGATCAGTTTAGAAAGGAGAAAGCAAACATTCAGGTCAAGAGAGAGGATTCAATATCCATCTTGGTAGAAGAGAACAAACCATTGCAAATTGGAAAGATGACAACTGAACAAGAAAGGTATGAATTCATGTAGCTGTGTCAAGAATTCCCAGATGTGTTTGCTTGGAGCTACGAAGATTTGAAAGGTTTCAATCCCAACTTAGCTCAGCATACCATTGAATTGGATCCAAATACTAAGCTTTCAGGCAGAAACAAAGACCAGTCAATCCACACATGGAGCCTCTCATGAGGAAAGAATTGGACAAGCTGATTGAGTCAAGAATCATATTCCCAATCAAGCATTCTAGTTGGGTTGCCAACTTGGTTCCAGTCAGAAAGAAGAGTGGGGAGATCAGATTGTGTGTTGATTTCAGAGACTTAAATAGAGCATCTCTCAAGGACCATTACCCACTCCCTTCCATGGAGCAAATCTTGCAAGTTGTGGCTGGCTCCGAGAGGTTTTCACTACTTGATGGCTACTCAGGCTACAATCAGATTATGGTGAAGGAGGAAGACCAGTTCAAGACAGCCTTCACAACCAAATGGGGAACTTTTGCATACAGGAAAATGCCATTTGGGCTGTCCAACACTGGTGCTACCTTCCAAAGGGCAATGGACATGGCATTCAAAGGTTTGATTAACAATGTGGTGCTGATTTACCTTGATGATATCACTATTTTTTCCAAAAATGCAGCAGACCACCTCTCTCATTTGAGACAAGTTTTCACGAGGTGCAGGAGATTTGGAGTGTCTTTAAATCCTAGAAAGTGTATCTTTCTTGCACATGAAGGAAAGCTCCTTGGCCATATTGTCTCCAAAGAAGGATTAGCAATTGATCCAGAGAGGGTTGAAGCCATAAGAGCACTACCATTGCAAGCCACAAGAAATCCCTTCGAGTTTCTTGGGAGGATAAACTTTGTTCGGAGGTTTGTCCTAGATTTTGCAGCCCTTGTCAAGCCCATCACCAAAATGTTAAAGAAGAGCATGGCTTTCAAGTGGACAGCAAAAGGCAAGGAGAGTTTTGAAGCAATCAAAGAAGCCATTTCTCAAGCACCAACTCTCATCAACTCGACTTCTCCAAGGATTTCATCCTCTATGCATTTGGAGGTAATGACACTATTTCTGCCATTTTGGTACAGCAGAACAAGGATAATGATGAGCAGCCAATTGCCTTCTTCAGCCAGAGCCTAGATGACTATGAGGTGAAGTACTCTTTTATTAAGAAGCATGTGCTGGCAGTAATCAGAAGCTTGAAGAAATTCAAGCATTTAGTCTCGAACAACAAGGTCCAGTTGCTGGTCTCACATGTTGGGGTTAAGGACTTCCTCCTCAACAAAGATTTGAACGAGAAAAGGGCAGGTTGGATCACCCGTGTCATGGAGTATGACATTGAGATCAAGATCACCAAGCTGGTAAGAGGGAAAGGATTGTGTGAGCAGCTGGTTTTGGGGAAGCAAAAAAAAGTATGCAATGAAGAAGAGGTTGTTTTGACAGTCCAGGACAGCCATGAGCCAAGTGGCAATCAAGAAGAAGACAATGCTTCCCCCACTCCTTGCTGGACCCAAGGTATAATGCACTTCCTAAGCACAGGCCTATGCCCTCCGGAGATGAACAAGACCCAAAGAAGACACTTTAGATTGCAGGCTGTCCCATATGCCATTGTTGATGGAGTTTTGTTCAAGAATGATGTGAATGGAGTGCTTGAGATGTATTAGCACAAATCAGATTCATAGGGTGTTGGAAGAATTCCATGGTGGACCAGCTGGTGGTCATTTTACACCAAGAGTGATAGCTCTAAAAATCATGAAGGCTGGTTATTATTGGCCTAAAATTTTCAGTGATTGCTATGCATGGATTAAGAGGTGTAAGAATTGTGCATTCTTCACAGGAAAAGAGAGACTTGCTGCCCTTCCATTGCATCCAATCTCAGTTGACCAGCCATTCATGCAATGGGGTTTGGACTTCATTGGAGTCATTAATCCCAATTCAAGTCAAGGGCACAAATGGATTTTGACAGCCACGGACTACTTCACCAAATGGACTGAAGCAATAGCACTCAAAGAAGCAAATGAGTCTAGCATCTTAGACTTTTATGAGGGGATAGCAACCAGATTTGGTATACCTGCTACAATAATCTCAGATAATGCATTGGCATTCATTAGATCCAAGGTGACTGAGTGGGCTGTCAAGAATGGGATCTACCTAAGCACTTCATCAAACTATTACCCTCAAGGTAATGGCCAGGCCGAGTCTACAAACAAGAACTTGTTGAGGATCATTAGGAGGACTCTTGATGAGAATCAGAGGTCTTGGCATACCAAACTGAAATCATCCTTATGGGCTGATAGGATAACTCCCAAGAGATCCACAGGTAACTCTCCATTCAAACTTGTCTATGGAAGAGAGGCAATCTTGCCCATGTCACTTGAGTTGCCAACATTGGAACTCATGAAGCAATTAGAGTTGCTAGAGTTTGAGCCCATGGAGGTGAGATATGCAGAGTTGATGGAGCTGCAGGAGGTCAGAAATCAGGCATCCCAAGTAATGGAAAAGGACCAAGCTTTGATCAAAAAGACCTTTGATAGGAAGGCCAAGGATAGATCTTTTCAGGTTGGAGATCTAGTGTTGAAATGGGATGTGGATAGAGCAAAACCGGGAAGGCATTCAAAATTTGATGCCATTTGGAGTGGCCCATACATGGTCATTAAGCTCGCAAGAATAACAATGCTTTCTAATTGGCCTCATTGGATGGTGAAGAAGTGCAGATTCCAATCAATGGAATCTATCTCAAGCGTTGTTTCAGAGGGAAATTTACCACCTTGTAAATATTATATTAGATTTTCATTCCTCCAAGTGCTTGTGCACATTGTTTTGTGTAGGTTAGTTTTGTTTTCCCTAAGTGCTTTGGGCACGACTTGCTGTCCATGGAGATGTTTTGTAGTCCTTGCTTCCATCATGTGGTATTCCATCTTCCTCCTTGCACATTCTAAGTCAGTTGGGGTTATAAATAGATTTTGATGGCTCCATGCCCAATGTACTACTTCAAAGCACGGTACTTTCATCTAGCAGTAGATGACCCTCCGAGTCACCAAAATTGTTATCCAAAATGTTCCCCACTCATTTTTGTGGCTAACTCCTTGTGTTCTTGCCTCTCTTGTGCCTCAAGTAAACATTTTTTGATTTTAAGGCACTCAAGGATTTCTAAAAATGACACCATCAGATAGAGCTCTCTCAGCTTTCCAGAAAGGTAATGTTTTACTCCTAACTCCTTATATTTTTCAAGTTCTGGCTCGGTAGATTTTTTGTGGAAAATTTTCCCATTTGAGGCCCGCAGCCAATAGGAAGCTGCCACGTGGCAGAGGAGTTCGGGCGTCGGGGAAAAATGGAAATTTTTGCTAAGTTTTTGTAAAATTTTCAAAGGCCAAAACCAGCCCGCATAGCCCGCGTCCAATGGCAGTGAGCCACGTGTCTTCGTGGATCAAAGGGGCGCGGGGAGAAAATGGGAAATTTTCCCAAAGTATAAAAAGGTCAAATTTTCAAAGAAAAACCCGCGGAGAAGAAAGGAGAGAGAATTGCGTGCCATTCAAAATCTGACACATGGCATCCGACCAGTGGAGTGCGGGAATTTTGAAAAATTTTCCAAAGACAAAAAAGAGGTAAAATTTGAAATTTTTTCCCACCGATCCGTTTTTGGGCGTTTTTGCCCTAAATCTTCAAATGATCATATCTTTTGATCCAGAGCTCGGATTTTCACGTTCTTTATATCATTGGAAATATGTTAAAATTATCTACATGATTCCATGGTCAATTTCTAATTTTGGTTTAGTTTGTAGAGATAAAATTAAAAAATGGTTCTAAAGTACGTGTCCATGGCGTAAATGACATTTCAACAACCAAATTTAATACAGAATGGGTCGCATTCTTCTCCAATATGGTCAAAAATGATAGGGTATGGGTTTGTAAGGTCCTCCATGTTGTTTTAATGCATTTTCCATCAATGAGGAATGGGCTCCCATGTTTTTTACGTTTTCTCTCTCCTGGGCTCGACCCATGCATCAGAAACCCAGATTTGGTTCATTTCTCGAGGGTTGAACACTTTTGGCATTGCAAACTTCTTCTTTCACCTCTAGCAAGTGATAGTTGTAAGAATCAGACCTTTTTCACAGTTTGTAACAGGTTTATACCTCTTTGATGGTGGAATGCAAGAGATTTTTACATGGAATTGATAAAGGCAAACTCGTGAATGCTTTCTTACTGTCTCTGTTTGTATTGTTTTACTTCATTTTAAGACCTATAATTACATCTATCAGCTTGTGTATGTTTTCCTTGTTGCATTTCATGAATTTGTGTCTATTTACATGGAAAAAAATGTTTCACCACTCCTTTTGGTGCATCACCATCTTTAGTTTAGTTTCATTTTTACATTTTTATCCCCTGTCTCCTTACAATCTAGGGTAGAGGTAGGATTAGAACCTCTGTAGTTGTCAACAAAATATAGATCTAAATCGAGGAGTTTGAGGAACCAGCCCTCTATTCTAGAGATTCCTCTCTCATTTTCACAAGTCCGACACTTGAGAGAGGTTTCCATGTTGTGTAATCACACTAGATGCTCTAAACATCATTTAGAACCTTGATTTGCATCCGGGGTGCTGCTTGATTTGTAACAAATGTAATTTTCACCAAAGTTTGTAAATTTCTCCATATTTCCTCCGCGCTCCAAATCTCTGCCAATTTTAGGACACGTGTCCTCTTCCCATTCGACACGAGCCTTTGGGCATAATTTTTCCTTTGGCATTTTGAAGCCAAAAACTTCAAATTTTTCCAACTCTCGCCTCTCCATTTGACCCTCCTGGACACATGTCCTCTTTTCATTAGATGCGGGCCCTCGGGTCAAAATTTTCCCCGAAACCCCGAATCAAATTTTTTTCTCCAACTCCCCGCCATCCACCTGATCTCCCCACCACGTGTCTACTTCCCATTGGACGTGGGCCTTCAGACTAAAAAAATACTTTGAGAAATTTTCCAAAATGGAAGAAATTTTTCTAACTGACCCCCACCACCCGCCGATCCTCCAACCAATCAAATCATGCCATGTAGGCACATCACTGTAGCAAATGCGGGGCCGCGGAGAAAAATTTTCCTTTGTCAATTTTTCAAAAAGTAACAACTTATAACATTTTCCTTACCACCCCGGCCAATAGAAACCTGCCACACCACCAAAAGGATGCAATGATGAATTTTACGGGCAAATGACACCCGTATGCCCGTCAAAATGTAAAAATGTAGGGGATTCCTAGAAATCGAAAAAATTCACAAGGAGGGTAGATTTCTCAGTTTTAACTCCAATGAAATATGATTTTTCAGTGATTTAGGCCTAGGAATGAGATTTTAACAACAAACAACTCAGATTCAATCCATTTTAAATTTTTTGCACGAATTTGACAAAGGGAAAATGACTTAGCCTGAAAAAATTAAGAAATTAGGGCACAAAAGAGGGGAACTTGGAAATTTGTTTCAATTTAGGGAAAATCATGACAATGTGAGAAATTCAAAGGCATTCAATTGGAAAATATGAATTTTAAGTCACCGGAGTTGGAGAAAATGAAACGCTTTCGAGCCAAAACTAGATATGGAAAATTAGGGCACAACTATAAAATTAAAATTTACACCAACACTACTTATGCCCCCAATTGGGAATTTGGGCATCCACCTATAATCATACCACCAACATAACATATCATATCTCATAAATCTTATGCCCCCACAAATTTTCCCTTATGCCCCCCCACAAGTAAGAAATGCAAGCTATTTCTTTTCCATGGTGGATCCCAAACCCAAAACTCCCTCCACAAAACTTTGATGCCCATGGCATTCCCTTATGCCCCCATAATGATTCCCCATAGCCTTCTCCTACACCATCCCTAGGCAGTCTACCCAACTAGACAAATGGAGAAGAGACACACATTTACATTCCATAATAACATGCAAGAAAACAACAATATAAAGATGAACAAGCTCTTACCTTGCCATAACAATGACAACACCTTTGCAAGCAAGAAAAGACAGCCCCAAATATTAATTTGAATGTCCACAAAATAGTCTTCAAAATAGCAACAGGAATGCCCAACTCACAGTTTAGAAATAGCAGTCTTCAAATACAATAATGCAGCCCCAACAATCACTTGAATGTCCACCAAAAACAGTCTCAAATAAGCAACAAGAATGCCCAAATAATAGTTCAAAAATAGCAGCTTCAAATACAAGAATGCAGCCCCAATAGTCACTTGAATGTCCACCAAAATAGTCCTCAAATCAGCAACAAGAATGCCCAAATAACAGGTCAAAAACAGCAGCTTCAAATACAAGAATGCAGCCCCAACAGTCACTTGAATGTCCACCAAAACAGTCCTCAAAACAGCAACAAGAATGCCCAAATCATAGTTCAAAAACAGCAGCTTCAAATGCCAAGAATGCAGCCCCAACAGTCACTTGAATGTCCACCAAAACAGTCCTCAAAATAGCAACAAGAATGCCCAAATCATAGTTCAAAAACAACAGCTTCAAATGCCAAGAATGCAGCCCCAACAGTCACTTGAATGTCCACCAAAACAGTCCTCAAAACAGCAACAAGAATGCCCAAATCATAGTTAAAAAAAAACAACTTAAAATGCCAAGAATGTAGCCCCAACATTCACCTCGAATGTCCACCAAAATAGTCCTCAAAACAACAACAAGAATGCCCAAAAAGACAGTCCAACAACAAGCTTGAATGAATGTTTGAAATCTATTGGAAACACCTTGGGAACTACGCTGTTTATAGACTCTCAAACTTCTGATTACACCCACACTACCTATGCTCGAATCTTGGTGGAACTTGACACGGCTAAAAACCTCCCAGCAACCATTGATCTTAGGGTGCAAAACAGAACTTGGTCACAACCTTTAGATTACGAGGGCCTTCCATTTCGATGCAGAAAGTGTTTCTGTTTAGGTCATACCTCTATTGCTTGTGGGTTGGCAAAGGGCCAGCATGAGAAACGCAGTTGGTGGAAGGATGCCCTCCCGGAACATTTGGTTTTCGATGCAAAAGAGGACCTTGATTCAAATTCAAATGCTAAGGATGAATCTGGGTTTGTCCCTGAAATTCCTTTTTTGGAAAATCCTATTTCCAACAGCAAGGAAATTGCAACAAATTTATCTCATTTATCCGAAACTCAGATTGTTAGAAACATGGAAAATTCACAAGCTGCTGAGGGCAGCATGGAAAATGAAAAATATATCTCTCAGGAGAACAACTTGGCTGTTCCAAATGGGACATTTGCGACTAAGGAAAATACTCCTCCTTTGTCTTCTTCTCCAACCGCGAAGACTCCATCAGGGTGGGTAACGGTCAGCAAAAAGAAAAAATCTACCACTCTGAAGGGTAACGCTTCGCCTGGGTAAGGGTAACAGTCGCAGAGCTTCTGTTTGCTGTTTCTCTGCGGTTGGTTTGCTGTTTTTTTGCTGTTGTTTTGCTGTTATGTCTCGTTTGTGTAGCTGTTTCTGAGCTACTTTGAGCTTCATTGTAACACTTGGATCTTGATCCATTCTCTTTGTTTCTCACTCTTATTCCGGCTCTCAGGCCTTCTTTTGTATTCAAGGGTATAGTCCCTTTCAAAAAACTATTTGCCAATAATTAAAAAAAAACAAGCTTGAATGATGATGAAATGATAGTCTAAAAACAACAACCTCAAATGCCAAGAGGATAGTCCAATAGCAAGCTTGAATGGAGGTGAAATGACAGTCCAAAAAAAAACATCTCTCTCTAATGCCAAGGAGACAATCTAACAGCAACATTCTAGCAAGAGAAGAACTCCCATGGCTTCCAAAACATGCAGCTCCAAAACAGCAAAAAGATGAAGAAGAGAAAAAATGTGACTCTTTCCCAACTCTCTCCAAAAATGCAAGTGGAAAATAATCATCCTCCCCAAAAAATGAAAACCCCAAAAAAAAGGGAATGTAATCTCCTCATGCCAATCAAATCGACTTTACTTGCAAGCCTCCACTTACACCTCAAGGACAACCAATTAAATTTTTGTAAGAAAGTACACTTACACAAGCAAGATTGACAAGCAAAAATGCATTTAAGAGGCAAAAGTAAACACTCCAATCAAGATAAAGTTGGTAGGAATCTTTTAATGGGTGTGGGACAAGTTTAGCTTGTCCCACAAGCTTCCAAAAACACCCTCCAAGTACAAATCTGAGTTTCAAGATGGTGAAGTGTTTTATACTCCAAAGATCAACTCTCTTACACACATTAAATGTAAGGATCAACACATTAATAACTATATCCAAGCAAGTCTCATTTAAATTTATCTATCACATTCTATTTAAATAAGGAATGGACACATTCACAAATAAAACACATGCAAGACAACAATAAAATAAGGACCACATACAAACACACACAAACCCCCATGGTTACATATAACGGCAATCCCCCATGGGAACCCCCAACAACAAACCACATGCAAACGAATAGTTTCCATGGTGACCATGTTGAATCCATCCAAAATTCTGTTATCGTTAGTCTTCAATCCCCGAAACCTATGGTGAAATAAAATAGCCTACAAAATACAAATACCTCCTTCGGCCTTGTGGCCATATCAGAACGCTAAAAAATAATATAATATAAATCTAAGCATTGTAAGTATAACTGCATAACACAACATCGAAATAGCGACTATATCATTTTATAAATTAAATCAACCATTCTATCATCATTTAAAATTTTCATTTTCTATATATAATCAAATGATTAAACATCACATATCCGGATAGCATCAATGATATAACTACGTCAAATAAAGCATCAACATATATGTGTGTGTGTGTGTGTGTGTGTGTGTGTGTGTAATGTTTATAATAATCATCATGCATCCTGTATAAGTCCAGTCAGGAATGAAGTCCATTATCCAACATCATACTAAACCAAGCCAAAATAGTGTCTAATACATAATCCATAGTCTGACGATCAAAAAAATAGTGTCAAAGGGAAGTGGGCACTATAGCCCTTTCCACTACTTGGGGAACATATGTTTATGTGAGAATGTCTTTTGGTCTCATGAATGTTGGAGCTACCTTCCAAAGAGTAATGGATGTTGCTTTTACTGGTTATATAAATGACTTCATTGTAGTTTATCAGGATGATGTGATTGTATTTTCAAAGAGCATAAAAGATCACTTGCAGCATTTAGAAAGAATGTTGATTAGATGTAGAGAGTTTGGAATCTCCCTCAATCCAAAGAAGTGTCACTTTGGGGTGCAAAAGGCCAAGCTTCTTGGTCATATTGTTTCAAAGGTTGGTGTCATGATTGATCTTGAGAGAATAGAAGTAATCAACAGGGTGCCAATTCTAAGAACGAAGAAGGGCATCCAATCTTTCTTTGGGAAAATCAATTTCATTAGAAGGTTTGTGTCCAATTTTGCTAAGTTGGCTCTTCCTATCACATGCATGTTAAAGAAAGATCAAGTTATCAAATGGGAGGAGGCTACTATTCAAGATTTTGAAGGGATCAAGGAAGCACTTAAACATGCACATGTCTTGGCAGCTCCGAATTACAAGAAGCCTTTCCAAATATTTTCCTTTTCCTCTGAAAATACTATTGCATCTATTTTGCTCCAAAAGGATGAAGATGGGGATGAGAGGCCTATTGCCTTCTTTAGCAAGGCTTTACAAGCTCCACGAGTTGAAATATACAATCATGGAAAAACAAGCATTTGCCTTGGTGAAAGCAACAAAGGTTTTCAGGCCTTATATCCTAAGTTCAAAAGTTGTTGCTTATGTTCCCCACACCATGGTAAAAGACATCTTATTAGAGATGGAGATCTCAAGTAAAAGATGTAGATGGGTGAAAAAACTACAGGAGTATGATATGGACATCCAAACCACAAAGTTGATAAGAGGTTTGGGTCTTACAAAGCTCATGGCATGAGAGCAAATTGATTTGTGAAAGTGAATGAGGTAGAGAAAGAAAGGAAAGATGTTTTTGGGAAATTGGTAAGTTCTGAGTGGTATAAGGACATAATATTTTACCTCAAACACCTTTTCTATCCTAGTTATTTAAATAAAAATTAGAAAAGATCCCTCAAGCTAGCCTCTCAAAAATACATCATCACTGACTTTGGGTTGGCTTGGAAGAACCTTGAAGGTGTCCTCTTGAAATGTATAACTGAAGATGAAGCTCCCAAAGTAATTGCTTATTTCCATAGGGGAGTTTGTGGAGGAAACTTGCTTTGGAAGGGTTGCAACACACAAAGTTTTGAGAGCTGGTTATTGGTGGCCTACTCTCTTCAAATATGCAACCATGTTGATTAGAAAATGTGAAAGTTGTCAGCATTTCTCTAGAATAATGAAAGCTTCAGGCTCCCTTCCTTTATAGCTGTATCAATTGAAGCTCCTTTCAAGTAATGGGGAATGGACTTCATTGGTGAGATTTCAAATCCTTCTAGTGCTGGCCATAAGTGGATTCTTGTAGCCACATATTACTTCACCAAGTGGGTAGAGGCAATCCCCACCAAGAAAGCAACACACCAAGTTGTTATGGACATCTTGTTGAACAATATCATATGCATATTTGGTGTCCCAGTCAAAATTGTGGCTAATAATGCAATGTCTTTCAGAGCTAAACCTTTGATGGCAATGTGCAAGGAGTATGGAACCAATTTAACTTATTCTTCAAACTATAATCCCCAAGGAAATGGACAAGTTGATTCCAACAATAAGAATTTGTTGAAGATCATTAGAAGGACCTTGGATTTGAACAAGAAAATATGGGGTGAACAACTAAAATTTGCAGTTTGGGCTGATAGAATCACTACCAAGAGAGCTACTAGTAAGATCCCATTTGAGTTGGTGTATGGAACTCAAGCTCTGTTGCCCTTACATCTGCAGTTATCTTCATTTTAGTTTGTTCAACAGCTTGAGGATCAAGAGGTCAGTCCATATGAAGCAAGGATCAATCAGATTATGGAGCTAGATGAAGAGAGAAGAGCATCCCATTAGAGGCATATCAGATTTAGAGAGAAGTTGAAAATATTGTTTGACAAGAAGGTCACTCCTAGGGCCTTCAATATTAGAGATCTGGTTTTGTTTTGGGATAGTAGAAATGAGGATAAGGGAAAACATGGAAAATTTGATGCATTGTGGATGGGCCCTTACTCCATTGATATCATAATTGGTGAGAATACCTTTTTCTCAAAGATTTAGATGGGGAATTGCTTGAACTGCCTTTTAATGGTAGGCATCGAAGCATTTCTTGGATTAATCCCCAAATATGAGGTATGCACCATTTTACTTGTACAGTGTATAGTGTTTTGTTTTTTGCTCTATTTTTGGTGTTTTGTCATTTTTTGGTTTTCCTTGTTGTGTGGCAGCTATTTTTGTCGGGTTCTCACTGGTTTTGGTGATTTTGGCTCGGGACTCCGTTTTCCTAATGGATTATTTTGGCACTTTGTCTATGTTGTTCTTGTGGCTCTCATTGGGAGTGCATATCCATGAGCAGAGCCGATGTTAGTGTCCATTTTGATCCTTTAAGATTTTGCCCTAATTTTCCTTTCACTCTGCACTTCTGAAACATTTTCTATTGTTTTAATGGGTGAAATGAAGTTTTTACCTCTCGCTCCCATGCCCCATTTGTGAAGAAACACCCATGCATGCCTTGTTTGTGCCCTAATTTTTCCAAATCTGCAGCTAATGCCATGTTTTCCCTCTTGCTTGATCATGAAAAATCATTTTTTTCATTTCATGCATATATTCCTTCAAAAACCCTTCCCCATGGTCAAAACTTGCATAAAATCAACTTCCCCTTGTTTTTTGAGCAAAAAATCCATCACCCACGAAGAGAAAATCGAATTCAGGCATCTCTAGCAAACTCTGTGTTTTTTTACGGTCGTACGAGTGTCATTTGACTGTCAAAATTAAGCTCAAAATTCTCCTCATACATGGCCACTTCTGGTTGGACAAGGATCGACAGTTTCTCTGAAAAACTTAGTCATTTTTGGGCTTCGGGAAAAAATTCAAAATTCCCCCTGCAACTCTGCGGGAGGACACGTGTCATGTTCTTATGCAAAGGTGGAGTGGGAAGCCAACGAGGAACTTAGGCATTTTTTGCCTTTTTGGCGAAGGGGAAAAAGATGAGGAAAATCCCATGGGTCGAATTGGAGCAGGAGGTGGACACATGGTAGTGCGGTGGTAAAGCAGGGAAGTGCGGGCCATGGAAGGAAAAGGGAACTTTTTCCCTTTTGGTCAAAAAGGCCTAAGGTGAAATTTTGAAGCATGGCCCCGTGGCCAATCTCAGGTGGACACATGTCCATAAAAATGTCAGAGGGAAGTGTGGGCTATGGAAGAAAATGGGGAATTTTTCCTTTTTTTGGCAAAAAGAGTTAAGACAAAGAATCAAGTTGTGGGCCCGCAAGTGAGCCACAAGACGACAAGTGGCGGGAAGAGCGGGTCGGTGGCCGGTGGAAGAAAAAGGGAAAAATTTCCTTTGGCTAAAAAAGGGAGTTAAAATGAGAATTGAGCCCATGGATTTTAGTGATAGAGAAAGCGACACGTGGTAAGGGAGAAAATTGGAGGTGTGGGCCCATGGGGAAAAAGGTGAAAAATTTCCAAAATTCAAAAAGGGTCAAAATGCACAAAATTGAAGCGTGATCCCAATGGGACCCACCATGTGCCATGTGTCATCACCAAAATTCAAGGGCGGAGGGTGGGGAAAAGGGTCAATTTTTTCCATTTTTCCAAAAATGTCAAAAAGTCAAAAGGTGAGCCCAAATTGATTCCTAATCATATTTTGACACGTGGAGGGCCCAAAGATGAAGGTGAAAAAGTAGATCAAGGGTAACTGTACATTTTCATTTTTGGCCGCCATTTTTCTCTAGGAAGCTTGGAATTGTGAATTTTGCATCGAATTTCATCAAATTTTGGCGATTCCATGTCATTTTGGCCTTCTAGGATCATTGGAATCGGTTTCATGACTCAATTTGTAGATTTGAGGTGTTTTTGAGATAAATTTTACTCATGCCCGTGTAAAACATGAAATGTCAAATTATAAAGTTGCAGAACCAAATTGGAAAAGGATAAGATGAAATGATGAGAGGATGAGGGGCCTGCATGCCTTGAGGATGAAAAACGTGCCTCCACAAAGGATAATGATCCAAATATTTGTAATGATTTAGTATTTTTAAACACCTAGCAACTCTCGTTGCAAATTTGTTAAATGTCATTTTTAGTGAATCATGAGAAATTGTTGTAACAAACTTGATCCCTTGGCATATTATTTGCTTGGGAAAGAAGGCTCCAATGTGGCAAGAGGTATATAATGCATTTTTTGAGAAATGCAAAAGGTGGGAAGTTGAAAATCACGAGCAAATTTTGAGAGAAAGCTCATTTTCTGAGAAACCCACCAAAGAACCAAGGTTAATTTCTTTTGTGTTGGATCTTCATGTATGTGAGTTGGTTACTGGTGTATAGCCATCACATAGCTCGAGATTGTTCATGAAACTCTCCCCTGCTGATGAATCTAACAAGATTTTGAGTTAATCTATGTTTTTTTGGGCAATATGATGTATGTTATCATTTTTAAATGCCTGCAAATAGTTTTCATAGTTCTTGTTGCAATCTTGCATTGAAAGTCTTTAGAAATCACACAGAATCTCCATTTCTTGTTGATAGTTTAGTGGCATTTGCAATCTCATATTCAGAAGATCCTTCATCTGATAAAGAGATAAACAAATTTAAAATCACTTTACCTTCCTTAACTACAGAGGTTGCTTGTAAGCCTTTGGGGGTACCTTAGGCGTGATTTGATCAAGGATTTTTTTTTAATTGGGTTCTTTACTTCAAGCTTTTGTGGTGAGTTCTCAAATATTGTGTGAAGAGTGCAACTTGGGCTTCCATTTATACATCTTCTAGTTGAAAGAATATCCTGATTATTTGAAGCATTTTATTTAATAGTTGTTCAAGTATTGTAGAGGTTGTCAAAGATATGATATATCCAAGTTTCTCTTGTCAATACCCCACCAAAAATCATCTGAATAACTAATCCTACCCATACTACCCCTGCATTGCATTGTGTGTCAACAAAAGAATCTAACCCATCTACAAAAATGCACAAAGCAAATCAGGATCATACAATGTCTCTAGTAGCCTCAGCCTTGTCTTGAAAGCATTTCCATCATTTAGTAGTGATAGCTCTGTTGAGTTTGAATAATGGAAAATTGATCATGTTTTCCTAAGGCCATCTCCATACAATATTCATAGTATAAGGATATCTCCACCTCCTTCACAAAATAGAGGCTGCAATATAGGTTCTCTTACCTTGGTTGAAAGGCACAACCTAAAATAGTGAGGATTAGATCAAAATCCTTTCAAAGTGTTATCCATCTCTCCACAAATCTGAGTGCCAGTTAGATCATATCCCGGCTACAAAATGACATACATCAAGATCTATCTGCCTTCAAGCTTCATGCCATATTTTTGATGCTTCTCAGACTAAAAAGGAGAACAAATTTGGGTACTAACACAACACAAATGCTGACTACATCAAGAATATATTCTAATGGAGTAACGTGAGTTTCCCCTATATAAAATGGTAAATGTTTGAGCGCCGTAATAGGTATAGGGTCATGTTGAGCCAATAGAAAGAGGACCGCTTGCATTAAAAGGGGAAAAACTTTATTTCATGCCATAACAGCAAGTGGTTGGTTGTTCCTTGGTAGAGGAAACCTTCCATACGATGGATTTGAATTTCCCATATAAGGTAAATCTACAATGAATGATAAAAAAATGCCTCTTCTACTTCTATTTGGAAGAGATAAGGAAATTTCACTATGATTTTTCTTTGAATAATATCTTGTTTGAATTCTTCACATAAGTAATTACACTGAGACTTGAAATCTAGAGAAATGGAGTCTCTAAGTAATTTGAGTCTTGCAATTGTGAAGAGAAGTACCAACACTGTCCCACCATTGGGCATGCCAAAATTGTTGTCACCAAATCACTACACCCTTCGAATGGATAGAATGTGAATAGTATTTTTGGTGTGATTAGGACACATGGGATAACCTCTCAAGTGTGGGACTTGGGTGCGAGGTGAAACTTTGGAGAAGGCCAAATTCCTCTTCCTAAACTAAATGTTGTACTACTCTAGTGTAATAAAATGGCTATCTAGTCCTATGCTAAACTTTTAAGGGATTAGGAGAGACATTTGCAAGGAAATAAGACCTATACTAGGGATGGTGATATACCAAATAAAGGGTATTTTCAAAATCAGGAAGGGTTAATTCGAAGAGGGTGTGTGCACCATAAACCAATGTCACCGCTACAAATTGAAGAGGATACATGATATCACAAACTAAGAAGCATACATTCCTTAAAATTATGCATAGAAAAATTTAGTTCAATTGGAAACACAATCAATCACCATGATAATATAAAAACAGGCACATGTCAAACATCCATTTCATTCATAAATGTCGGTGATAATATGGCTTGTATAACGGGAGGAAGAAAAAAAAATCACAACTGATATTCACACAATTATATCACTTTCTAATAGAATGAAATAAGATACTCTGAGATAAAGATAAGCCAACCACTTATACTAAGGAACTAGGCATTCAAAAAGCATAAACACATCAACCATTAACACAATAACTCATCTTTCCACAAGAAAAATATCACTCTAAATGTAATTGAAAGGTTTTTGAATATTCAAAGCACTCTTCCAAGCTTGAAGAGTAACTTCTCCAAAAAATTATCTCTCTAAAGACTTAATGTACTTCTCTATTTATAAGTTCCTTAGGCTAAGCCATTACAACTAGGCCTTAACTAACAATTTACTAAAAATAGAAATGTCATTAAACTCAAGGGAACATGCTCCCATAAAAATAGCAAAGTTTGTTACAAGAAGTTGACCCAATCAACCCTACAAATTTGACTGATCCAGAGCTTGGATCAGTCCTCTCATGGCCACCTAGCTTTGGCTTGGATCTGTAACATCTTCTCTAGCTTCAATTTTTCCTTGGTCCTTATCCCAGAATTCAACCGATGTTTGTACTCGATGAAACACTTAATAATTTCTTGAATTTCTTTGTCCTTTGGCCCACATGTGAAGTGATTCACTACATCCGCTCTCTCAATTTCCCTTATGATTTTGGTTGGAATTCTTCTAAGCTTACGCACGACCTTCATTAGTCTTCTTGTGAAACTCTTGCATGACACCAACTTATCAATAGAGTCACTGCTGAAAGTCTAGGTAACCTCATCATCTTGTTTCACCAAATCTTTGAAATTTTCCTAGATTTGATCCTCTAAAAGAGCATCAATGTTCTCATTGAATAACTTACAACTAATAATATCAAACTCTTCTGATATGTCATTCAGAGCATCCATGATTTCTATTCATTTATCATCCAACTTCTTTATTAAATCTTGCAACACTTGAGACCAGAATTCCATTGCTTTTTGATATTCAAACAATTTTGAAGCATCATCAATTACATCCTCTTGAAGGAGTAGATCTGAATCTTCTTCTCTGATTTCACTCCATGTGGCTAAATTCAAGTTTAGATTATTATTATCCTTAGAAAAGGATTCATCCATCTTACAAATAACATATCTTCCAACTTGCAATTCTTTATATATTTCAAGAGCCTCTTTAATTAAAAGGACCAGCTTCTTAAATTATACTCTTCATCCATCCATTTACCGATCTTCCCTTCTGACCTATATTCTCAATCTTGTGATAAGGAATATCATCGAGAGTAGAGGAAATTTTTAGAGCCATAGTAGTTGAAACCTTAGTAGATGGAGTTGGTTGTGTTACCTTCCTTAATAATGCAGCGAGTTGCTAGAATTTTACTTTGAGATCATCCTTGGAAGACTTGTCCTTGTCATATTTTTCCAATAGATTTCCCAAGATAATCTTGCACATAATATTTAGCTCCTCTCGTGTGTTGATTTTCCTAGTTAAAATATAGAAATTTGATAATCCGTTGTTGTAATAGTTTCCTTGGTTTTCCCTTCAATGGGAGTAACACCTTCTATGACTCTTTCTCTAGATTGACTCACCGACAGGATGGAAAAACATTTAGGCTTCTTGGCATATTTTTTTGTTGCAGGTTCCAACATGCTTAAGTTTACAACTTCCCCTATAAGCACCTTCTTCTTCTATTTTGGATTCTAACGAAATAGCCATTCTAGAATGGCTGATGTTGATGGGAGTGGAACAATTGATTCAATACGAAGCACTAGTTAACACAAGAGCAACAGTAACATTAGTTTGCATTTGAACAGAGGTGGAATAATGGGTGGGGTAGATGTGAGAATGGCCATATGAGTGGATACAATGGGATTAGAAGATGAGACACAAAGAAATGGAAGTGTTAGTGGTAGTGAAGAAGAGATAGGTGACCCAATCATTTCCCCGATGAGAGAATTAGAAGAGATGAGAATACTTGGGCCATGGAAGGGGATTTGAAAGAAAAAATTATTATAGAGGTGGAAGGAAATGATGGAGGAAGTGATGATGAAATAGGAGATGGAAGATCCTATGAGACACTTGGAGAATCAACAACTTCAACTATTTTTGAGGCTGGTATTGCAAGAGATGCATCCTTGGAAGGAGGAGCCTTTGAGAGAGAGGAGCTTCCAACAACAAATGAGATCTTCTTTGGAACTTTTTGGCCCCTTTGGATGAAATTATTTCCTTTTGTAGGTGTTGGAAGACTCATGGTTGGTTGGGATCCTATATTTGTAGGTTGATCTAACTCTCTCGGGTGAAATTCCCATGGTGGATGACTAATTATAAGTTCTCTACAAAATGGGCCCCGCCCTATCCTTGATATTACAACATTTTTCTACACAACAATCAATCAATGGTAATGGTTGATTGGAAATGTCATTATCTTTGTAAGATGCATCCAAAACCTCATCATCATCTTACATTTCATTTGGAATATCGGCTATAGCAAACTACTGGATCTCGTATAGAGTTGACCTCTCATAATCTCTTTGTTGGATGATGATTTCATCCCAAAAATGAATCCAAATATCTTCCAAGTCGGGAGTGTGACAACTAGATAGACCTGTTTTTGCCAAATTTACCCGATAATCAAAACTAGTATGAGGATGGAAGGTCCATGAAAGTTAGTTCTTACATTTCTTCATCCACATTCTTCACTTTGATAAATATTTGGACATGTGTATCTTCCAATTGAAATAGGGAATTGTATTCCCACCTTGTGTTGTTTATTCTGAATCTTGTGATAGTCCAACAACTTCAAAAACAATTCTAGTAAAACCCACTTATCAGTGGGACATCTTAGAAGATTACTTGGAGCACATACAAAACCAAGAACCTGAATATATGTAAATGTAGGGAACTATAAGTAGATAACTCCCCACTCACATACTTCCTTGAAGACTTCATCATAAATCATTTGGTTGTATAACTCTTATCGAAACAATAGAGAATGACAACCAAGAAAAATCATTAATTATGCGGAAGATCCTGCTTCCCTCATCCAATGTAAGCTGAGGATAGAAATCATAAATTTGGGAAGTACTTTAAATACCCTTAGTATTCAGTCCAGTAAAATCCCCCATGGCAGCTGCAACATAGACCAAAAAGGATGTCATGTAGAAACTCTTGGAAGATGATACCTTTCTTAACTGAAAACAAATGGAGTTATTGATATGTTATCCCTATCTAATAAATTATTTTCTTTTCTTGATGGTAGCTATATATAGGAACATCCATTCCTAAAATTCCTTTGCATAGGGAAGGTCTAAAACTCTTATTAGTAACACAATAATGTCATTGAATTCCTGGATGGAGTCTGAATGATACATAGTCTTGGGAAATATAGTAATCATTATCACCGAATCACGGCACCCTAATGTTTATACAAGTGCATATAATTGAACTCACAAAGTGTGATTGGATAACATGTCATTGAATGAAGATGCATTGAAAACACTAAAGCATGGTGAACACTTCTTGTTCCTTACAGACCCATCATACACGCTGAAACATTTTGGCCATCTTTGAAGAGAAGAATCATGGGACCCATTTTGCATTAAAAATGGTTGTTGAAACGTCATTTCTGGCCATTACCACGTGCTAGAGATGTTTCTTGATTTTCTCTCTCCAAACTTAACCAAAATAGAAAATTGACCCTAGAATCATGTAGATAATTTCACCATCTTTCCATTGATATAAAGAACATGTGAAAATCGAGCTCTGGATCGAAAGTTATGGCCATTTGAAGATTTAGGGCAAAAAACAGGCCGAAACGGATCGGCGGGAAAAAAGTTTGAATTTTTACCCGTTTGGTCTTTGGAAAATTTTTTTCAAATTTTCCCATGCTCTGCCACTTGGATGACATGTGGCAAGATTCCATTGGTGGTGGGGGTAGTGGGCCAAAACTCACCCTTTGGACTTTTGGCAAAACATTTTGCCAAAAATTCTAATTTTTCTCCGCTGGGTCGATGGTGAAGACACATGGCAAGATTTGATTCGTTGGCGGGCCCACGGGAAAAATTTTACCTTTGAAAACTTTGACCGAAACTTGGAAAATTTTCTAAGTCCTTCTCTTTTCCTGCCACTTCCTAGGACACATTCTCCCACATCGGCCGATTCGGGCTTCCTTGTCCCTGCTTGCGGCTTTTTCGCCTTTTCGCGTCTCACGCGTCCCTCGCGTACTTTTGTCCCGGCTGTCCCGGATGAATATCTCGAAAGCTACCCGAAATGGTATCTTTTGAAAACCGGCGATTCACGTCCCACGCATACTTTTGTCTATTGTCGAGACGAATATCTCGAAGCGCCGAAATGGGTATCTTTCGGCAAATGTGGCCGGCCGTACATTCGCGTCCCATGCGTACTTTTGTCCGGTTGTCCCAAACCCGCGAAACAAGAGACTTAGGTGAAATTTTCCTTGCTTTGGCCATTTTGACTTTTCGCGTCCCATGCGTCCCTCACGTACTTTTGTCGGCTATCCCAACTACCCCTTGGACAAAAGACTTAGATGATTTTTCTTGCTTTTGGCCATTTGGCTCCAAGCTTGAGTATGATGAACCTCGGTACGACCGAACCCTTGAGACCGAAATGCTTTAAAAGCAGTCCTGCTGACCTTATTTTTGCATTTTTTCCATTTTTCTAACTCGTTGGGATTTCTTCTTGGATGGGAGAGTTAGAAAAAGGCCGAGGGGACCCCGAAAAACATGATTTTGGGCCTCGAATCAATCTTACTTGCTCGGGACTGAATAATTTGATGCATGTTATCAAAATTACCTTGAGGGTGAATTTTGGATAACAATTTTGGTGACTCAGTGGGGTCATCTACCTGCTGGATGAAGTTACCAGTTGCCTGAAGCATCCATTGGGCATGGAGTCATGAGTTGTCTATTTGGAACCCCAACTGACTTAGAATGTTGCAAGGAGGAAGATGGAATATCACCCGATGGAAGCAAGGGCTGCAAAACATCTCCAGGGACAACAAGCCTGTGCCAAAGCACTTAGGGAAAGCAAAACAACCTACAGCAAAACAATGTGCACAAGCACTTGGAGGAATGAAAACCTAAGCTAATATTTACAAGGTGGAGAATTTCCCTTTAGTAGTAATGCTTTAGATAGATTCCATTGACTGGAATCTGCAGTTCTTCGCCATCCAATGAAGACAATTGGAAGGCATTGCTGTCCTTACACTTTGTGACCATGTATGGGCCACTCCAAATGGCATCAAATTTTGAATGCCTTCCGGTTTTGCTCTATCTGCATCCCATTTTAACACTAGATCTCCAACTTGGAAAGATCTACTCTTGGCCTTCCTATCAAAGGTCTTCTTGATCAAAGCTTGATCCTTCTCCATTGCTTGGGATGCCTGATCTCTGATCTCTTGGAGCTCCATCAACTCTGCATATCTCACCTCCATGGGCCCAAACTCTAGCAACTCTAACTGCTTCATGAGTTCCAATGTTGGCAACTCAAGTGACATGGGCAAGATTGCCTCTCTTCCATAAACAAGCCTGAATGGAGAGTTACCTGTGGATCTCTTGGGAGTTATCCTATCAGCCCATAAGGCTGATTTTAGTTTGGTATGCCAAGACCTCTGATTCTCATCAAGAGTCCTCCTAATGATCCTCAACAAGTTCTTGTTTGTAGATTCAGCCTGGCCATTACCCTGAGGGTAGTAGTTTGATGAAGTACTTAGGTAGATCCCGTTCTTGACAACCCACTCGGTCACCTTGGATCGATGAATGCTAATGCATTATACGAGATTATTGTAGCAGGTATGCCAAATCAGTTACTATCCCCTCATAGAAGTCTAAGATCTAGACTCATTTTCTTCCTTGAGTCTTCTTGCTTGAGTCCATTTAGTGAAGTAGTTGTGGCTGTCAAAATCCACTTATGCCCTTGGCTTGAATTGGGATTAATGACTCGATGAAGTCAAACCCCATTGCATGAATGGCTGGTCAACTGAAATTGGATGCGATGGGAGGGGCAAAGCCTCTCTTTACCTATGAAGAATGCACAATTCTTGCACCTTTTGATCCATGTGAAGCAATCACTGAAAATCTTGGGCCAATAATAACCAGCCTTCATGATTTTAGGGCTGTCACTCTTGGTGTAAAATGACCACCAGCTGGTCCACCATGGAACTCTTCCAACACCCTATGAATCTGATTTGTGTTAATGCATCTCAGCAGCACTCCATTCACATCTTTCTTGAACAAAACACCGTCTACTATGGCATATGGGACAGCCTGCAATCTGAAGTGTCTTCTTTGGGTTTTGTTCATCTCTGGAGGGCATAGGCCCATGCTTAGGAAGTGCATTATACCTTGGGTCCAGCAAGGAGTGGGGACAACATTATCCTCTTCTTGAGTGCTACCTTGCACATGGCTATCTTGAACTATCAAAACAACCTCTTCTTCATTGCATACTCCCTTTTGCTTGCCCAGAATCAGCTGCTCACACAATCCTTTTCCTCTTACCAGCTTGGTGACCTTGATCTCAATGTCATACTCCATGACACGAGTGATCCAACCTGCCCTTTTCTCATTCAAATCCTTGTTGAGGAGGAAGTCCTTTACTCCGCATGAGAGACCAACAACTGAACCTTGTTGTTTGAGACTAGATGCTTGAATTTCTTCAAGCTTCTGATTACTGCAAGTACATGCTTCTCAATAAAAGAATATCTCACCTCATAGTCATCTAGGCTTTGGTTGAAGAAAGCAATTGGCTGCTCATCATTGTCCTTGTTCTGTTGTACCAAAATGGCAGAAATAGTATCATTACCTCCAAATGCATAGAGGATGAAATCCTTGGAGAAATCCGGGTTGATGAGAGTTGGTGCTTGGGAGATGGCTTCTTTGATTGCTTCAAAACTCTCCTTGCCTTCTGTTGTCCACTTGAAAGCCATGCTTTTCTTTAACATTTTGGTGATAGGTTTGACAAGGGCTGCAAAATCTGGGACAAACCTCGAACAAAGTTTATTCTCCCAAGAAACTATGAAGGGCCTTCTTGTGGCTTGGAAATGGTAGTGCTCTTATGGCTTCAACCCTCTCTGGATCAATTGCTAATCCTTCTTTGGAGACAATATGGCCAAGGAGCTTTCCTTCATGTGCTAGGAAGATACACTTCTTAGGATTCAAAGACACTCCAAATCTCCTGCACCTTTGGAAGACTTGTCTCAAATGAGAGAGGTGGTCTGCTGCATTCTTTGAAAAAATAGTGATATCATCAAGGTATATCAGCACCACGTTGTTGATCAAACCTTTGAACGCCATGTCCATTGCTCTTTGGAAGGTAGCTCCAGCGTTGGACAGCCCAAATGGCATTTTCCTGTATGCATAAGTTCCCCATTTGGTTGTGAAGGTTGTCTTGAACTGATCTTCTTCCTTCACCATAATCTGATTGTAGCCGAGTAGCCATCAAGTAGTGAAAACCTCTCGGAGCAGCCAACTTGCAAAATCTGCTCCATAGAAGGAGTGGGTAATGGTCCTTGAGAGATGCTCTATTCAAGTCTCTGAAGTCAACACACAATCTGATTTCCCCACTCTTCTTTCATTTGGAACTAAGTTGGCAACCCAACTAGAATGCTTGATTGGGAATATGATTCTTGACTCAATCAACTTGTTCAATTCCTTCCTCATGAGAGGTTCCATGTGTGGATTGAGTGGGCTTTGGTTTCGCCTGATGGGCTTAGTATTTGGATCCAACTCAATGGTGTGCTGAGCCAACTTGGGATTGAAACCTTTCAAGTCTTCGTAGCTCCAAGCAAACACATCAGGGAACTCTTGACACAGTTGTATGAACTCATACTTTTCTTGTTCAGTTGTCATCTTTCCAATTTGCAATGGTTTGTTCTCTTCCACCAAGATGGATCTTGAATCTTCTCTCTTGACTTTGAATGTTTGCTTTCTCTTTCCTAAACTGATCATTGGGATTGAAAATGGACTCCAAAGTGATAAGTCCCTTGGGAAGCTTGTTAGTTCTCATTTGTACCACTTGGTCACCATCTGCTTTGTTCAATTTTCTGATTTTTAGTGAGAACTCAGCTTCTTCTTAAGAAATGGATGATTTTGTTGGTCATTCTCAAACACTTGCCAACTTACATTGTTATCTGGCACTGAAGGCCTCACAATCACATGGATGTTTGGTTGTACCTTGTCCTTTTGAATGCTTTCCACAATATCAAAGGCTGCCCCAATGCTTTGCATGCCTATCGGCAACAGTTCTCTTTCTAGGAACTGATTTGATGCCAAAGCCCTCAAAATCTTCAATGAGGTCCCACACCCTGTTCTTGTAGCACTTGAGTAGATCATTCTTGGCAGCATGCTGCCCTTTGACCTGATTTACAATCAATTCACTGTCACCAAAGACTTGCAAGTTCTTTATTCCTCTCTTTATTGCCCAATGCATCCCTTGCACCAAGGCTTCATATTCAACAGTGTTATTGGAGCATGCAAACTGAAATCTAAAAGCTGAATAGTACTTTACTCCTTGAGGTGAAACCAGCATGGCTCCCCCTCGGCACCTTGTCTACTCCTTGATCCATAAAAAAACAGCTGCCATACCTCATTGTCATCCTTGTGGTCTGGCTTGGTGATGCTAGGAATGGGCTGATCTTCTTCATGTATGCAATAGACTCCTAGCTCAGATTCTTCTACTTCTTGATAAGGATCAAAAGCATGCACCTTGTTTGCCCATTCATCAAGAGTTAGATCTGGGATGCTTCCAACCTTGGTGTCAGCTTCATCAGTGCTTGGGTGATCTTCTTGATCAAATGCCAAATAGTTGGCATTGATCGACTTGGAGTGTAGGGCTCAATGTGGAAGTTTGCAATAGGTTCAGACCTGATTGTAGCTTTGGTTCCATACCTTGTTCTGAATAGCATGTGTGACCAATCAGCTAGACAAATATCCTCCAATCTTGGTTGTGAAATCTCTTGACAAACATAGGGCAAAGAGTGGTGGAAGGTCTATAACTGATACATCTTGTAAAACAACAACATTTGGACATGCATGCAAGGTAAGACTCAAGTTTCTAATCACCCCAACTATTGTTACTGTTGTCCCATCCAACTACACTACCCCTTTGGATATGGTTTCATATTGAAGTCCTAGTTGATCAGCTATTTGCTTGGGCATCACTGAGCTACTTGCCCCGGAATCAATCATGCAATTGTGTACTAATTGGTTCCCAATGATCAATGAAACATAGAATGGAGGGGCTTCAACATCTTACCTTGCTTTGTCCTCCATGATTCCCCTCGGTGGGTAGCATTTGTGAGCACCTTCTCTTGCATTTGGACTTGCTGATTTGAAGTTGACCAGTCCTTCATGGCAGCTTGTAGCAAATCTCTTTGGCCTGGGATAGATAGTGATTCCCACATTGATATGTTTACATTTGTCTTCTTCATCGATCAATGATATTGAATGGGGATGAAGTATCCTTTGCTTGTCCCTTGGCTTTGCACATTCATCCCTTGTATATGGGCAGCAACAACTGGCATTTGAGTTGGCCTAGGAACTGTTTTAGGCAGTCCTTGTGTGCTTGGGATTGCATTTTTCTTGCCAATAGTTTGTGGAGTGACAGAAGGTCGTGAATTACTTGGGGCCAATGGCTGTCCTTCACCCAAATTCCTTCTTTTTGACCTTGTGTTGGCTGCAACACTTTGAGAGGGTATTTGATTCATACCACAGAAATCTTCAGCCTGCCAATTGACAAGAGTAGTTTCGTTCGGAGATGTTCCTTGCTGAGGTGCTTCTTGCTGCTGATCCTCTTCGTGGCTGGACTCTTGCGACCCACCAATGGTTTGCACCATAAGAGCCTGATTTAATGCACCGTTAAAGCACATTGATTGGTTATGTGGCTGACTGCACAGGAAACACCAATCATATTCTTGGGCCATGTTATTTTGCACCGGTACCAAAGCTCTGGATGTGGATGTAACATTGGGGTTATCAGGCTGAAATGGTCTATTGGCAGGAGGCCTTGCTTGATTCTGATTTGCAGCTAGATTGGGTGGTCTTTGAGGCTGATATGGCTGCCTGTTAGGCTGAGCTTGAGGCTGATAAGAAGGTCTAAAACTTTGGGCTTGCTGCCTCTTGAGTGTAACCAGCTCATTGCCTAGATTTTGCAATTGCTTCATGACTTCTTGAAGTTCGTTTGAGGCACTAGAAGATGAAGTAGAAGCTTCACTTGAATTCTGATTTCTAGGAGTGGGAATAGGAGCTAAGACAGGTGCTTGACTAGTACTTGGGCTCTCTAAACTTGGATATAATGGCATGGGAGGTCTAGGGGCTAGTTTTCCAGCTTGGATCAAACAATTTTCAGCCCTAATGGCAATGCTATAAGCCATAGGGATAGTTATGCCTCCCATGGACTGAATCAACATAGAAATATCAGAATTTAGAGCTTTGAGATAGTAAAGAAAAGCACCTTCTGTTTGTTGCTTTGACTGCCACTGGAATTCTCTCCCAAGTCATTTGAAATCTGAAGTTAAAATCAGTCAGCTGCTCATTGGGAGCTCTCTTGATGGTTGTCAGCTGCTCCAAAAGGGACAAGTTGTCTCCTTTCTCCCCAAACTGCTCATGGAGAGCAATGCATAGTTGTTCCAATTTTGAATAGAACCTGAGGCAAGGCTTCTAAACCATTGCAAAGCCTTCCCCTTGAATGAAGATGCCAGTAATTTGACAACTTGCATCTCATTGATTTCATGAATTGCACAAAGGTTGGCAATGTCTTTAACATGATCACCAGGAGTAGTCTGATTCTCTCCAGTGAAGTATGGAATGTTCTTCAAGGCTGCAATTGGGATTGGATTTTGTGCATTGAGAGCAAGTGGGCTGCTGCCAGTGAAATTGACATAGGGGTTGTTTTGTGCCATTCTAATTGGTCTTAGAACCCTTGTTGACTGAATGAAAGGCCTACCAGGTGGAGGAGTTGAGAGAGTTCTATTTGGTGGAGATGGAGACCTTTGAATCCTTCTTCCTCTTTGCCTTCTTCTTGGAGATAACTGTAGATATTCAAACAACACCTCTTCTTCTCCAGCTCTTGACCTTGTAGTGATTCTTCTCATGAGTTTTCAGGTCTGCACTGCTAAAACCAGCTGATTCTTCCCCTTGGAGTCACCAGATGTGCAATTTATAGCTCTTTTAAGCAAGAAAATTGTAGCAGATGCACATCAACTTTTGCTGATGAAAATGAGACCTCTAATGTCCCACCGGGCGTGCCAAAACTGTTATCACCGAATCACAGCACCCTAATGTTTATACAAGTGCATATACTTGAACTCACGGTGTGATTGGATAACATGGGTACTATCTCCAAGTTGTGGGACTTGCTACTTGAGATAGACCTCCAGAGAAAGTTGGTTCTTGCTCCTAAACTACCTACCACAATCTACTCTAATGTAGGGAAACTAACTATTCTAATCTAAATTTCCAAGGGACCAGGGAGAGAGAATGCATAAAATGAAAGCCTACACTAAAGCGGTGATACACCAGAAAAGGAGTGGTGAACACTTTCTTGTTCATGCAAATTGACACAATTTCATGAAATGCAACATGAAACATCATACACAAGCTGATAAGATGCAATTAGAGGTCTGAAATGAAGCAAGACAATACAAACAAAGGACTGAAAATTGATCACGAGTGCACTTTATTTGTCATTTCACTTTATCAAAATCCTTGCATTTGCAACATCAAAAAGAGGCAAAAACCTGTTCTGATCATGAAGAAGGTTTGATACTTGCAAAAATCACTTGTTGAAGGTGAAAGAAGAAGCATTATCAAAAAATGTCCCCCTAAAAAATGAGCCAAATCGGCTTTTTACTGATGCATGGGTCGAGCCCAGGAGAGAGAAAACATGTAAAAAACATGGGAGCCATTCCTCATTGAATGAAGATGCATTAAAATAGCATGGGCATCCTTACAGACCCATGCCATGACATTTTGGCCATCTTTGGAGAAGAATGCGACCCATTTTGCATTAAAGCTGGTTGTTGAAACGTCATTTTAGCCATTACCACGTGCCAGAGACGTTTCTTGATTTTATCTCTCCAAACTGAACCAAAATGCAAAATTGACCCTGGAATCATGTAGATAATTTCACCATCTTTCCATTGATATAAAGAACGTGAAAATCGAGCTCTGGATCGAAAGTTATGGCCATTTGAAGATTTAGGGCAAAAACAGGCCCAAAACGGATCGGCGGGAAAAAGTTTGAATTTTTACCCGTTTGGTCTTTGGAAAAATTTTTTCAAATTTTCCCCGCGCTCCACCACTTGGATGACATGTGGCGAGATTCCATTCGGTGGTGGGGGCAGTGGGCCAAAACTCGCCCTTTGGACTTTCGGCAAAACATTTTGCCAAAAATTCTAATTTTTTCCCCTCTCGCTGGGTCGATGGTGAAGACACGTGGTGAGATTTGATTCGTTGGCGGGCCCATGGGAAAAATTTTACCTTTGAAAACTTTGACTGAAACTTGGAAAATTTTCTAAGTCCTTCTCTTTTCCGCCACTTCTGGGACACATTCTCCCGCATCGGCCGATTCGGGCTTCCTTGTCCCTGCTTGCGGCTTTTCACCTTTTCGCGTCTCACGCGTCCCTCGCGTACTTTTGTCATTTATCCGGATGAATATCTCGAACCGAAATGGTATCTTTTGGCAAACCGGTCGATTCGTCCCAAATGCATACTTTTGTCTTTGTCCCCGGACGAATATCTCCGAACTGCCCGAAATGGGATCTTCTTTCGGCCAAGCCGGTCGATTCGCGTCCATGCGTACTTTTGTCTCATTTGTCCCCAAACCATGCGAAACAAAGACTTAGGTGATTTTCTTGCTTTGGCCCATTTTGGCTTTTCGCGTCCCAAGCGTCTCGCAGCGTCCCAAGCGTACTTTTGTCGGCCATTTTGCTGTCCAAGCTCGGTATGTCCCAAGCTATCAACCCAGAAACAAGACTTAGTGACTTTTCTTGCTTTGCCATTTCGGCTCCAAGCTTGGTATGATGAACCTCGGTATGACCGAACCCTTGGATGTTATCGAAATGCTTTAAAAGCAGTCCTACTGACCTTATTTTTGCATTTTTTCCATTTTTTTCTAACTCGTTGGGATTTCTTCTTGGATGGGAGAGTTAGAAAAAGGCCGAGGGACCCAGAAAAACATGATTTTGGGCCTCGAATCAATCTTACCCAAGTATAAAGACAAAAAATAATGGGAGCCACTCGAGGAATGTATACTTCATCTTTTCCTTTCCCTTGGCTATAGAAGTAGACATAAAATTTTAATTTTGGAATCTTTAATACTTTTCAAGAATTCCAAAACCCAAAATGGATAGTTTGAAAAATGGAAAACAAAAACACCAAAATTTTGAAGCAAATAGTTACGAAGAGAAGAGTATGGTTTCCAAAAATTCCAACCTCCAAAATGTCAATTCTCTGAACTCTAAAAAACAAAAAATTCAAAAATGCCAACCTTTGAACCCCGAATAATTGAGAAATGTCGAAAGGGCGAGGCTTCACCAAAGGCATGGAAGGTAAGTAAAATACTCAGGAGGATCTTGATGAAATTTACACGGATGCCTATAAAAAAATTGGATTGTTAAAGGAAACATGGTGGGCAATGATATTTTCATCTTCCAAGGTATATAAAGAGGAACAAAAAGAAAAATATGAACAAGGAGAAAACAAACCACAAAGATCTTAAACCAAAAAGAAAATAACCTAAATAAAATACCTCGAAAATGACGTTGAAAAGTACAAGATACAGTAAAAACTAGATCGTCAGAGCAAAATGCCAGTGAAAATGATAGGTAAAATCATGAGTTTAAATAGAAAAACCCGACATTAATGCCTAGATTTTGACACGTATGGAAGTAGGTAAGGATTAAGTGCACAAAGAACTCTGAAAATCGAAACCCAAAAATCTGAAATTCCAAATTTTTAGAATTTATAAGTTTCAGACTTTAGAGATCAGGAGTTGAAAATCATGGAATGGTGATGGAAAACTACAAAACACAAAACTCGAAAATCCAAAATTTTGTACTTTCGAGAATTTTAGACTTGAAAGTTTGAAAATGATAAAAACCAAAAATGGTTGGCAAAGTTCTTAAACACGAAAGCTTGAAAGTATGAAATTTCAGACTTTGAGTTTAGAACTTCAAACTCCAAATGATATTTTACCCAAAATGTGACATATGGATTCTAAAATCGAAATCCAAATTAAAGCGAAATATTCGAAAACCCGAAAGCCCAAAAGTCCAAAATTTCAAACTTTCAGAGTTTTGGACTTCGGAACTCAAAAAGCACAATTTCAATTCTTTGTCATAAAATTTCTGAAAGGGAGAAATCCCTAAAACCCAAAAGCCCAAAAATTTTGGATTTTCAGAATTCGGAGAATCTCCAGAAACTACTAAATACTTCCGAGTGAAGGATTTTCAAATTTTTATTTTGATCAGTTTTAACATCTGTTTCTCAAGGTATATTTTAAAAGTTAACAATATTGATTAGGTGATATGATTTCAATTGTTAGATATTTGAATGCATTAATGAATTGATTAATTTATTGCTTTGATTGGTTACTTGTAGAGAGGTTTTATGCTAGTTAACCCCAAGTTAGGTCATTAGAGGCAATCAATAGGAATTTATAAACAATTGCATGAAATGATTTTATGTTTGTTTCCCCAAAGTTAGGTCATTAGGGATGTGATCAAATATCACATGGAGAAATTATATGTTTTTTTCCTAGGTTAGGTCATAAGGGGGAATAAATGGTGAAATGTTGTAGTGTATTAGTAAATGTTTGTAATTGTTGAATCAATAGTGTTTGTTTGAACGCATGGTGATATAAGGGGAATTTTAAGATGACCCCAATTATATGCCCCCTTTTGAAAAAATGGGAAGTGATGATAAGAACGAATGTTGAGCCGAAAGCAATCCCGAAATAGGTAGAATTTAATAGAAATCACCAAAAGTGTATAGATTAGATGAGGAACAATGTCAAGGAGAGATAACACAGTGTAATGTGTATAATACTATTGTAATTTTAATTCGCAAAGAACTCCCCAAACAAGGTGTAAATTGGATGGAAACCATCAAGATATGAAAAATGTCATGTAGTGTGCAATAGTTATGAGGATAAGCGCAAATTAATGACCATATAAAGTGGGTGATGAAAATTAACTATAAATAGTAAGTTGAAAAAGTGATTAGTTACTTCATTTGCATTTTTCACAAGTATGACGGTGACCTCTTAGTGTGTAAGGATGTAGGAAGTGAGAGAACCACAACCAAACTGATTTGAGATGGTGGCATTCGCTGTAGCATAAAAATGACGATGAATTTGGTAAGTGCATGAATTATTTGAAAAATGAGTGTATATTAGTTGTTTTTGTTAAGTTTTTACAAATTTGATATTTTTTATTTTCTTAGCATTTTAGACCTACACAAGAGTAGTGAGGGTGCTAGTGGCCCTAGGGACAAGAGTGCCTAGACACGGGCATTAGTGTCCTACTCTTGAGCACCCCAATCTTGCATATGGATGTCCTTGTCTAGAAAGTGTGTATTTGGTCTATAATGGTGAAAATCATATTTCTAGTGTACAGTAATGTGAGAAGTGAGTGTTTTTGGATTTGAATAGTGTTATAACACTACTTTTATTATTGTTCTATGTTTTGTAGAGGGATATAAAATGTAAGGAATTTTGCGGTGGTCATCACTTGAGAACTTTGCTTAGGTTGGACTGTCGATGATGATTGGGATGTTATGGACCATACCGACTTGCAACATATAGCGAGATGGGGGATGTGCCCCACAATATTCCTATGTTGACAACCTTATATGAGATATGGCATACAAATACTTGTACATTCTAGTTTTCTATTGGTGAGATGACCGTGACATTGGAGAATGTGTATCACATACTTCGGATTTGCTAGTTTTTGGGGAGAGAGTCCATGTTATACCATTAGAGGATATGGAGAGATAGATGCGAGTTGTTAGATGGTATTTTGTGGGGACTTGAGTATCTTCGAGGCCCCTATTAGTTTAGATGTTATCTTAAGGTCAATAGTTCCATGCTTACTGAAGTTCATAGTAATTTTTATTGCTTCATCTATCTATGTAGTGGGAGGAGGTGTGGGCATCTTGTATAATATGCATGACATATGTCATTGGATAGAGGAGGAGAGTACTAGATATGCATAGGCATGATGCATGCCTGGCCAAAATATATAGATATCTATACATGTTTACTCGGTATGAGCATGGAAGTGGGATAAGAGAAACCACACTATTGCATGTATGGGTATATGAGCATATAGCCGTGTTGAGGCCAGTTGGAGGTCCACGAGCAGAGTGGGCTAGGACAGATATATTTGCGAGGAGGTGGATTAATGTGCATGGGCATAAGATGGACACTGATACTTATAGGGCATTGATAGATAAGATGGGACCTGAGGAAGTTTTATGGAGGCCATACCATGATTATGGAGGATGGCCGGAGGATACTATAGAGTTAGTGTATACATAATGTTGGTACCCATATTTGGTCCTATTAAATCCAAGAAATTTTAAATTTTTGTGTACTTAATATTGATCTGTACCTAATTTGAGCCTTTTTCTCATCCGGGATTTATTTGGATTTTGAATAAGAAGTCTTTGAGGAGTGTTTATTATTTTCTAATCCATCTTAGGAAAGGTCGGGAGTATTCTTGTCCCCGACAAGAATATAAGGCACAAGAATTGTTTACCCCGAAATAACTTTGAAGGTTGGTTTTGCTAATGGATATGATAGAATTTTCATGGCCAAAGGATGCATTTTGATCCCAAAGTCCGTAATAAAGAGTTCCCAAAGGACCGTATTTCTGTAGATAAATGAGTATATAACATAAATAAGAGTACAAGATGATCTCCAGTGCAACATCGTAATGAGGTAATATGTGAAAACAAAAGCTCGGGAAGCTGAGCAAAAAGGAAAAAAATCTTATGATTCTTTGAGACATGTAATTGGTAAAAGAAAACCGAGGCCTAATGACTTAGGTACATGGAATAAGCATATGGCATACACAGGAGTGGAGAAAGAAATGCATTTCACATGTTACAAAGACAGGTGTGTGGATCATTTTACAAAATTCATTTGAAGCTTGTTAAAAGGGGCTCATTAATGAAGTATCCCTATGGGAGTAAGGCCCATTAATGTGAATGACTTGTGTAATGGAGATACATAAATGATAGGACGTGAAAATATTGCAATGGTTGAAAATAAGAAAAAAGCTTGAGAATTATAAAAATTCCCCACGAACGCAATCTTTGGCATTAATGCATGAATCCATGAGTAGTTAATGTTGTAACTTGTTATAAAGTATTCTACTAGTACTAAAAGTGTTTGATGTTCTAAAGGATTTTCAAAAGGTATTGATGTTCTAAATTATTTTCATATTTTGGTTATAGTAATTTTCAGATCGGGTTCCTATTAAGCGAGAAAATTTGTTAAGGAAAAATTGATGGACTTCTTTCCAACTCTCGGGACTCTCGAGTCCCTCTACTTAACCGGTGCAAATGTAGTGTGTTCATTAATGAGTAAAAAGTTAGTTTTATCCTAGTAGCCTTTAGTGAGGATCCAAAAGGGGAACTCCAATGTCCCCTGCGAGTAAAAGATTGCATATATCTGTGAGGGAGGAATTTTCCTTGAAGCTGGGAAAGGGAGTGAGAAAGTTAGAAAAGAGAAACTAATGTTGCAAGTATAAATTCATAGACTTACATACACTGGGTCAGAAATTTCATTACATGAACTTGAATTTAGAAGAAAACAAATCTGCATAACAACAATAATACCAAATAACATTTAATGAGCATAAAGTACCACTAAACTCCTCAATTAAAAAAGGCTAAAATTTGTTCTTATTTTATTGAAGCTCAAGAAGAAATTGTACATAACATAGAAATGGAAGAAATTTTAGAGTAGGGAAAATTTAAGAATTTTTCTATCTCTTTCTTTGTCTTCACAAGAATATCTCTCTTGAATTCACAAAAAGAGATCCAAAATATAAGAAGTCTAAGAAGACCTTCAAATGAGGTGTTTTCTACAATTTATATAAGATAAGGAAAATATTCATCTTCCCAGGTGACTTTTCAAATACTTTAATATGAATTTAGACTATTCATGTTCCACTTAAATAGTTAAGTCCCTTTTATAAAAACAAGGCGACTCAAAGTTTACATTATGTTTCTAAAGTCACTTAAAGTTATATTAAAAGTGTAAATCTCAATGCAAAAATATAACATTGAGGAGAGAGAGTGTTAGGTGATAAGAGAAGAGAGAGAAAGAAGAGGAAGAAGAAGAAGAGAGAAGGAGGAATAATTATGTAGAAGACTAATCCACTATGGTGGATTTGATCTCGCTCTCGACATTTGGATTCCACCTCGCGCTCCTGAGAAGGCCTTCGTCCCTCCAAGATCCTTGCTGAAATGAGTTGTTGTAGGTTCCACTTTGTCGGCATGAGGAATGCGAATGTAGCTTAAGGTATTTTTCCATCCATCAGCCACACTATTGATATCTTTGCACTTCTTGAACCATGATGAATGTTTCTTTGCGATAAGTGCAATAGAGGCCCGAATCTCTGAGAGGAAGTTGAGGGTACCCTTAGTGAAGGACAATGGATTGCCTACCTCTTTCTTGACATATTATTCAAATGGAAAAATTAAATCATCGACGAGTTGTGTCATCACCCATTGCAGAGTCCTCTAAGTTTCTAAATTTTCCGATTTATACTATCCTACAACTTGTATGCTTGTTCCTCTTTTTCCTCCATCTCTCTATGATGGCTCGATTGATTGACTCAAACCTAATTTCCAAGGCCCTCATCCATACATGCGACATGTCTTCTAAAGGATTTTTAAAAATCTTCCTATCAATCAACTCTTGGTGATGAGTACTTCTCATTTCATCTACCATTGGACCTAGAGGTTCCCAATAGTCCCTTTCCTTCTCCAAGTCTTCCTTAACTTCCCACATCCTATTTGTTTCCGTACACATGTAAGTGAAGAGTTCAATCACTTCTAGGAGAAATGACTTCCCTTTTCAAAAATTAAGCGAGATCCATTTATTATTCACTCATCCCTCCATTGTGAACCCGTCGTCCTCACCTGATGGACTCTAGATTAAAGTTGTTGATGGGCACAACTTTCTCAATGGGGATTTTCACGTGGCATTGGGATCAACTCGATATTGCACATAGAATGAGAGAGTCCATATTTGTTCCTTTATTTCATCAATCTTTTCTTATACTCTTTATTTCTTGCATCCATGCAAGTGGGAGATTGTTGATACATGTGCAAAACCCCTTCACGAGTTTATGGTCTTAGTTGGATTGTTCTCATCTCATAGTCGGCTATTTGCATCTCATTCACTATCTTGATCAATTTTTGCTGAGCTACTTCAATGTATTGATTACCCATTTCCCCACCATAGAACTGTGAGGCCGTGTGGGCAAACATCTTTTTCTTTTCTTTATCCATTGAAATGATTTTTGATAGGTCGGGGATACCACTTGTTCAACAATGTGAGTGTCAGGGTAATTATTTCCCACATCCAAGTGAACATCTCATCAGATTAAGGTTCTATGACAATTGCATCAAAGGTTCCCTATTTTGGAGGAGGATGAAAATCATGAATGAGATAGGTATGGGTGTCAACCAGAGGTGAGACCTCTTGTGGTGGTTTGAATACTACATCTTGAACCATGTTTTCTTCATCCATTTGTTCTTTCTCCACTGGATATTCCTCCTACATTTATAAAATCAATTCTTCCTCTTGTAGTGATGTAAATGAATCTTCTTCTACCCTCACTTTCTTTGGTGACATTTTGTGATGGGGCCTTCTATTTCTATGGCCTTTCTTTTGAACTTACTCTGAGTGTTTGGAACTAGAAGTCACCTCTACAACTTTCAAAGATGACTAATAGGGGGCTTGCTTCGACTTGGAGGAATTCCTCATGATTTGGATGATCATGGTTTTATTCCTTTGGAACCAATTTCTTATTTTCCTCACCACCATCTTAGGTTTCTCCTTTATATCCCCTGATTCATGAATGTACCAATTGACTTGAGGTAATGGGGACATTTTGACTATCATGTATTCAGGTTCATACATCTTTGTCCCATCATCATGCAAAATGTCTTCATACCAAGAGAACTTAAATTTCTTCATCTCATTGAAAATCATCCTCATATGGTCCTTTTCACACACTTCAAATTCATCAACACAATTGGTGGAGTAGTCCTCGAATCGTGGCTCATGTTGCGCTTATAGGATGTAGAAAGAGTCGGGATCATCTTGGATGTCAAAATTAGGCCTGACAATGTAGGAATGCAAAGTCAAATGAGTGAAAGTGGCCTCTAGATGAGATGCATCATTTGATCTTTTACACGTGAATACCCTAAGAGAGATAGGAAATGAAATCAAATTCTTCTTCCTACTCCTAAGCTTTTCATTCACTTGAATGATTTTCTTGCAGAGCTCGAATAGTACAATTTTGTCACTAAGGTACTTGGGAAACCTTGGGGAAGTTTGATCAAAGCAAGAAACTTGTAAGTAGGAGAAGGTTGAGAATTGTATGAAGTAAGAGTCATAATTTTTAATCAGGGATGCCACTTGTGGAGAAATCTTAGCCTCCAAATCACCTTCCAAGATTTGAACTACATACATTTTGAATGCATCATTCATGTGAGTGAAATTCCTATGAATTTCCTCCATTACCAATTGCGGAAGCTTCTCAAACATAGGTACCTTAGCAATAATGTTCTACATGAGGGCCAATCCTTTGAAAGATCTTGAGCTAGCGAGGAGATAGAACAAGTAAGAATTCATGTGAAACTTATTTGTCATGGGTACCTAAAGTAGTTACAGATGGAGATTGTCATTAATGATCTACCCCAGTCAATTCTCCACTATCCTTTTGTCAATGTCAAGATGAAAAGTCCCATCCAATATTGGAAGTATCTTGTGCTTGCTTCATCCATAACTCTACTGAGGAGAGTGATGGCATCTAAATATCCTTCTTGAAACTCACACCTTGGAAGGTTCTTGGGAATCCTTGAGGGATTTATCCATGTATTCAACCACGAACCGTGTGCTACCCCCTTACATATTTCCCAATCATGCAAGGCCTTGTCCTTTGAGATGAAGACCATACTAGCTGATGTCAAGATTTTAATAGAGAGTGAGATTAAACTAGGACTGATGACCATCATCATTGTACCATTATCAGCTAGGATTGTCCTTGTTTTAGGATCATAGTGGTGATAGCAAGCCAGGACCAACTCCAAACATATCAGACACGGGGTTTCCTGTAACTACAAACAATCCACTTATGAATATCTCATCCTTGATCTTACATCATTCTTTGGTTGTCATGTTATCCCTTAGATTGGTGAGGTCCATGTATGAGACATCATTGTCTTTTAACTCATACTCACGGGAAAATGGCATTGTCGGTTTTGACCAGTCCACTTATGCTTCATGATGTCCTTAGAAAAAACAACTTACTATTTTTGGTAGGAGCTCATGGAACCACTTATTATTTTTAGTAAGTGTCAAATTTGGACCAAGATGCCCATTTTGATGAAATTTCAAATATAGTGTACCCTCGTGTCAGCGTCTCCTTCGTAGGTTCTTTTGTCAAAGACTTTCCCAAAATAGTAGTCCCCTATGCAAATGACCTACTATATTTAGAAAGTGGGCTTCTAGAGGTCATATTGACACAAAATGAAGTTTTCCAATATGGTTTTTCTCCCAATATCACCCCTTTGAAATTTCACGCTTACCCGATCAATAGTTTAGGAGATTTTAAATTTTTAAAGTTTTGACCGACATTGCTTTTGAACACAACAACCATGACAGAGCTCAAAATTGTAGGTCTGGTGTTCTCCTTTGTTTATGATGAAATTTACATTTTTGATATGTTTTTTCTCTTCTTATCTCACCGGTGAAATTTCTCCTTGATCTGGTTGTCGGTTTGTGGGAAATTGAACTTTTTCTTCATAGAGCCGGGAGTAAAATTGATTTTCTATGAGCACATCTAAAAATGGAAAGAGGGTTTGAAGGTGTGTTTGTAATGGTTTTGATAAATTAATTAATAGAAAAATATGGTTCATTGTTTTGTGTACTTGTTTGTAAGATCTCTTCGATTCTTTGTTCTATGACAATCAAGTTTTTAGGCTTTATTCTTCTCTGTTCTTCATATTTTCTTCTCAATTTGATGAAATATTCTTCTAAGACCTATATGCCATCATGGAGTAGAGGATAATGTTCTATGTTAGAGATGGTTCAAGGTTTAACAATGATGGAGGGGTGATAGGAAGTTGCAGAGGAAGCTATGCACGGGAAGGTTAGATGTTAGATGTTAGAAGCAGGAGGGATTTTAAAATTTGAAAAGTTTCAAAGGCATGGAGTGAGGAAAATTTTCATTTCCTTGATTTCCTTTAATCATTAAGGTACATGAGGGACATAAAATTTCATGCATTTTTGGTCGTAACATGTGGTGGAGATCCGACGGCAGGGGATGAAAGCTAAAAATAGCTTTAAAGCACTTGAGGGGCTAAGAAGCGGTCACATGAAGAATCATGAAGCTACCTAGAGGGGATAGGTGAATTTTTCAGACCTTGATATCCCTAAAAAAATTAGCATCGGGGACATCAAATTACATGGCATCCCAGAATTCGCCATGTGTCACTTGATCCGACGGTAGGGGATGAAGGCTCCACTAGCTCTGGGGAGCTAAAATGGCGGTCCAAGAGGTCATATGAGGATCTAGAGGGCTTATACGGGATGGAAAAAAAAATTGAGCTTGATTTAACTTTTCTTGAGGTATGTAAGGGACATGAAATTACACTAGGCTCTAGTGCCGACATGTGTCCCTTTAAAAAATTGGCTAACTCCTAAGCACGCTCTTAGAGGGAAACTTGAAACGACAATAACTTGAGTTCTTGATGGAATTTTTTGATGAAAATTTATATGATCTTGATTAAAAATGGTATTATAAATCCAAAGGTGGGGTTTTAAGTTCTTTATTCTTCCATTTTTTCCCCTGTAAAAATCATATTTTTTATATGGCTCGCTATTGTGAATGAAAACACCACTTATAGAGTTATTACACCAAGGTGTTGTGAAAGATATTATTTCACCATTTTGAAGGGATTGTAATTCCCTTTCCAATGATGTTTTTTTCTCTTAACTCCATCCAGAGCTCCGGGAATCACCTTCAGAAGCTCAGCAGTTGTTTTAGCCTATGCACTTACCTAGGCTTGTGAACCCTAATTTTGGTGAAACTGCCCCAACTTCTCCAAGTCCTTCCTAAATCTTCCTAAATCACTTTACATGATTTCCTAAGGCATTTGATTCAAAAAAAAATTCAGTTTGGCTTCTCTGTTATGCTTCATGGGGTTTCTTCATATTTAGGAAGGCCAATGATAGCCCTTCTTGCACTTTGCCCAAAACTTACAATTTTCAATGAAATCCTAAAATCACTTAGGGGGAATGAATGGAATTTAATAAATCACCTAGGGGGATGGGTTAACATAAATTGGGAGGTCATTTGGACTGACTAGGTAGACCTAGATTGTCTTAGAAAGGTAAAACTTTAAAAAAATAACACGGGGTATAGTTGTCATGCTTTGAAATTGTCAATTTCCTTGTTCAAATTTACATGACAATAATTGGCTCTAGCTTGGGGACATGACATGGGGGATCTAGAGTCTCAACTTCAGACCATTTGATCCATTGACTAGTACCTTTTCCATCACGTCATGTGGAGTTATGTAAAATTTACAAGAGATAGAGAGAGTGAAGAAAAACACACACACACACACACCCCAAAAATAACACACAAACACAACATGAAGGGAAACACACACAACGAGAAAGGGTAAAACACCTAAAAATAACCTATGGTATAGGGTGGGGAAAAATTACTTTTACGATGATACATTTTTAGGTATTGCCCACTATGAGGCAATTCTAGTTGTGTTCCATCAAGATATGAGAGTAGAAACACGTTCTCACCACAAGATTCACGAACCTCGAATGGGCCAAGCCATATAAAATAAAACTTTCCATGGTTTCCTTTAGATTCCCTTATTTTGTCCCATAGTAGGAAAAGGTCTCCAAATTTGAATTCTATTTCTTTGGCCTTCTTACTATTAGGAAATAAGGGATAAAATATGCTTGAATAATCCCTCACGAATCACAACAAGAGAAACTAATATGCGAGAATAAAATAAAACAACACAAAGAGACAAGTATTTAACATGGTTCACCCAATTTGGGCTACGTCCACCAAGAATCACTTGCTCATATTTTATTACAAGCCACCGCTCTCTCAATACAATACCAGATCCATTTAGAGCTATGCTCAACAAACTCTACAAAATTCACGGCCGAATTCAAAACACATTTGCAATAGATTTTCTTATACATCTATCATATGCATAAGACCATATAAATAGACAAGCATGCTTAAGCGAGTTTACAAAAACCGTGGGTATCAAAACCATGGGCAAAACCCGTCCCATAAACCTATGGGTCAAAAAACTCGCCCATATGAGAAAATCACGTTTCCCGATATGTTGGGTGCATTTTTCGAGGCCAAAAATTTTACGCCTAAAAAAAAAAAAAAAAAATTCGGGAGCTGCACCCCCAAACCCCTACTACTCGGGGCTATCACCTCTAGAGCCCGCTCGGGGCCGGCCTCGGCCCGGCCCCGAACCCTAGCGAGGATACATGAAAAGTGTACAGTACTCTTAGTGTATAGTCTTCAACACTTTCACACATGAAAACAAGCTCCACAACCTAACACTTTCCTAAGATATTATTCACTTTCAGTTGGTGTTCTTTGATACGATCCACCACTCAAAGTCTATTTTCTTCTAACTTCTCAAGAAATAGGATCCTCTTATCAATGGAATCCTTGTACATTTTGTCTTCAATTCCCTAGAGTAACTTGAGAGCGGCACCTCAACCATGATGGGAATTTCTTGTTTGACTCATTACAACAGTTAGAATGGTGACATACCTATTACCTTCTTGAGTAATCCTATCCACCCATAATGCATCATACAACTTCTTCTACCAATTCCTTTGGTTTTCATCCACGAGCTTGCAAATAATGATCACGATGTTTTTATTGCTTGATTTGGATTGTCCATTTCCTTTTTGATAGTAGTTTGATGAATGATATAAAGGGATTTTGTAGTATGTACAAAAATGTATCCAATTCCCTTGAAGATAAATAGGTAGTATTGTATGCTATAATCTTCTCGTGGCACTCCGAAATGTAATATGATATTCACTTTGATGAATTTGCATACCATTTAGGTGTTGGATTACTTGGTCGAATGGCCTCCACCCATTTTTGAAGTAGTCTATTACTATGAGCACATAGGTGTTCCCGTGCTTGAGTGAGGATTCGAACACCAATGAAATCTAGCCCCACTACTGAAATGGTTCTTTGATGACAACTAGCCTGAGTGGTAGTCCTACAAGCTGTGGTCTCCCAAAAATTGCTGACATACATCACATTTGGAAAACCATTCTTAAGTGTCTACAAAGAGGGTGGGCAATAATATCTTCCTTATAAGATCGGTGTGTGCAATGACCATCTTGAATAATGACTACCACAAAGCTTGGTGATGATATGTTTTAAGCAATTTCTGTTGTTCATTTTTATGCACCTTAGAAAGCATCAATTAAGACCTATTTTGTAAAGCATGTGGTTACAAATTAAAAAAAAATTCCTTCAACTTGATTTTTCTCCTTTTCTTGTAATCAAGATGAGGGGGGCATTATCCATAGGTTAGGTAATAGGAAATGTTGACATACCACTCATCAATAGTGGATATGAAGAGAACTTGTAGATTATCTTCAAAGTAAGTTGAGAAATCATAGTTGTCCTCCTTATGTTTAGCCTTAAGAGATTCATCTTTAATGATCAACCTACACAAACCATTTCCTTGTACAAAATTAGAGGATCAGATTTCCAAATCATACTCTTGAATTTTTGTAACCTAGTTTCCTCTTTTAGCTCTAGGATATTTTTGTGTCAAGATGGACTCAATTTCACTATCGAGTAACATCAACACAATTTGAGAGTTGAGTATGCAAAATATGACATTTTTACAGCCTTGACTACATCATAGGCATGTTTCTCCAACTGGTTGTAGTTTAGTTCATGCTTCTTCAATGGGTAGCTCATGAAAGAAATGGGTGCCTCTACACCTTCATCATTATTTTGGACTATAATGGTAGAGAGCATGTGTTCCGATGCATAGAAATACATGATGAATTCTTTTTGAAATCCAGAGACATGAGAGTTGGAGATTTGGCAATGGATTTCTTGATTTCTTCAAAAGTTTCTTTTCCTTTGTTATTCCATTTGAAGTTTAATTGAGGTTTCATCATGGTAGTGATGTGCTTTGTCAATTCTGTAAACTTTGGAATGAAGCGACGAAGGAAGTTTAACTTTACAAAGAAGAACTTAACTCCTTTCTTACTTGTGGGTAAAGACAATTCTTGAATGGCCCGTAATCTCTTAGGATCAATGTGCACTCCATGTTTGTTCACAATGTGCCCCAACAACTTGCCTTTGGTGACTCCAAAATTCACTTTTTGGGTTCAAAGATATACCATGCTTTCTACATTTTGCAAGTACCTATTCCAAATGATGAATATGGTCTCCCCTCTTTTTAGAGAAGACTATGAGATCATCTAGATATATCACTATGCAATGCTTCAAATATTTGAACACCAAGTCCATTTCCCTTTGGAACGTAGCTCTTGCATTGATCAAACCAAAAGGCATTCTGTTGTATGCAAAAGTACCCCAAGGTGTTATGAAGGTTGTCTTGGTATGATCTTCCTCTACCACCTTGATTTGGTTATACCCCAAGAATCTATCGAGCAGAGAGAGAATTTGTGATCTAGTGACCATTTACAAAATGTGATCCATAACTGGGAGCGGGTAGTTGTCTTTCAATGATGCCTAGTTCAAGTTGCAAAAATCTACACATATCCTTATTTCACCATTCTTCTTCCGCACTGGCACAATATTGGCCACCCATGTCAAGTGGTGGATGGGAAAGATGATCCTTGTATTGATCATCTTCATTACTTCCTTCTTAATAGTATCGATAAATTTAGGATTATACAACCTTTTTTTACTTGAATGGCTTGACATTTGGATTCAATGGGATCTAGTGATTCATTTCCTTCGGATGGAAGGATTTGGTATCATCATAGGAGTAGGCCAAGAAATCTGAATATCTCTTGAGAAATGAAACAAACCATCTCTTCTCCTCAGGTGAACAACATTTTCCGATATTGACCATCCTTAGGCTGTTCTGGAGTGCCAATATTCTCCTTCTCAAAATCAGATGGACACTAAGAAGATTTCTTTTATTTTTCTTGAATGAATCTATCATGCTTTTTGAAGAGGTCCTCAAGAGAAAATAGGACTTTATGGATCTTATTTCCTTTCACAATGATCACTCCAATTCCTTCAATCCCTTCTTTCTCTTCTTCGGTTACCACTTCTCGGTGTGGGTTCTCACTTCCTTCAAAGAAGAGATTATTGAAATTATCTCTTTTCTCCAAGAATGCTAGAAGCTGATTATCATCATTGAAGACCTACCAATGATTTTCATTATCTGGTACACTAGGCTTGAACACCATCTCAATGGTTACTTTATCTTTGCCAAAAGAAGGATGAGGTGTTACTAGGGAAGATGACACTACAAGGGAATCAAATTTTTCATTCTTCTCTCTTGGGATAGACTCGATGGAAAATGCATCAAAAGACTCAATGCAATCCCATAATTTGTTTCTATAATGACGAAATCTTGTATTTTTACTCGAGTATTGTTGTTGTATTTACTTTACTATTACCTCTACATCACCTTGGCATTTTAGCTTCTTGATCCCCATATCTTCTGCTACGCCCATGCCCAAGAGGAGAGATTCATACTCTGCTTGTGGGAAAATGGGTATGCTTTTCTAGAAGGAGAGTACAATACCACGCCCACTTGTAAACTCGCACTAGAGTGACTGCCATCAAATTCCATTGTCCAAACTTGGTCTTCTTCCTCCTCCATAAGAAGTGGAAAGTTCTCATATTTTTGGATGTGAGGAAGTAATTGCCTAGCCCATTGTCTTGAAATATAATGTTTTCCTTTGGATCATCATACTTTCATACCATGTACTTCATATTCCTCACTGAAACAATTTATTAAATTTTCCCTTCACCAGGATAGTTGCGAGATGACCAGGTCCATTTTTATTTCTCCACCCTAATCTCTGGAAAATCTACAAATCAATAGAAAACCAAAGGATGCTAGAATGTATACCACTAGGATGGTGAGGAACACCTTCTTATATGGAAAATTATCTAATGTTACTGCACATCTTTGATTCTTCCTACCAATGGAACTTGTTTGGATTCCATTGATTAGGAAGTGCCATTTTCTGAATCAAGGTTAGGCCTAGAGAATTTTAAAGCTGTGTGGGCATCACATTATATGAGGCTCCAGAATCTTTGATGAAATTATTTAGTTGGAAGCCTTTAATGATGAGTGATATGTAGAAATTTTCAAGCTCGTTAGTTTTGGATGCACCGAGGGCTAACATGTTTTGAGAAGGTGGTGTGAATGGTGTGGGAGTAATCCTTTGGAATTTGGACACGAGGCTATAGGATTACCACCACGGACTACATCAATGAACCTATCAAATTGGGCAGGTTACGTTTATAGATATTCTATTTTTATGATTTGGAATTTAGTTTTTATTGCATGTTCCAAAAATTCAAATGGGATTATGGTGGGTAAGGAAGAGGTTACGGAAATGATGAGAATATTTGCATGGTGAAGGTTTTTCTACTTTAGGGATTGTATTTTATTTCATGGGCATAGTAGTTGGCTTGGAAGGAGATGGGAATGTAGGTTTTGGTGGGACCTTAGATGTTTTTTCCAGAAAAACATTTGAAGGAGAATTATTTTTAGCAATTTTTGAGCTGGGAGAAGGACTAGATGACTTACTTGGCATGGCAACATGATCCCTCCTAACTAGTGGATCTGGTTTCTCTTTAGTTGAATCCATAAAAGGTGGCTGTGGTAATCTTTTGTTCATGATTTTATTTTGGGAACCTTCGTAAAATAATCTTCCTTCTTCTTCTTTTCCTTCATTGCACCCATTGAGGATGAAGCACCTTTCTTGGACTATGTGTGAGTGAAAACTACACATGAGAAGCTTGGATATTCATCATCATCATCATCATCTTCATCATCAATGTACTTAATTAGGCCATTGTGCGTATCACTAAAAACTTCCTTGACCTCAAGAGAGTTATCATCGTCATCCACATTTTATTCTTTAGGTTCTTCAATTTCCACTTCCTCCTCTAGTTCTTCGGTGTCATAGGAGGCATTGACTGATGGTGCTTTGAGAGAAATCCGACGAGGAGGTGGAGCAATCCTTGGTCTATTGGGAGGATTTGAATTCCTTGGATTGTTCCACATTGTGATCTTGGAAAGATATTTTTCAAGGAAACCAAGTCATTTTCCATTTTTAGAACATTGGGTCCATGGTGGTGAGCCTAAATTCTAGCCTTTTTATCTTTCCATTTGGGCCTTTCACTTTACTAGACATGATTAGATCATCATTGGTTTCTATCGTGAAGTCCTGAGATTTTCTCAATTTTCTTGGTTGGGCTCTTCCGAGGAATAAACCTAGTCTCGAAGGTAAGGAATTGAGGAATAATCTCTTCAAATTATTTTCAAAAGGCACCACGTCTTCAGGAATTCTTGTTATCACCTTGTCGTATTTTTCTACGAAGTATCTCATTGATTTGGATATTTCCTTCTTCTTTTGAACCAATTGGACCAAGAGATCCTGGAAGTCTTATGCTTTCTTGAACCTATGTTCGAATGCATTTATTATATCTTCCTAGCGGTGTGACAGACCTCGGGGTAGCATGTAGAACAATTCGACATCTTTTTCTTGAAGTGACTCCACAAAGAGATAGAATGACAAATATTCATGCAAAGGCCCAATACATTGCAAGCGGTGATAAATTATGCTACATGTTCTTCGAAGTTGAGAACCATCCTCCGAATTTTGGAAAGTTTTTTCTTGAGCCTTTTAATATCTCATGAAGTGGTTGAGAAAGGGCAAGTGGGCGATTTTTTTCCCCATGGTACATTAGGCCTATGTCTTCATGATCATGATCCACCATTCTGTTTTGGATTCTATCTTTGAACCTCTCTAATTTTTTACTTCTTCTACTTCTCTTGCATTGGCTTCAAATTCAACTCTTTTAATTTTTTCAATTTGAGCTCTTATTTCAGCTTCAGCTCTTACTTCTCTTTCTCTAGATTCTTCTTTGGTTTCTATGTTAATAAAATATTCAAGATTATCGTTCGTGTATGGGAACTCAACGTCCAATGGATTGAAAATTATTTGAATTCTAATGTGACCATTTGTGTGATGAAAGTTAGACCTCGAATTCGGAGTAACTCTTGTCTTCTTTGAATCTCTTCAAAATTAGGATCATTTTGTCCTCCTTTTCTTTGTTGTCAAGTGTATCTTCTATCTACCAACTTGGAGATTTATGCTCTTCTCTGTGGTGCTTGAATTTTTCTTTGTCTTTCAAATTCAACAGTAGCATGTTCTTCTTCAAGGTTGAGTATTCTCATAGTGATGAAGTAATGGTTGACACTTTTCCTATTATGCCAAATAGCCTCTTGTAAATATGAAGTAATATCTTCTTGAATGTGGAAGAGTAGCTCAAGTATTTCAACAGGAGGATTTCCTAGAATAGCCATGGTTTACAGACATGAGGCTCGGATAGCTATTCAAATTCCATATTTTTTTGAATTTTTTTTTTTTTTTGTATTTTCAAGATAGATTTTTGGGTACAAATGCTATAAAATCTAACCCATGGTAGGCACCATAAACTTTTGGTGATAAAAATTTTTGGGGAAAAATTTATGGACTTCTTGCCAATGCACTAGGATTTTAAGTCCCTCTACTTAATTGATGCAACTTTTGTATGTACATGCGTGAGTAAAATGTGAGTTTTATCCCGGTGGATTTTTGGCTAGGAATCCAAAAAGGGCACTCCACCGACCACGTGGAAAAATATTGTAGATATTGGCGAGGGAGAAATTTTCTTGGAAGGCGGGAAAGGGAGTGAGAAAGTTAGAAAAGAGAAATTAATGCTGCAAGTAGAAAATCATAGACTTGCATACACAGTCAGAAATTTCATTACATGCACTTGAATTTATAACAAAACAAATATATATAACATCAACAAGACCAAATAGCATTTAATGAGAAAAAGTACCACTAAAATCCTCGGTCAAAAAAGGATAAAATTCCTTCTTCTTTTATTGAATCTCAATCAGAAATGTTACATAGCATAGAAACATAAGACATTTTAGAGTATGAAATATGGAAGAAATTTTCTATCTCTTTGCTCTCTTCTCAAGGATATCTCTCTCATGAATTCACAACAAACAGCTCCAAAATATAAGAAGTGTAAGAAGATCCTCAAATGAGGTGCTTGATACAATTTATAGAAGATAAGACAATCCTCATCTTCTCGATGAATTTTCAAATACTTTAATCTGAATTTAGACTATTCATGTTCCACTTAAATATTTGATTCCCTTTTATAAAAAAATGTGACTTAAATTTTACATTATATTTCTATAGTCACTAAAAGTTATACTAAAAATGAAAACCCTCAACCCAAAAATATAACATTGAGGAGAGAGAGTGTTGGTTGAGAAGGGAAGAGAGAAAGAAGATGAAGTAGAAGAAGAAAGGAGGATGAATTAGGTAGAAGAATGAGCTGCTATGGTGGATTTGATCTCACTTCCTAACTCGCTTCCACCTCGCACTCCTGAGAAGGCCTTCATCCCTCCAAGCTCCTTGCTGAAATGAGCTTCTAAAAGTTCCACTTTGTCAGCATGAGGAATGTGAATGCAACTCAAGGTATCTATCCATCCATCAGCCACACTATTGATATCTTTACACTTCCCAAACCATGATGAATGTTTCTTTGTGATAAGTGTAATAGATGCCCGAATCTCTCGAGAGGAGGTCAAGGGTACCCTTAGTTCAAAGGAAAATGGATTTCCTACCTTTTTCTTGAAATATTCTTCAAATAGACTAAAAAAATCATCAACATATGTGTCCTCGCCAATTGCAAGTACTCCAAGTTTATGATGTTTTTTATTTATAATATCCTTCAAATTGTATGCTTGTTCCTCTTTTTCTCCAGCTTTGTGATGGCCCGATTGATTTCCTCAAACATGATTTCCAATTCCCACCCCCATACACATGAAAAGTATTCTAAAGGAGTTTCAAAATCTTCCTGTCAATCAACTCCTGTGGTGAGTACCGCTTATTTAATCTGTTGGATGTGGAGGTTCCCAATAATCCCTTTCTTTCTCCAATTATTCCTTAAGTACCCATGTTTTATTTTTTATCACACACATGTACGTGAATATTTTGACCACTTATTGGAGCACTCGACTTCCCTTTTTCATAAATTAATTCAATCCATTCATTATTTATCGCCCATGCATTTTTAACACGTACATCCTCCGATGGAATATAGATTAAAGTTGATTATGGGTACAAATTTTTCAATAGGGATTTTCATGTCCTTGGGATCAACTAGATGTTTCACATAGAATGAAAATTTCAATACCTTTTCCTTTAGTTCATCAATCTTCTTCTTATACTCCTTATTCCTTGCCACTATGCAAGCGTAAGATTGTTTATACTTGTGTGAATTACCTTTGTGAGTTTCCAGGTCCCGGTTGGATCATTCTCATCTCACGGTGTTCCAATGTCATCTCATTAAATGGCTTGATCAATTTTGGTAGATCTACTTCAATGTATTGATTACCTATTTCCCCACTATAGAACCGAGAGGTCGTGTGGGTGAACTTCCTTTTCTTTTATTTTAGTGAGATGATTGTTGATAGGTCAGGGGATGCCACTTGTTCAATAGTGTGAGTGTCAAGGAAAATTTTTACCACATCCAAGGGAGCATCTCATTGTATTTAGGTTCTATGATAGGTGCATAAACTACTCCATGTTCTAAAGAAGGAGGAAAATCCTTAATAAGAGAGGTATGGGTTTCAACAAAAAGTGAGTCCTCCCTGTGGTGGTTCAAAGAATGGGTCTTGAACCATGTGTTCTTCATCCATTTGTGCTTTTGCCACTGGATCTTATTCCTACATTTCTGTAATCAAGTCTTCCTCTTGTAGTGATGCAAATGAATCTTCTTCTTCCCTATCCTTCTTTGGTGACTTTTTGTGAGGGGAGGTTTCCATTTATGTGGCCTTTCTTTTCAAACTTTCTCCAGAGTGTTTAGAACTGGAATTCACCTCTACAAATTTTGAAGATGACTGATGGGAGGCTTGCTTCTAACTTGGAGGAATTCCTCATGACTAGATGATCACAATTTTCTTCTTCTAGAACTAACTTCTCATTCTCCTCACCACATTATCATTCCACTCCTTTGTATCCCTTGATTAATGAATGTACTAGTTGACTTGAGGCAATGGGGAAATTTTGACTACCATGTATTCAGGGTCATACATCTTTGTCCCATCATCATGCAAAATATCTTCATACCAAGAGAAATTGAATTTATTCATCTCATTGACTGTCATCCTCATATGGTCCTTTTCATGCACTTCAAATTCATCAGCACAATTGGCCTAGTAGTCCTCAATTTATGGTTCATGTTGTAATTCTGGGACATGAAAATATTTGGGATCATCTCAGATGATGAAATTAGGCCTAGAAATGTAGGAATGTAAAGTCAAATGAGTGATAACACCTCCATATGAGATGCATCATTTGATCTTTTGCACGTGAATACCCCAAGAGAGATATGAACTAAAATCAAATTCTTCTTCTTGCTCCTAAGCCTACTATTCACTTGAATTATTTTCTTGTAGAGATCCAATAGTACAATTTTCTCGAAGTAAGTTACTTTGGCAACCTTAATAGATTTTTTTGAATCCACCAATTTTGGGGTTAGCACACCTTTTGATTATACAAATATATTAATAAGATCTAAGCATAAAAGTAATCAATGAAGAAATAATACAAAATATTTAACGAGGTTCACCCAGTGTGGGCTACATCCACCAAGAGATATCCAATTTATTATCACATAGGATATACAATGAAGATTTGCAATCTTCCACACCTTCTTGAATGTCATGTACTTTCTTCTCTACAAATTTCTCTTTTTATCTCGAAGGAAAAATTCTCTCTATTCTCAATTGAATTCACCTTTCTAAACCCTAGCTTTATGATTATATATGCATCTACAATTTTAGGGAACTTTCACTATGTAATTGTAACCATTAGATTCACTTTACAAAATAATATAGATCTAATTCCACCAACTTAATTATAATAGTCACACATATGAAACTATTGTCAGTTAGCCTTAACCAATACCGTTATCTCAGTAACCGATGTCGCTTCCTCCTTTCCTGACCAATATCAATCCATGGGTGACCAACGACGGTTTGTCAACCGATGTCGGTTACTGTGTATTCCAGCAAGTCTACAAAAGCATGCCAGTGAAGTGATTAAGCTCCATAACTCAAAAATCTCCCACTTGGAGATAAATTGTTGCATTGTACCATATAGATCCATCCTATGATCCTTTCCTTTGGCATGTTTCTCCCTCTTCAAGTCTCAAACTCAAAGACCAATAGAAGTGGAGTGTAGCTCCAACTTCTCCTTTATCAATGGATTCGTTAGCATATCCACAGGGTTCTCCTTTGTATGAATTTTCTCAACTTCAGTTGCCCATCCTCCAATACCTACCATATGAAGTGATATCTCAACTGAATGTGTTTCACTCTAGAATGAAACACTTGAGTTATTTTCTAGATGAATTGTACTTTGACTATCACTATACAATCTGCCATCCTCTTACTCTTTCCCAACTCTTTCATGAACCTTGTCATCCATATCATCTCCTTATTATCTTCATGTAGTTGCAACATACTAGATATATGTAGTAGACAAGGCCACAACCTTCTATGCAATATAGAAATACAACTAACTTTCATGCTACCTACTATGTAAACATATCAAAGTGGTGCTCCTCCTTCCATCCAAATCACCATACATGTCCGAATCCACATAGCCATGCAAAAAAGTATCGACCCTCCATGGTACAATGTATCTTTGCATGTCCCTCTCAAATACCGAGAATCCATTAAACTTCTTTCTAATGCTCTTTACCTATATTAGCCCTTAATATGATCACAAATCCCACTACATGTGCAATGTATGGTCTGTACAAACCATAACATACATCAAACTCTCAACTCTTTGAAGCATATGGAACTCATACCATGTACTAAACCTCCTTGTGTGATGTAGGAAACTTATCTTTTATCAATTTGAAATGTCTGGCCATAGGTGTACTTACAGGGTTTTGAATTTTCAAATTAAACCTTTCTAACACCTTAAGGATATAATTCTCTGAGAAAATACAACTTCCTATTTTCCCTGTCTCTATGAATTTACATGCCAAGGATTCTCTTTGCAGCTCCCAAATCCTTCATTGTAAATGTGTGAGTTGTATTTTCTTTAAGCTCACTAGTGTCCTACATACTAGATCCTACAATAAGCATATCATCCACATACATTAACAAAATAATATATCTCCCAATTCCAAACATCTTGAAGTAAACACAATGGTCAAATTCACATCTCAAATAACCATGCTCATGCATGAAACTATCAAACCTCATATACCATTGCCTTGGAGCTTTCTTGATCCCATATAGGATCTTTTTCAATCTACACTCAAGTTTCTCCTTACCCTTAACTTCATACCCAAGCAGATGATTCATATAAATATCTTCCTCTAAATCACATGAAGAAATGTCATTTTGACATCAATTTTATCTAAATGAAAATCCTCTACTACAACTAAACTTGATATAGTACAAATAGAATTCATCTTTATAAGAAGAAAAAATATTTTACAAAAGTCAATACCTACTTTCTATCCAAATCCCTTTACTACAAGCCTTTCCTTGTATCTCTTATGTCCACCCTCTTCTTCTTTGATCCTATAAACCCACTTGTTTTTTAATGCTCTTTTACCTATTGGTAACTTAACCAAATTCCATGTTTGGTTCTTCTCTAATGATTCCATCTCCTCATTCATGCAATGCTCCCAATACTTGTGGGATTTATCCTGCATTGCTTCTTCAAATCTTTCTCGTTCACCACTATCAGACAATAATAAATAAGCCAAGGAAGGTGAAAATATTTTCAAATGTCTAATTACCTTTTGTAACCTTCTCTTTGAGATTTGGGATGGTGGAGACTCAATCTACTCATCCTATAGATTTGTATCTACTTATGAAAGTGGTGACACCGGTCACGTTCTACCGATGCTAGTTTGGCTAACCGGACGTCAATCTATCTCTACTATAATCGATGCCGAGTCTGAGAGGACCAATTCCGGTCGGGGTAAACCGATACCGATTATTGTGTAAACTGTAAGCGTTAATTTTGGATCGAGAGTTATATTTCATCCACTAACTTCTCCACCAATTCACCTTTGGGTACCAAAAATTGATCTGTGTACATTCTCTTTTCATTCCAATCAATTTCATGAATCCTAATTATCTTAGAAACTTCTAAATCCCAAAACTAGAATCCAAAATCACCAAAGCCATAACAAATAAAAGTACATATTTTGGATTTAGCATCCAATTTCTTTCTATTTTCCTTATTAATATGTAAAAATATTCTAATCCAAATACTAAGAAGAAAAGAAAGATCTAGATATTTTCCAATCCAATATTATTCTAGTATTCCACCATTCAGGGAATTTGAAGGTCCATAGTTAATCAAATAAACCATCGTGTCTACTTGCTTCCACCCAAAACTATAAGGGAAATATAACATGTATCCTCATCCTTCTAGCATGTTCCATGATTATTATTTTCATTCTCTTTGCAACACTATTCTCATGTGGTGTTCTAGGAACCATCCTTTTCTGTGTATTCCATTTAATCGAACAATAATAATTGAAATCCTTTTGTAGTACTCACCACCATTATCAGATCTAAGGAACTTTAAATTTGAATTTGATTCATTTTCAACAAGGGCTTTCCATCTTTTAAAATTTTCAAAAACATCATATTTACGATTAATACAATAAACCCATACCTTTCTTGTGGCATCATCAATGAAAGTAACATAGTATTGGGATCCTCCATGAGAAGCTACCTGGGCTAGTCCCCACAAATCTAAGTGTACAAGCTCCAATTTATGATTCTTATTTGTTTCCCTAACTTTGAGAAATCTCACTCTCTTCTGCTTTCCAAAAATACAATGCTCATAGAAATCAAGATCTACATTCCCCTTTCACTCATATGGCCTAGCCGATTATGACACATGTTTTTATCTAAATTTGAAGTAGATAGAATAGAAAAGGAATCGATTATACAAGTATACAAATACAATGATCCTACATTCCTACCTCTTTATACAACAAGATATCCCTTTGTAACTTTAAAATTTTTGGTTGTGAGTGTAACCATACAACCAGTTTCACACAATTATCTGTAGAAATTAGATTTATTTTAAGGCTTGGAACATGCCTCACATATTTCAATATATATGTATATCATTATGAAATTTAAGATGAACTTCACCTCTACCCATAATATTGCATGGTTCATCATCACCTAATTAAACATGCCCAAAATTACCCTTGACATAATTTCTGAAATAACCCTTATTAGTGGTTGCATGGAAAGAAACTCCTGAATCTAAAATCCATAACTCAATTTTATTATCCAAGGAGATAATTAGGGCATCTTATATTACCTCTTTATGCAACATTTTCCTCTTTACCTTTCCTTGGTACATTCTCTTTGTTTTTCTTGAACCAACAATCCTTCTTTGCTTGACCTTTCTTTCCACAATTCCAACATATTAGACTTTCATTTCCCATTATTCTTTCTCTTGGATCTCTCCTTCTACCTTCCCCTACTTTCTACATTCAAAGCATTCCTAGATGATGATTTTCCTATGCTTTTCCTGTGTATTTCTTCATTTGGGATTATTCTAACCACATCGTCAAACTTTAAAACATTAGTTGTAGATGTTGTATTAATAACAACCATTACCAATTTATCCCAACTATCTCACAAAGATCATAGTAATAAAAGTGCTTTCAATTCATCCTCAAATGGAATACTAACTGATTTTAATTTATGCGATCAACTAAATGGAATACTAAATGACTTGATGCAGATCCACCTTCTTGCATCTTTAAATTAAATAATATTTTCATCAAATAAACTTTATTTGAAGCACTAGATTTTTCACATAGATTTTCTCAAGATTTCATCAACTCTACCATAGATCCTCATTCAGAAATATTCAAAGCCTGATTCTTTCGAATCCTATAGAATCTTTCTATCAATATGTTTCATTCTTCATCATTCATGTTTGAAAGTCTTTCCTTCTCATCAAATGGTAAGTATAAATATTTCTAATACAGATAATCCTCCACCTACATTTTCCATAATAGATAGTCACATACATCAAATTTATCTACTATGAATTTTCCTTCTTCTCCCATTACTTTTTCCCACTCAATCATAAATCCCTCTGTGAGTAAATATGTCAACACACATAAACCTCAAATAAAGATGCTCGATACCAATTGTTGGGGTTAGCACACTTTGGTGATACAAATATATTTATCAGATATAAGCATAAAATAAATCAATGTAGAAATAAACAAGAATAAATAATACACAAGATTTAATGTGGTTCACCTAGTGTGGGATAAGTCAACCAAGAAACAACCAATTTAGTATCACAAAGGAAATAAAATGAAGATTTGCAATCTTCCACACCTTCTTGGATGTCTGTACTTTTCTTCTCTAAAATTTCTCTTTTTCTCTCAAAAAGAAAACTTCTCTCTATTCTCAATTGAATTCACCTTCTAAACCCTAGTTTTATGCTTATATATCCATCTACAATCTTAGGGAACTTTAGTTATGCAATTACAACCATTAGATTCACTTTACAACTAAATATAGATCTAATTCCCACAACTTAATTATAATAGTCACACACACAAGAAAATCGATGCCGGTTAGCCTTAACCGATGTTAGTTCCTCCTTTCTGACCGATATCGGTCATGGGTGACCAACTATGGTTCATCAACTAACACCGGTTATTGTGTTTTCTAGCAAGTCTAAAAGAGCATGTCGGTGAAGCGATTAAGCTCCAAAACTCAACAATTTATTTAGTAAGGTACTTGGGAAACCTTAGTGAGCTTGGTCGAAGCCAACAACTTGCGGAGTAGGAGAAGGTAGATAATTATGTGAACTAAGATTCATAATTTTTTTATCATGGATGCCACTTTTGGTGACATCCTGGCCTCCAAATCATCTTCCAAGCTTCAAACAAAATACATTGTCAATGCATCGTTCACGTAAGAAAAATTCCTATAGATTTCCTCCTTTACAATTTTTGAAGCTTCTCAAATGTAGGTACCTTAGCGTGCAATATTCGCATGAGGGCCAATCCTTTGAAAGATCTTGAGCTAGCGAGGAGATAGACCAAGTAATAATTCATGTGAAACTTCTTCATCATGGGTACCTAGAGTAGTTGCAGATGGAGATTATCACTAATGATCTGCCCCCAGTCAATTCTCTACTTTCCTTCTATCACCGTCAAGATGAAAAGTCCCATCTAGTATTGGAAGTCTCTTGTGCTTGCTTCACCCATAACTCTACTGAGGAGAGTGATGGCATATAAATATCCTTCTAAAAATCACACCTTGGAAGGTTCTTGGGCATCCTTGAGGGATTTCTTCCTATCTTTAACCATGAACCAAGTGCTACCCCTTACACATATGCATCCATCATTTCCCAATCATGCAAGGCCCTATCCTTTGAGATGACAACCATACTAGGTGATGTCAGGATTTATAGAGAGAGTGAGATGGTTCTAGGATGATGAGTGTCATTACTATACCATTTTTGGCTTATATTGTCCATTTTTCAGACCCATAGTGGTGAGAGTAAGCTAGGACCAACTCTATGATTTTCACGAGACATGGGATGTCCTACAGCTGTGAATAATCAACTTGTGAATATCTTATCCTATATCTTCCCTCATTCTTTATTTTTCATGCGAGCCCTTAGATCAGTGATTTCCATGTATGAGACATCATTTTATTCAATCTCATACTCACAATTGAAGGGAATTGTCAGCATGTCCTGTCCACTTATGGTTTATGATGTCCTCGGAAAAATTAACTTACTATTTTTGCGGGTGTTTGTGGGATCACTAACTATTTTTAGTAAGTGTCAAATTTTGGCTAAGATTCCCATTTTGATGAAATTTCAATTGTAGTGTACCCTCTATGTTTAGTTTCTCCTTTGTAGGTTCTTCTGTTGATGAATTTCCCAAAATAACAGTCCTTATGCGAAGACCTACTATTTTTAGAAAGTCACTTCGGAGGTTAGATTGACGTGGAATGAAGTTTTATGATATGGTTTTTTTCCCAATATCACCCCTTTGAAATTTCCTGCTTACCCTATCAATAGTTTAGGATATTTTAAATATTTAAAGTTTTGACCTAGAAGTTCTTCTAACCACGACATCCATTCATGAACCTTTAAAATTGAAGGTCTAGTTTTTCTCCTCTGTTCATGATGAAAGATGTAATGGTAATGTGTCCCTTGTATTAATTTTATATGGTGGGAAAAATACATTAAAGGCAACACATAATACAAAGAGGTCCTCACTTATCTTTATGGTGGAGAATCACAAGTAGGAGATCATGATCCAACAATATTATAAATGTCTAACTACACCTTCAGGTGAATAGCCTCTACAATTTTTGTGTTCTTTTCATTATAGTCATTATGTATACATTAATTCTTAACAATTTTTTCTAATATTAAGATGTACATCCTTCATATAGTTTTCTCCTAAGTTCTTTTCATATTATAAAATATATGTAAACAAAAGTTAGAAGTTTAATTAGAAGAATAGAGTTAAAATTTCTCCATTCTCACAGATTTTATAGATTTCTTAAAATGATTAAGTGCAACATTGCTTGCGTATATGCCCATTCACATATACATATCATAGAAAACAAACGAGGAAAATTTAAATATATTTCATAATATTTAGAGGTATTAAAATAAGTTAGGTATTTCTTGTAGTTGAATGTTTACAATACGCATATGCCCATTCTCGAGAAAAATACACTTTTTTTTTTTCTTTGTATTGAATTGGCAAGTACATAAAATATGTATCACAGAAGAATATAATAAAATTCACTTTGTTTTAGAATGGGAAGTAGTGAATTCTCTCTGAGTATGGGAATACTTAGAGAGAATTAAATTTGTTTCAGAATGGGAAGTAGAGCAAGAATATATTATTCACGTTATGTAGTTTTCCTTTTGTATTTTAATACCTATGTACATTGGAAGCCCTTGCACAAAGTCCATAACGTGAATTATATATTCTTTCTCTACTTCACATTCTCACAACCTATTCTAAAAAAGTACAAAATTATATGTGTGTGTGTGTGTGTGTGTGTGTGTGTGTGTGTGTGTGTGTGTGTGTGTGTGTGTGTGTGTGTGTACATAGAGTTGGATCTCTCTCACAGTTAGTGTAGATCTTGGCTCTATCGGTGTTATTCCATTATTTATTTTTACTAATGGGATATGTAGTGCAACATATTTTTGAATGAGGTTATGTTTTCATTAGGGGATGGCATGTTTTTAAAGGCAAGATAGGAGATATTAAATGTCTCTAAAAGGCCTCTCCAAGTATTAGATACATCTTTGTACCTATCTCCCATATTGGAGATGTGTCCCAGGTGGTAGGAGACACATCTCTCTAACACTTGGTAAAACCCCAGTTAGAAGGGTTTGAATCCTCGATTCCTACTCCTATTCTTTCTCCTCTTTTTCAAAAATTCTCTTGCTCAATTCTGTAATGCACCATTCTAAATCAGTCCCTTTTTATCATATTGTTCTTGCCCTCCTCCACCTTACATTTGGTTGCATACAAGAAAAAAATAGTTTTTTTTATGATATTGGGCTTCTACATATTAAAAACATTCTAAGTTACGGAAGCATTATAAAACAAGGTAATATTTATTTGTTTGAGAATGGGCTTGTTCCCATTACAAACAAGATAAGGCTGTGAGAATGCACATCTTCTCATTGTAAGACAAATTAAATTTTATCTCTATTATTTAATTGAGAATGGGCTTGACATGAGTAGTTAAAAGTATATATTTTTTTACAATGGGAAATTGTCCAGCTTGAACGGGAAAGGAAACTAGATGATAATCGAATCATGGGTAGAGTTAGAAACAATCATTCCTGTGAATGTTTTATAACCACTTCCTTAGAGGTAGAAACAATCATTCCTTTGAAATTTTTATATTAGAGTTAGAAATATTCTGAATTTTTTAACCACTTCCTTTATAGAGGTTTTATAATTATTAAGTTCAATATTACATGTATTGAATGGGAATATGTCCATTCTATTAGAGTTATAAATATTTTGAATTTTTAACCACTTCCTTTATAGAGGTTTTATAATGATTAAGTTAAATATTACATGTATTGAATGGGCATATGTCCATTCTCATATATCAATAATATATTCTTCCTCAATGATTCTTATAGAAGAACAAACATCCACACATTCAATACAATGATTGAACTTAATCATTTTAATACCTCTATAAATTATATTAGAAATCATGGGGAATGGCCCTTCTACCTTATAAAAAAGGTAAACTACATAAGGATTGATCCCTCTCGTCGATGGTATGTAGTGCAGCACTCGGCTCTACCAGGGATAGTCTAGCCAATATAAGACAATTATGAATAATTATCATAAGGAAAAAATTACAAGTTTTGAAGAGTGGAGACCTAGAGAAAAGTATTTATTGGCCAAGTAAAAGGTATTCTTTGAAGTCTTGGATCATTCTAACCTTGGTGATAGATTACAAGTGATTTAGGCTTTGCATCAGACAACCAGATTATGTAACATCTCTTTCATACAAACAAACAAATTTATGTAACATTTTATTCTTCTTCTATGATTCCTAAATGAGAACAGTATCCACCAAGTGAATACAAGATTGAATAGGTATCTTCTCGATGAATACAAGATATAATAAGTATTACAGTAATTAAGTGAGAATGGACAATAGTTCATTGTTTACAATTTTTACTTTATATTCTAAGTATTTATGTTCATTGGCGAAACTGTTGAGCCCTTGCAAATGATCATGAGTGGAGAAAAAGTGCAAGCCATGAGGTTAATCCATTATAGGAAGATACTATTCATATTAATAACATGATTATGAGTGGAGATCAAAGAATAAGCCATGAGGTGAATCCGTTATAGGAAAATACTATTCCTAATAGTAACACAATGTCTGGGTAGCTAAGAAAAATATATTATTCCTAATAATACCATGATGTCGGCCAGCCAATAAAAATTTGCTATTCCAAACAATAGCCTGACAATGTCAACCATCCAAGACAAAATTACCCATCAAAACACACAACTGATGGTGATTAATATTGATGGTACATCAAACCCTTCACCATCAATTATGACAAGGTTGTTCACGAACAAGTATCAAGTATTATTTAAAATTTAATAATATTTTTACTTGTTAATATTAGTTTGAGTTAATTTGATAAATATATCCTAATTGTAATTTTTATGTGCGAGATGTATGTGGAGAACATCCAACAAATATATGTAAAGAAGGAGGTATAAATATTAATCTTTTTTATTGGTATACTGAGGGTATAGTCCCTTTCAAAAACTATTTACCAATAATAAAAAAATTAGTTGGAATAAATTTGATAACTATATCCTAATTTCAATTTTTATGTGAAGATACATCTGGAAAAAATAGAGAAAATCTACTACGAACAAATAGATATAAAGAAATAGGAAAAAAATATATTTTGAAATATTATTATTGAATTTGAAATACATAGAAGTTAATAATGAAGTTTAATATTACTTTTTTGCAGTTCCTCAAAGAAACATTTTCTTGTTTTTGAATTTTAAGAATTGTTATTTCAAAAGTGTACTTCTAAAAAGGTAAATACATTTCAATTGAACAATGAGCACCTCCTACCACGAATGTCTATTTCCCAATTTCTAACTTTTGTGTCTAAAGAGTTTCATCGAATAACATTTTGGTCATCTACGTTGGATACAAATGCCAGTGTAGAAAGACTAGAAATGAAACTATTACTCTCAGCTAAAGTGGATGTGCAACCTTTATTTTGTTGGGGTACGGAGCATTGTGAAAAGAGGGAGAAAGATTTATTAAAAATTGGAAACAATTTGGAAGACACCAAAATTTCCATACAAATGTGAAACTACGGTTGTAGTTAACATAGCCAACAAAGGGGTTCCTGAAGAAAACTTTTTGGTGTCTCCAAAGGTTTTTGAGAAAGACTTTAAAAATGATAAGTGGCTTATGTCATCATTGTTTACAGAACTAGCCATGGTACGGGTTGCAGATGATGTAAGAGACATCTTAAAGGGATGTTCTCTATTTCAAACAACAGTGGAACAAATGAATATATAAAATTGTGTTTATTACATTTTTGTAGTTCTTTTTCCCATTTTCCATTTGAAGTGATTATTATATACTCTTTAATAAGATGTTATTGATGGTTATTAGTATGTAATTCTCAAAATGTGTTTATTACAATTTTTTAGTTTTTCTTCACATTTCATCCAAATGATGTGATTAGTAGATAATGATAAATTAGGATGTTATTGATAGTTTACCATTTAATGCTCAAAACTAGCTTTGATAGGTTTATACAAAAAGAAAGTAATTATCAATAAAATCAGATAATATAATCTATGATTTAATTTATTGAAAAAGAGTTTTGTTATTGGTTGGTTTTTCAGATCTCATTTTCCATGGAAAGAAGTTATTGGTTTTGGGGGTAGAAGAATTTCTCTTTAGAGTTCAGGGCTTTCTGAATTTAGATCATTGACCATATAACCAGAATTTACATATGCATGCTACCAATACTTCAGTCGTACTTTTAGCCCTGAATTGTTAAGGATAACACGACAACATTTTGATATTAGATTTTGGTTTATATACCTGCATTCAAGAGAATTACATGCCTCAATTCAAAAATTTGATTGGATAAGAAATATTGAATTCATTTTTTTGCTGGGCATATCGGAGTGTGAAATTAACAACAAATTTTTAAGATTAAAGAAGGGGAATATTGTGTCAGTTTACAAATAAAATATGTAAAAGGTTCTTGACAAGTGCACCCAAATATATTGAGCAGATAACATATTTTTCATATGTGAAACAATTTTTTTGTTCATGACAAAATTGAGGCACCTTTTTGTTATTGCCTTCTAGCTGGAAATTTGATGGCACAATGCATTCTGATAGAAATTTTTCACACATTTATGTACATGGTTAAATCATGTGGGTCCACACCCAAATTTACGTTGGTCTTTGGAAACATTTAAAAAATCAATTACTGAGCTTGATTGAGTGTATTTGATACTATTATGTTGATTAATATATATAGATAAATTTAGTTTATTTTTGTAGTCTTTCTCATAAAAATTCATTCATATTGGTTTTTTTAGTCTATCTCATAAATAAAAATATATAAATAGTGGTTTATTTTTATAGACTATCTCTTAACAATTCATTTATTACCATCATTTTATGTTGTATTTATCTCATAACAATACAATTCCTACCTTCATTATATGCAAAAAATCTACATTATAATTAAACATTTATCAATTTTTATTGATATCCTAAATTAGAAGCAATATTAGACACAAATATATATGATCAAAATATGTAAAATATACAACATGCAAATGCGCATGACCCATAGTTAAAATAAATCACATCCAAATTTTTCTTTCTTTCTATATTAATTTTATGAGAATGGGCATATGCCCATTCTCATCACAATGATAAAAATTCTCATCACAATAATAAAAATCTTTGTTTGTATGAGAATGGGCATATGCCTTTTCTAACCATTCTAACTCATTAAAGCAATATTGAACTTAATAATTTTAATATCACTATAAAGGATGTGAGAATGGGCAACTGTCCATTCTAAAATAAATTAAATATTACCTTTTTTTTTCTTCTATGATTCTTATATGAAAATGGGCATATGACCATTCAATACAAGATAAAAAATGTTTGTTTGTATGAGAATGGACAATATAAGTATTTTCTATGCTTTGTAAAGTTATAAATGTATTAATTATTCCAATAAGTATTTCCTATTCGTACTAAAAATTGTAAACCCCTAAAATGGAAATCCCTCATATATGACATACAATTCCAAAAAAAAAAAACCTTTTTGATTCCAATAATAGCCAAATCAAATTCAAATATTTTGTATAAGAAAAACCAACATAGACAATTTCAGTATTTAATCTAGATTGTAAAATGGTTCATTATTTTTTCTAATTAAAGTCCTCATCATTATGTCAAGGTATGTAAGATTCAAAGAATGTATTTTTATCTTATGTTCAATTTCTAGTGCTCATTCAAGTTGTTGAGTGTTCATGTCAAGAATGTGTAGTCAAGAAGTCTCAAAATCTGAGTTGTTCTTCTCCATGATGTCAAAGATTGAATCATTATTGTGTCTTTCGATTGATATCAGCCCTTAGTAGGTCTGATAGGTCTTGAGAAAATGTCCTTGGTTAAAAAAGAGTACATGTATGAGTCATATGTTTATAAGGAATAATAAGTGTGAGAGTTCTAGTTACTCACATTTTTAAGATTTTATTCTTATGCTTTGAGTCTTGAAAGAAGATCTTATTCTCTGTTAAAGCGTGTAAATCAGTCAATGGAAAATTGAAGTTGGGTAAAGTGCTAGTATTAGTTTTGTAAATGATCAAGAAATGGAGTAACTTCCCAAGGGGAGTGTTTCATAGTGCAAATATCTATTTTGAATACTAAATAAGTGAGAATAAGAATATAGAGGTCTATAAAGCCTATGCAAGAAAAATAGATTTTTACGAGTCTCAAGGTGGTTGATTTCCCTATTTTTTACGAATTGATATTTGTATCATGAGAAAATATAAGTATGGGAATGATGTGTGTTCTTAAGAGCATGAAATGGAGGAGTCTTTTGATGCATTCTATTGATGCTTATAATAGTGATATGAGTGAAAAATTGGATGTTAAGCGGTGGAGAGGTTTCAGAAGCTAAAGGCCAAAGAGTTGGTAGTGGAGCCTTGAACTAGTAAAGTGGAATTGCAAGAAAGAAGAAAGGTTTGAGTATATCGAGTGAAAAGGGATAGGTTGAATTATTGTAGTTTTAGGTAAGGGAGGATATTAAGGTTCCGGGGGAGGTACATGATTTTTTTATGATGAAGCAGAGACTCCCATAAATGGCCAAAGTTGAGCTAATAAGCATTGAACGGGTAATTCATGGATCAAATCTCAAAATAGCATAATTGATCTTGGATTTGAGAATGGTGAAGTGAGATGGATGAATATGATGAGATAGGTAAATTTCCTTCAAAGGATGATTGATTGTGTCTAGGAGGAGATTAGATCATTCAAGTAGAGATCACTCAATCTTTGGTATAAGTGAAAAATAGTGAGACAACAAGGCATGCGGAAAAACTATGTTGGTTTGACATGTTTTCTTGAAAGACTCAAGTTTGAAACATGATGAATGGACAAAATGAGGATAATCAAGATAATTATAACCCTAGGGGAGCTTGTGGACAAGGATATATAGTTGTGATTCCAAGGAAAAAGGTGTGAACAAGGTTATGCAACTGATTATATGCTATCATTCAAAAAGTAACATCATCTAAGGGGGATTTTCTTGAGGTAAGTTTATAATTTGTAAATTCTTATCTGCATGTTGATCATGTTGTTGAATATGTGACCCTTTTTCATAGATTTCAAAGGGGAGAGAGTGCCATCAGAAAATAGATATGAATGCTTTAAATATCATGTTGAAGTGGGTTTGTGATTAAAATTTTTGAGTGTGTTGCAATCAATGAAAAAGGGGGATATTGTTGAACCCTGGTCATTGGTGTTGTCATTGATGTTAAGTGGCATTGATGGAAAAGGTGTGAATGGTGAAGTGAATCTCAGTCAAAGGAATGAAGGTTGATTGGTAGTGCCTTCTTAGTGATAGTTGGAGCTTACAAAGAGGTTCCTGGATGGTTTCAGGATGTTGTAATGATTGGTATGATTGGTATGAGTGATATCCAGGTCATATCCTTGTGTTTAAATTGGAAAAAAGTTGGTAGGATATGGTGTATGATTATCTATATGTATGAGATTGTGCCAAGCTTGTAAATGATGGAGAAACAGTGTAAATGAAGAGTGAGAATGTGCCTAGTACAGAAAAATTGTAAGTAAAGGAGTTTTTGGGTCTTTCAGGAAGAAATATTTGGTGTTCTAGATAGCTCCTGATGTCTCCTACGTTCTCATGAAGTGTTTTGAGAAAGTTGTGTAAGTTTTTCTATATCCTGGAGTGACGAAATGAGATTGACATACATTGAAGGTTTGAAATACTTATTTAAGAATATGTAAGAGCTATTGGTAATGACATAGGTATGTGTTGTTTACAACTCAAAAGATATTTCCAACAAATCCAAGTTTGTGTAATTTGGAGCTCCATGGAAGAATTTATGGTAGTTCGAAGTTTTATAGGTTGGATGAGTAAGATTTAATTATATTTTGGGTTTGCGTGATGAGGTAGATCAAAGGCATGTCAAAATAAGTCAATAGGATTTGTGTATCCCCTCTCCTAAAACTAGACAGATTTGGAAAGATAGCTCCATGACCCCCAATGTTTTTCTCTAGATCTTACGAATAATCAATATATCATCACTCCTATTCTAGCGGCCTCTAATCAACCAACTTAGTCTTCTGCTACCTCTTTGAATGATCTATTTGAAGTCAAGTCACTACTAAAAACTTTTAGAAATGATCTTGTTGCACTCAAAAGGCAACAATTTCAATATAATTTTCCATAACTTGACCCACAAAACTAGCAAGATGTCAGCTAAGCTGTCCTCCCTTCCAAGGAAATAACCAACCTCCAAATCAAGTTGCAAGTCAATCTAAAAATGTCAAGCCTTTGAACTTTTAGAACCCTCTTGTTGCTAGCTTGTCTAGAGCCATAGTACCTGTCCAGAATAATTTAGTCCAAGAGTACAACCAATGGTGCTATCCTTTTTCTCAACCCCACAATAAAAATATTTATCCCCATGGAGTTCTTAGTCAGACCCTTATGGTTCAAATAATATCTTCCCCTTAATATTTAACATATAAATTCATCTACACAAGAAGCAACAGATCAACTGCAGGCCCTTGAAGAAGTCACTTTGCTTAGCTGGCAAGCTGAAGATTTTTTCGGGTTGAATGCAAAAGCTTCATCAATAGTGGCTAAGACTCATTTTAAAAAGAGAGAAATGAAATATCAAGCTCCCAAATCTGATCATTAATTCACTTCACAGCCCCGTAAAGAAGCATCATATGATAAATATGCAAGGAACAAAGCGTCGAAACATCTATTAGCCAAGATGAGAGGCGAGAAGGTTGTTCGGGAATCATAGTGTCAATTAAGCATTTTCCAAAAGAAGACCGTAATGCCAAAAAGGTAATAGAAAATTTGGGGAAATTCCATTTAGAATTTTTGAACAAATGAAGAAAACCAACATGAGCATCAAAATGTGGGACAACTCACAATCCCTTCTCAACGGAATCTCTGTAAGAGGCTTTGAACATTTTTGTACAAAAATGGATCATCGGGACATAAAACAAAAATATCAACAAGTTTGTGTCAAATAGAGAAGAAATAAACTCCTAAGGCTAGCAAGCCACCACCATTTTATGTTTCCCTAATCATTGGCGATCATTTGGTTCATAATTACATGATCGATTCTAGAGCCAATAGTTTTGTTATGCCTAAACAGATCACATATGTGTTAGGCATACAATATGTGCTAGTTGCAAAAGGAGTTGTTCAGTTAGATGGCACAATTGTTAAGACTGTTGGAGTCATTAAGGGGCTCCAGCTTACCATCCATGCATGTCCTAGCTTGTCATTTACACAAGACATATCATTTTATTGATCTTCCTCCTCTCTTCGCCATTTTCCTATCACAAGATTTCACCACCAAGATGGGTGGTTACTTTTCATCAAATTGGTCACACATGATTCTTAGAAATTACTATGGAATGAAGGTGACTATAAGAGCATAACCGATTTTCCATAATCATGTGGAGCCATACACTGCTAATCCCATAAATGGGAATTATGCTATTTGTGATCTAGAGGATGAAGATGTTGATCATGAACCAACCACTCTTGTAGAAGAGGTCCCCGATACATTACTTGATGAGGTAAGTACAGATATTCAATATGATCCCTACGTTGATTTATTGGCGGATGAAGAATCTAGATGACTATTGTTGGAAGAAACTAGATTGGGTACATATTGCATCCATGAAGAAGGAACAATCATACCTCAATTGGTTAAAACAACAAACAATTATGAGGGACTATGGAAATTTTTCTTCAATGGTTTGAGGAGTAAAAATGGGTCCAGTGTAGGAGTTATGTTGATTTCTCCATAAGGAAACAAATACTTCTCATATTTTCTATTACAATTTAGTTTCACTAATAATGTAGCGAATATGAGGCTCTCATACAAGGGATTCAACTAGCTCAAAAGAAAGGAATCAAGGATTTGACTATTTTTGGAGACAGTGAGTTGGTTATGCATCAAGTAATGACCTGTAGTGCATCAAAAATGATCTCTTAAGGTCATACAAGAATCAAGTTTGGAATTTGATAGAGGATTTTGAAGCTTTTGGAATTCATGCAGTTCCTAGAAAGTAAAATCAGGATGCGTTGATAGGCTTGCTACAATTGGCTCATAATATGACATACCTATGGACATCATGAAAGAGGATCAACAAGTAGTCAAGATGGTGGTCCATCCTACAGTTCCAGATAATTTAAGTAGCTGACAAGTATTTGATAGTGAAAAAAATTGTTCTTTTCCTACAAGAGGAGGAAAAGTTTCTTTGCCAAACACCAAGATAAACTATAAAATTTGTATGGTGATCAGATTATATAGTTGAAGGGAAACAAGCTACCAAAGGGCTTAGTTACCCTTGAATCCATCTTCAATTCAGATGATCAGGCCAAATGACAAAGCACAAACATGGTGGTCAAGGAAGAGGATTTCAAAGAAGTTGAGGTGACAAGCAATTTTTTTAAAGATTGGTAAAGTGTGCACTGCTCAAGAGAAGAAAGCTTTCATCGAATTATGTCAAGAATATGACGATATTTTCACATGGATCTACAAATACTTGTGCAGTTTTTTTCCAAGTCTAGCACAACATACCATTGAACTGGACCCAAATTCTAAGCCAGTTCACCAGAAACAAAGGCCAATTAATCCCAAGATTGAGCCATTGATGAGAAAGGAGCTAACCAAACTCATCAAATCCTACATAATTTTCCCTATCAAACATTCCTCATGGGTAGCCAATCTAGTGCCAGTAAGGAAGAAGAATGGAGATATCCGGTTGTGCATGGATTTTAGGGATTTAAATCATGCCTCATTAAAAGACCACTACCCTCTTCCATCAATGGAGAAAATCCTTCAAACAGTGGCAGGGGTCAAAGGTTTTCCTTGCTCGATGGATATTCAGGATATAATCAGATTCTAGTCCAAGAATCTGATCAATTCAAAATGACTTTCACTACTAAGTGGGGCACGTATGCTTACAACAAAATTCCATTTGGATTGTCCAATGCGGGGGCTACTTTCCAAAGAGCCATGGACATGGCATTTAAAGGATTAATTAATGATATCATCTTGGTTTACCTTGATGATATAACTATATATTCTAAGCATGCTGAAGATCACATCACACATCTAAGGAAGGTTTTTCGAAGATGTAGAGAATTTGGGGTTTCACTTAACCCTAAGAAGTGCATTTTCATAGTGCAGGAAGGAAAATTATTGGGACATGTTGTTTCAGTGGAAGGACTATCTATCGATCCAGCTAGGATTTATTTGATTATGTCCCTATCTCTTCCAAGTCACAAGAAATGCCTTGATTTTCCTAGGAACCATAAATTTCATACGGAGATTCATTCCCGAATTTGTAACGTTGGCTAAACCACTGACAACCATGCTGAAGAAGAATATTCCATTCTCATGGATAAAATAAGGAAAAGATAGCTTCGAGGCTATCAAAATGGCCATTTCTCAAGCTCCCACATTGGTAAACCCCAGGTTTGATAAATATTTTATTCTTTATGATTTCGCGAGTTAGGAAATTATTTTAGGAATTCTTACCCAGCAGAATGATAAACTAATGGAGCAACCAATTGCCTTCTTCAGTCAATCCCTTAAAGAATACAAGCTTAAATATTCATTTGTTGAGAAATAAGTATTTGCAGTTATTCGAGCCCTAAAGAAATTTAAGCACATGTTGTCCAACAACAAAATTCACCTAATGGTCTCCCATCCTAACATTAAAGACTTTTTGTTGAATAAAGATATGAATGAGAAACACACTGGGTGGATTACAAAGGTGATGGAGTATGATGTGCACATAAAATTCACCAAAATTGTTAGGGGAAAGGGTTTGTGTCAATAGCTCATTACAAACATAGAAGTCAAAAGTGAGGAAGAGGTTATGATTTTGAATACTGATGAAGGTAATGATCAGGTGGACGGGTTAACAAAGATGCAATTTTTGTCCCTTGCATGAGAATATCCTTCAATTATGGATAAATTCCAAAGATGTACTTTCCATCTCCAGTCTATTCCATACATCCTGATCAATAATGTTCTTTTCCAAAAGGACTTGAATGGTGTTCTTCTTCGCTTTCACCGTATCAAACAAGAGTAGGTGAATAAGATATTAGAGTAGTTCCAAAATGGCCTATCTAGGGGCATTACTCTGTGCATACGACTTCCACAAAAATTATGCAAGTTGGTTATTATTGGCCAGATTTGTTCAAATATTCTCATCTCTGGGTGAGGAAATGTAAAGAATGTGCCCTTTTCAGGAAAATAGAAGTTGGTAGCTCTTCCCCTGCATCCTATTCAAGTGGATCAACCTTTCATTCAATGGGGGTTGGATTTCATCGGGATGATCAATCCTCCATCCGAGTTGATGGATATAAATGGGTTCTTCTTTGGAACATATTACTTCACTTGATGGAAAGAGGAAGTGGCCTTGAAATAAAGTAACGAAAAGACAATCTTTGATTTTCTGGAAAATATAATGACAAGATTCGGTGTTCCATTTACTATTATCTCTGACAATGCAATGACTTTTCTCAGTTTGAAGATGAGTGAATGGGTAGTTAAGAATGAGGTCTACCTCAAGAATTCATCTAATTACTATCTATAGGGGGAACAAATTAGCCGAGTCTAGCAACAAGAATCTCATAAGGATCATCAAACACACGATGGAGGTTAACAAAAGGACCTGACATACACAACTTAAGACTGCCTTATGGGAAGATTGAATTACACCTAAAAGAGAAATTGGAAGTTCACCTTTTGTGCTTGTATATGGAAGGGAGGAAAAGCTCCGATCTCCTTGGAATTACCTTCCTTGGAGTTATCTCATCAGCCTTGAAATTATGAAAAATGACTCTAAGATGGTAAGGTTTATCGAACTCATGGAGCTTGAAGAAGTTCACAAAGCATGACTATGAAAACTTTAGGACAACATTAAGCTTAGGTTAAGTAATATTTTGAAAATAAATATTATGATAGGAATTTAGGAGGGAGATTCGGTTCTAAATGGGATGAGAAAAAAGCCAAACCAAGCGGGCATGCCAAGTTTGAAACTCTCTGGAGCGGACAATATATCATCACAAGTTGCAAAAAGTTGAATTCATTTCATCTATCCAAACTAAATGAAGAATAATTTCCCATTCATGTGAATGGGATACATCTCAAATATTTCTTTTGAGATTATTTCACCCTTGTACAATGTTCTTTTTCTTTTCTTCCAAGTGTTTCACACATTGTTTATTTTCGTTCTTCTTTTCTTTTGTTTTTTGTGCACCCTGAATGCGTTTTGCTTCCAAGACTCCTTTTCCCAATGGTTTGTATAAGGCTACTGATCAAAAGCTTAGCATAGAAAATCATTCCCTGGAGGTTACAAAAAAATTTAACTTTTAAAATCTACCTTGAGAAACAAATGTTAAAACTGATAAAAAAATAATTTTGAAAATCCTTCACTCGGAAGTATTTAGTAGTTTCTAGAGATTCTCTGAATTCTGAAAATCAACAAATTTTGAGCTTTTGGGTTTCAGGATTTCTCCTTTCATAAATTTTATGAAAATAATTGAAATTGTGCTTTTGGAGTTCCGAAGTTTGGAACTCGAAAGTCTCTGAAATTTCAGACTTTCAGTTTTCGAGTTTTTAGAGATTTCCTTAGGTAAATGGTGATTTTCACTTTTAGAATTTCAAGTCGAAAGTTTGAAATTTTAGACTTTCGTGCTTCTAAGTTTTAATCCTATGTTGCATTTTGGGAAAAATCTGATTTAAAGTTGAAAGTCCGAAACTCCAAAATCCAAACTTTCGGACTTTTGGGCTTTTGGGTTTTAGAACTTTCCCAACCATTTTTGGTTTCCTAATTTTCAGACTTCGAAGTCCAAAAGTCCAAAAGTATGAAATTTTGGACTCTCAGAGTTTCGTGTTTCAGATTTTTCCATGACCATTCCATGATTTTCAACTCACGATCTATGAATTCTAAAACTCCAAAATTCTAAAAATTTGGAATTTCAGATTTTTGGGTTTCAGACTTTCGAGTTCTTTATGCATTTAATCCTTACCTACTTCCATAAGTATCAAAATCCTGGCATTAGTCTTAGATTTTTCTATTTAAACTCATGATTTTATCTATCATTTTCACTTGACATTTTGCTCTGATGATCTAGTTTTTACTATATCTTGTACTTTTCGACGTCATTTTCGAGGTATTTTATTTAGGTTATTTTATTTTTGGTTTAAGATATTTGTGGTTTGTTTTCTCCTTGTTCATATTTTTTCCTTTTTTTCCTCTTCTATATACCTTGGAAGATGAAAATATCATTTCCCACCATTTTTCCTTTAACAATCCAATTTTTACAAGCATCCAGGTGTAAATTTCATCAACATCCTCTCGAGTATTTTACTTGCCTTCCGTGCCTTTGGCAAAGTATGCCTTTTCATCATTTCTCAATTTTTCAGGGTTTGGAGGTTGGCATTTTCAAATTTTGTGTTTTCGAGTTCAAATAATTGATGTTTTGGTGTTTTTGGAAACCATACTCTTCTCTTTCGGAACTATTTGCTTTGGAATTTTGAGGTTTGTATTTTCAGATTTTTAGAACTCTCCATTTCTAGTTTTCAGAACTCTTGAAAAGTCTTTAGATTCCAAAATCAAAATTTGATGTCAACTTCTATAGCCAAGGGAAAGGTAAAGATGAGGTATACATTCCTCGGAGTGGCTCCCGCTCTTGTCTTTCTTCGACTTGGGAATATATGAGACACTAATCTCGGATGATTGATTTTCCAAAACTGGGAAATGGTTAAAGCCCTAAATAAGAAATCCTAGATGCAAGTTATATATGACAAAGGAATTTTTTTGGAAGTAGGCTTTCCCATGTCCATGCAATGCCCCGAGTTTGTCTTAGTGGCAGCAATTGATTCAATGAAGACTCCAAGATAGTTAAGGATGTTGATGGAAAGTTTGAAATCCACTTGGACCCATATTTCTTTGAGGACTTATTCAAGCATCCAGATGTCGAATATTATGATACAATTTCACCAGAATTAGCAAGAGAGCATTGTGACAAATAAATATAAGTATGTACAAGGGTCATCTTAAAAGCTATCGGCGGCCAAGAATGTTACTAAATTTCCAAAGACTATGTATCGGTCCGACTTCATCCGGGATGTCAATGATATCATTGTGTTACTGTAGAAGAGTTTTAGGCCTTCCCTCCATAAAGGAATTTTAGGAATGGATATTCCTGTACATAGCTACCATCAAGAAAAGAAAAGAATTTATTAGATGCGCAGGAGCATATCAGTAGCTCCATTTATTTTCAGTAAGCAAGGCATCATCTTTCAAGAGTTTCTAAATGAAATCCTTTTTGGTGAATGTTACAACTAATATGGGGGATTTTACTAGACTGAATACTAAGGGTATTCAAGTACTTACCAAATCTATGATTTTTATCCTCAGCTTACATTGTATGAAGGAAGCAGGCACTTCGTAGAATTAATGATGCTTTCTTTTTTGTCATTCTCTATCATTTTGATAAAGATTTATACAATCGAAGGATTTTTGATGAATCCTTCAAGGAATTATGCAAGTGGGGAGATATCTACTTAAATTTCCCTACATTAACATATATTCATATTCTTGGTTTCGTAGGTGTGCCCAGTAAGCTGCCAAGATGTCCCACTGACAAGTTGGTCTTACTAGAATTGGTTTGGCAATTGCTGAACTATCATAAGATTTAGAATAAACGAAAAAGATGGGAATTTAATCCCCTATGTCAATTTTCATATACACTTGTCAATATATTTATAAGATGAAGAATGTGGATGAAAAAAATGTCGGATGTAAATTTGCACCTTCCATCCTCGAGACTAGTTTTGATTATCGGGGTAATTTCGGTGAAATTGGTAAATCTAGTTCACACATTCCCCAGTTGGAAGATATTTAGAATCATTGTTGGGATGAAATCATCATCTGAAAAATAGATTATAAGAGGTTAAATCTAGATGAGATTTGATTGTTTGGTATAGCTGATATTCCAAAATAAATTCAAGGTGATGATGAGGTTTTAGATGTAGCTTACAAAGATAAAACAACATTTCTAATCAACCATTACCATGGATTGATTTGTATGTAGAAGAATGTTGTAATACCAAGGATAGGGTGGGGCCCATTCTACAGAGAACTTATAATTGGTTGGCCACCTTGGGAATTTCACCTAGAGGGTTAGATCAACCTAAAAATACAGGATCCCAACCAACCGTGAGTCTTCCAACAGCTACAAAAGGGAATAAGTCCATCTAAAGGGGCCAGATAGTTCTAAAGAAGATCTCATTTGTTGTTGGTAGCTCCTCTCTCTCAAAGGATCCTCCTTCTAAGGTTGTGTCTCTGCAATATTAGCCTCATAAATAGTTGAATTTGTGATTCTCCAAGTGTCTTATAGGATCTTCCATATCCTTTTTATCATCACCGCATCCATCATTTCCTTCCACCTCTACAATCATTTCTTCTTTCCCATCGCCTTCCACAACCCAAGTATTCTCATCTCTTCCAGTTTTCTTAGTAGGGTAAACAATTGGGTCAGCCATCTCTACTTCACTATCACTAAAACTCCCATTTCTTTCTATCTCATCTTCTAATCCCAATGTATCCACTCATATGGTTGTTCTCACATCCAACCCACCCATTATTTCCACCTCTATTCAAATTCAAACTAATTTTATTGGTGCTCTTGTTTTGACTAGTTATTTAGGTACTGAATTGGTTTTTCCACTCCCATCAACATCAACCATTATAGAATGGCTATTTCATTAGACTCCAAAATAGAATAAGAAGGTACCTCTAGGGGATGTCATATAGTTAAGTGTGTTGGAACTCGCACAAAAATACAAAGCCAAGAGGTATACAAAAATTTCCATCGTGTAAGTGAATCAATCTGGAGAAATATTCATAGAAGTTTCGTTGGTATCTAGATTTGTTCTCCTTTTTCAGTCTGAGCAAAGACATCGAGATATGGCATGAAGATTAAAACAGATAGATCATTATGCGTGTCATTTTTATCCGTGGATGTGATCTAACTAACACTTAGATTTGTGGAGAGATGGATAACACTCAAATAGGACTTGATCTTGTCCTAATTGTTTTAGGTTGTGTCTTTCAACCAAGGTAAGAGAACCTATTTTGTAACCCTCAAATGGTGAATCAAATGAAGATATTCCTCAATTTGTGTAACAAGTATGAAAATGCCTTAAGAAAATATGATCAACACTCTAAATCTAACTTTCACAAGTTGTCTCTTCTAGATTGTGGAGATAATTTCAATGCAAGACAAGGGTTACTAAAGACATAGTATGATCCCGATTTTCTTTGTGCATTTGTGTAAATGAATTGTATTATTTGTTAATACACAATGACAAAAGAAGGGGTATTATGGGGTAGGATTTAGTTATTTTGAATGAATTTTTGGTGGGATATTTTAGACAAGACTAACCAAAATTTTCCAAATTCTTTGAGGAACTTTGAAAAAAACTTATAAGATCTAAACACTAGAATGCTTCAAAGTGGTTAAGGTACTCCAACTAGGATATGTGCACTAAATGGAGGCCCAAATTTTCTCTCTTCCACAAAATATTTGACAACTTTCCACAAAATCTTGAAGTAGATGAATCAACAAAGTATCTAGAAATCTCTATTTTATCATGACCTAAGGTGCACCAAAGGTTTACAAACAATATATGATTTCAAGGAAGGTAAAGTGATTTTAAATTTGTTTATCTCTTTATCGATGAAATCTCTTTTGAATGTGATATTGTAAATTCCACTAAACTATCAAGGAGTGAGACCATGTATGATCAAGAGAGTTTTTAAACACAAGACTGCAACAGAGCAAGAAACACAAATTGAAAACATTTTGAAACATAAGTGTAAGAAAATTTTGCAAAGAGACAACACAACATAATCCAAAAATGATCAAATTTATCAATAGGGAATGTTTTAAGAAAATATCAAAGCTTTTTGATGGCTTTACTATTGAAACCAACTCAACATGATACAAATATGATGCAAAAAGGAATTAGAAATGGCTCTCAGGTGGTTTCTCAAAGAATGGGCTTCTTCCTAGATTTTCCCATGAAATTATAAGTTTCTCCCCCTTTTTTCATGGAAAACTCATGTAATTGATCCTCTATTCGCCTCAAACCTTCCCTCCAAAAGTGGAATATTTTAAGCACCTTTGCTTTCCAATATTTTTGGAAAATGACATCTAACAGACTCGTAAAAAGTTTCCAGTTGTTCTTTCAAAAGGTGAATCATTACAAAACTTTCATCATTATCCATTGTGGAGGCACGTTTTTCATCCTCAAAGCATGCATACCCCTTTCATTTCATCATTTCATCCTTATCCCTCCAAAATTTGACTCTGCAACTTCTTGATTTGATATTTCACGTTCATGGATGGGTTATCACAAAAATCACTAAAAAATCTCAAATATGCAAATTGATCTTCAAATTGATTCCATTGATCCCTGAAGGCAAAAATGACATGAATTTGCCAAAAATTCGATGAAACTTGATGCAAAATTCACATCTCCAAGATTCCTGGAGCTCAAATGGTGTCCAAACTAAAAATGCACAGTTACCATTGATTTTCCTTTCTCCCTTCAATCTAAGCCCTCCATGTGTCAAAATGTGATTGAAAATGGGTTTGGGGTCACCTTTTGACTTTTTAATATTTTTGAAAAAATGTAAAATTTTGAAAATTTTCTCCGCCCCTCCGCCCTTGAGATTTGGTGTTAACACGTGGCATAAGGTGGGTCCTATTGGAATCATGGCTCAATTCTACATATTTCTACCTTTTTTGGAAAAAGGAAATTTTTCCAAAAAATCTCATGGTCCGCTAACCGACAAAAAACCAAAAACATTAAGTTTTTCAAGCATCCACCAAATATTTTCCAACCACAAATGGCCACGTATGATGAGATTCTTGAGCTTAAATTTGATGGAAAATGACACCCGTATGACTAGATAAATCTTGATTCATTTTTTGATCATGGGGATAGATTTTCAAAGGCAAACAAGCATAAATCGATCATTCTCAAGCATCCATGATCAGAAAAAAATGGAAAAATAGCAGAGGCATTTGAAATGGGAAAAATTAGGGCACAAAACAGGGCATACATGCATATTTCTTTCAAATTGGGGAAAAACAATAAGTTTATGAGCATTTCAAGGCATTCAATCTGGAGGGAAAAGTTACAGACCACCAATTTAAGAGAAAAAATGTTCCAGAGCATGCAAACCAAAGGAAAATTTAGGGAAAAATGGTAGAGGATCAAAATGGGCACCAACATCGGCTCCTTCTCAGGATGGGCACTCCCAGTGAGTGCCACAAGAACAAAAGTAGACCAAGTGCCAAAATAATCCATTGGGAAAATGGAGTCATGAGACAAAGCCACCAAAAACTAGTTGAGAAACTGACAAAAAAGGTTGCCACACACCAAGGCAAACCACAAACCAACAAAACACCAAAAATAGAGCAAAATCCAAACACTATACACTGTACAAGTTGGTGCATACCTCAAATTTGGGGATTAATCCAAGAAATGCTTCAGATGCCTGCCATTAACAGGAAGTTCAAGCAATTCCCCATCTAAGTCTTTGAGAAAAAGGTATTCTCACCAATTCTGATATCAATGGAGTAAGGGCCCATCCATAATGCATCAAATTTTCCATGTTTCCCTTATCTTCATTTATGCTATCCCATAACAAAACTAGATCTCCAATATTGAAGGCCCTAGGAGTGACCTTCTTGTCAAACAACCTTTTTAACTTCTCTCTAAATATGACATGCCTTTGGTGGGATGCTCTTCTTTCTTCATCTAGCTCTACAATCTGATTAATCCTTGCTTCATATGGACTGACCTCTTGATCTTCAAGTTGTTGAACAAACTAAAATGAAGATAATTGTAGATGTAAGGGCAAAAGAGCTTGAGTTCCATACACCAACTCAAATGGGCTCTTACCTAGTAGCTCTTTTGGCAGTGATTCTATCAGCCCAAACTACAAATTTTAGTTGTTCACCCCATTTTCTCTTGTTCAACTCCAAGGTTCTCCTAATGATCTTCAATAAGTTCTTATTGTTGGACTCAGCTTGTCCATTCCTTGAGGGTTATAGTTTGAAGCATAAGTCAGATTGGTTCCATACTCCTTGCACATTGCCATCAAGGGTTTAGCTCTAAAACACATGGCATTATCAGCAACAATCTTTATTGGCACACCAAATCTGCATATGATATGATTCAACAAGAAGTCCATAACAACTTGGTGTGTTGCTTTCTTGGTGGGGATTGCTTCTACCCACTTGGTGAAGTAATCTATGGCTACAAGGATCCACTTATGTCCAAGCACTAGAAGGGTCTGAAATCTCACCAATGAAGTCCATCCCCCATTGTTTGAAAGGAGCTTCAATTGATATAGGCTGCAAAGGAAGGGAGCTGAAGCTTTCATTCTTCTAGAGAAATGTTGCATAGCTTTCACATTTTCTAATCAGCATGGTTGCATCTTTGAAGAGAGTAGGCCACCAATAACCAGCTCTCAAAACTTTGTGTGTTGTAACCCTTCCAACAAAGTGTCCTCCACAAACTCCCCCATGGAAATCAATAATTATTTTGGGAGCTTCATCTTCAGTTATACATTTCAAGAGGACACCTTCAGGGTTCTTCCAAGCCAGCCCAAAGTCAGTGATGATGTATTTTTGAGAAGCCAGCTTGAGGGATCTTTTTTGATTTTTATTCAAATGATCAGACAACATAGGTGTCTGAGGTAAAATATTACATCCTTGTACCACTCAGAACTTACCAATTTCTCAAGAACATCTACCCTTTCTTCCTCTACTTCATTCACTTCCACAGTCTGCAAGTTTCTCTCAGCCATGAGCTTAGCAAGACCCAAACCTCTTACCAACTTTGTGGTTTGGATGTCCATGTCATACTCCTACATTTTGTTCACCCATCTACATATTTTTCTTGAGATCTCCATCTCTGATAAGATGTCTTTTACCATGGTGTGGGGAACATAAGCAACAACTTTTGAACTTAAGATATAAGGCCTGAAAACCTTTGTTGCTTTCACCAAGGCAAATGCTTGTTTTTCCATGATTGTATACTTTAACTCAACAGCTTGTAAAGCCTTGCTAAAGAAGGAAATAGGCCTCTCAGCCCCATCTTCATCCTTTTGGAGAAAAATAGATGCAATAGTATTTTCAGAAGAAAAGGAGAAGATTTGGAAAGGCTTCTTGTAATTTGGAGCTACCAAGACAGGTGCATGTTTAAGTGCTTCTTTGATTCCTTCAAAATCCTGAATAAGCAGCCTCCTCCCATTTGATAACTTGGTCTTTTTTAACATGCATGTAATGGGGAGGGTCAATTCAGAAAAATTTGACACAAACCTTCTAATGAAGTTGATTTTCCCAAAGAAGGATTGGATGCCCTTCTTTGTTCTTGGAATTGGAACCTTGTTGATTGCTTCTACCCTCTCAGGGTCAATCATGACACCTAGACCTTTGAAACAATATGACCAAGAAACTTGGCCTTTTGCACCCCAAAATGACACTTCTTTGGATTGAGAGAAATGCCATATTCTCTACATCTGATCAACATTCTTTCCAAGTGTTGCAAGTGATCTTTTCTGCTCCTTGAAAAAATAGTCACATCATCCTGATAAACTGCAATGAAATCATTTATGTAACCAAAAAAAGCAACATCCATTGCTCTTTGAAAGGTAGCTCCAACATTCATGAGACCAAAAGGCATTCTCACATAAACATATGTTCCCCAAGGAGTGGTAAAGGTAGTTTTAAATCTTTTTGACTCCTTGACAACAACTTGATTATAGCTAGAGAAACCATCCAAGGTGGAAAACAATTCAGATCTAGTCACTAACTGCAAGCATGTTCTCCATGTTTGGCAAAGGATAATTGTCTTTCAATGAAGCTCTATTCAGATTTATGAAGTCTACACAAAGTCTGATATCTCCATTTTTCTTTCTGACTGGCACAAGGTTTGCAACCCAAGATGAATACCTTGTGGGCTGAATGATCCCTCCCTCCTTCAGTTTTTTCAATTCATCTTGCATTTTCATGGAGAGGAGTGGATTAATTGGCCTTTGCTTTTGTGAATGGTTTGGCACCTTTCTCAAGAGGGATCTCATGTTGGAATAAGTCTTCTCTATATGCTTTCAGCTCGGAATATGACCAGGCAAGACAGTCTTGATATTGTTTCAACAATTGGAGGTAGGACTATTTTTCTTCCTTGTTTAAACCACTCCCTAACCAAATATTTCTTGGTTTTTCCTTTGTTCCCAAGTTATGCTCTTCCACATCCCTTGAGGAAGACATGTTTCTATTGATGATGTAATCAACATTGTCAAAATTGGACTCAAGTGCAACAAGACCTCTAGGAATGGTGTTAGTTTTCAATTGGATAATATCCTTTCCAAACAAAGTCTCTCTTCCTTCAGTCACACATACCATTGGTTCCCAATCAATATTCTGATCTACAAACTCACCTTGATTTTGTAAGAACCTTTGCACTTGAGCATCATCATTAAACACTTTGCCAATGCTTGATGTTGTCAGGACAGCTGGCCTAGTTAACACTTCAACATTGTACTCACAATAAGGTGAAATGGTGCAATCTCCAAATCTTGACCCCAACACTACCAACTTTTCAGCAACAACATTAAAACTTCTATCATGATGCACAATATTGAAGGAATCAAACATCTCAATTAGATCCCAAACTGCATGTTTGTATTATTTCATCCACTGATTTTTTGTAGCATACAATTTTCTTATTTGTTTGACAACTAGCTCTGAATCTCCTTTTGCAATGATGTCCTTGACACCATACTTCCATGCAATTCTTAGACCCAACAACAAGGCTTCATACTCAACAATGTTGTTAGTACATTCAAAATTAAGCTTGAAGGAAAAAACAAACTCTTCCAAGCTAGGAGAAATCAGAATTATACCAGCACCATTTCCAAATTTGGAGCAAGCTCCATCAAATAGAAAGGTCCAAGGAGAACTTACTTGTTCAAGGAACTTTGACTGATCCATCTTGTGTTCTTTTCCATCAACAAACCAATAAAATTATCAGCATCAACATCAGCAAACAACACCTCATAGGAAGCATTGTTTGGATCCTCAATTAGATGCAACATCTTCTTTTCTCCATAGAGCTTGACAAGGCTGCCTTCAATGGGAATAGTGGAAAAGGACATGTCCATTTGAACACTCCCTCCAACACTTGCAGCCCACTTTCTTGACAATAACATACCCCATTTGGTAGGGCAATCAACAATCACAACATCCAATTTTAAATTCCTCCTAGGATAAGATGCAAGTTGCACCACCAAACCCTTCACACAACCAACTACCGACACTTCTCTTGAGTCCATGGTAGTACACTTTCCATAGGTTGTTGTCACTTTGATATCCAACTCATTCATGACTTCTAGAGGCATGACATTACATGATGCACCAGAATCAAACATACAATTGTGAAGTAGCCTATCCTTTATGATCAAAGTTGTGAAGAATGGATCAACATTCAATTGGGAATCAACCAAGGATGTCCCCAAGTATACCTCAGGTGTTTCTCCAAGATCCTCTACTGCTGGTGGTGTTTCAAGGTCTGCAATGATCTGAGGAGGAGTTTCAACAACATTTACATTTCTGCTTGGAGTACTCTTCTCCTCTTTCAATCCCAAGTACTCAAATGCTCTCTTCTTATGCTCAGGAATCCTAAGAAACTCAATGATTGGAACACTCACTTTGATTTGGCTCAATACTTGGGCTATGTCATAGGGAACACTCTTTGGCAAGGCAACATTGGAATGGAGACAAGAAGATTCATTAGATGGCAAGGAATTCTTGGCAGCTTGGGCATGAGGAGGACTGTAATTTTTCTTGGGACAACAGAGCTTTTGGCAGGTGTTTCTCTTCTAGGAGCTTCTTTGGGAATACTTGTAAGCAAGGGTGTTTTAGGTTTGGCTTGAGGCCCAACTCCCTTAACAACCTTTCTCCTAGTGTTATAGTCTTTCTCTTGAGCTACAACAACATTCATCAACAATTGTCTATCTTCCTCCGAAGGGATACCACCATCATACTTCTTAATCATCAAAGCTCTTAAGTATTCAAAGTCATTGTTAGGAATTTCAAAATCTTGCACTACATCAACTTCAAGAGTATGAGGGGGAAGAAAGACTTGTACCCATTTGATGCAATCCCAAAAAGTTGCAGTTGTCCTTGCACTTATTACCTAGTTGATGTTGCTCCTCCTTGTGAGCTTGAAGAACAACCCACCATGTAGATATCATCATCAGTACCATCATCATTATTAGCTTCACCATCTTGCTGGTCCACTTCACATGGAGGATGGGGTAGAAAACACCTATCACACCAATCAATATCAACAACTTCCTCAACAACAACAACCCTAGTAGTTAGGGATCAGGTAACACTCTTCCTTCACGTGCTTGAGGATGTCTATTTGTAGACCCCATGGGTCCTTTCCCTCTATCATCTTCCCTTTGATCACCTCTAGGATGATTGGAAAATATATCATGGTTTTGTGCTTTTTGCTGACCTTGTGAAGTCTGCCCAATTCCCTTCTCTGCTTGGGCTAACTTGTATGAGATTTCTTTGACAGCCCCTGCCAAAGTTTTCACAACCTCCTCCAAATCAACACCCTTACTAGCTTGAGGTTTTTCAGGGTTTATCAACTTTACACCATCTCTCTTGAGAGGTTTCCCAATTGCTTTGATATTGTTTTCAATTTGAAGTGCCATGGTGAAAGCTTGCCTTAGATTGGTAGGGTTCTTGTCTCTTAGGTAATAGGTTGCCTTTTTATCAAATGCATCTGCATATTTGATTAAACAAGATTCATCACAAGGCCTCAAATTAAATAGGAACCTTCTCAAAGTTTTGTTAAACCTTGTGTTGAAGTCATGGAATGATTCATTGGGATTCTTCTTGATATTTTCAAATTTAGACAAGAGAAATCTAGGATCAGTCTTGTCACCATATTGCAACCTAAATGCATTCTTCATTTCAGTCCAAGAATCAATAGAATTATCAGAAGATCCTTGTACCAATCCCTTGCATCCTCTTCTAGTGTATGAATGAAAATTTAATGTACACATCTTCAAACTCTATTTCAAAATCCTCCATCATGTTAACAAAAAGTTTGAGATGTTGATCACCAGTTATTGCATTGTTACCTTGGAATTTTGGAAATCTATTTTTGACATCTTGTGGGACAACATTTGGGTAACCATCCATTCCTCTAAAGTCTATAGGACCAAAGGTGTTAACAACAAATGGAGGTCTAGGCTGAGCCATATTGTTTTGAGGTGGTGATCTTGGGGGTGACACAAGTTGATGAGGAGTGCGAGGTCTTTGGGGCTCAAGAATGTAGTTCACAAGATGGGTATTCTCTAGGTGCTGATTTTCTTGGAAAGTTCTACTAGAATTGAAACACAGAGGTGCAGATTGAAGAAGGAACTCACCAGGTACAAGTAGAAGGACCTTCACTAGTTGAAGTAAACAAGTTTATGAGAGGATTTCTTGAATCAGAATCACTGGAAGAAGAGTGATAATCCTCTACTAAAGGATGATCTCTCTCACCAATGGATATACCTTTTCCTGATGTCTGACCTTCAACAACCTTCCAAACTTTTCTCCCTTCTAACTCTGAGTTCCTTGAATCTTGAAATAGCTTTCTACTTGGGTCCCTCCTGAAGAGAGATCTTCTTCCTTCTAGTTTTGTAGAGATTAGCAACACAAAATAAATGACAAAAAGCTAAGACACTGGTATTTATCAAGATCAAATCAAGCATGGAGTCGCCACTAAGGATTTCACCCTAGTTGTGCAAATGCACTAAAATACTCTATCAAATACCTATCAACACTGAAAATCTTGCAAAACTTTATAGATCAAACCTTCCTTCTTCTTGAATCTATCAACTCACAAATGCAAATGAAGTGCAACTACTACTGGAAACTGATAAAATTATAGCATAAAACTTGAAACCTTTGCATTCACCTTACAAATATGAGTATAGAATGATGTTTTAACAATATATTTGCAGTCAGAACTTGCAAGAGACATTACCAGGGTTTGATATGCATCCAAATATCTCAAATATTTTCAAAAGTCCTCAAAAATGGTGCTAGAAGTGTTGTTATAAATATGATATGGACAAATGAATCAACAAATCAAAATATTTTCAAAGCAAATTATTTTGATAGAATTCAAAACATTCCTGGCGAAAGTGCTAGAAGTGTTGGTACCCAAATTTGTTCTCCTTTTCAGTCTGAGCAGCATCAGAGATATGGCATGAAGCTTGAAGATAGATAGATCATGATGTGTGTCATTTTGTAGCTGGGGATGTGATCTAACTGGCACTCAGATTTGTGGAGAGATGGATAGCACTCAAATAGGACTTGATCTTGTCCTAACTATTTTAGGTTGTGCCTTTCAACCAAGGTAAGAGAACTATTTTTGTAACCCTCAAATGGTGAAGGAGATGAAGATATCCCTCAATTTGTGCAAATAGTATGAAAAGGCCTTGAGAAAATATGATCAACACTCCAAATCTGACTTTCACAAGTTGTCACTTCTAGATTATGGAGATAATTTCAATGCAAGGCAAGGGTTACTGAAGACATAGTATGATCTTGATTTGCTTTGTGCATTTTTGTAAATGGATTGTATTCTTTTGTTAATACACAAGGACAAAGTAGGGGTAGTATGGGGTAGGATTAGTTGTTTTGAATGATTTTTGGTGGGATATTTTAGACAAGACTAACTAGAATTTGCCAAATTCTTTGAGGACCTTCTAAAAAACTTGTAAGACCTAAAAATAAAATGCTTCAAAGGGGTTAAGGTACTCCTTCAACTAGGATATGTGCACTAAATGGAGGCCCATATTTACACTCTTCACACAAATATTTGACAACCTACCACAAAATCTTGAAGTTAAAGGATGAATCAAAAAGTATCTAGAAATCTCTATTTTATCATGACCTAAGGTGCACCCAAAGGTTTACAAACAATCTCTCGTAATTCAAGGAAGGTAAAGTGATTTTAAATTTGTTTATCTCTTTATCGATGAAAGCTCTTCTAAATGTGAGATTGCAAATGCCACTAAACTATCAACAAGAAATGAGACCATGTATGATCAAGAGATTTTAAACACAAGATTGCAACAAGAACAAGAAACACAAATTGAAAACATTCTAAACACATAGTGTACAAATTTTGCCAAGAGACAACACAAAATAATCAAAAATGATCAAATTTATCAGTAGGGGAATGTTTCAAGAACAATCTCAGAGCTTGTTGATGGCTTTACAACTGAAACCAACTCAACATGATACAAATCTGATGCAAAAAGGAATTAGAAATGGTTCTCAGGTGGTTTCTCAAAAAATGGGCTTCTTCCTAGATTTTCATGAAATTCTAAGTTTCTCCTAACCATTTTGCATGACAAATTCATGCAATATATAACTTTTCATTACAATTGATCCTTTGCCTCTCAAACCTTCCCTCCAAAAGTGGAATATTCGGAGCACCTTTGCTTTGTAATATTTTTGGAAAATGACATCTAACAGACTCAAAAAGTTTCAGTTGTTCTTTCAAAAGGTGAATCATTACAAAAATTTCATCATTATCCATTGTGGAGGCATGTTTTTCATCCTCAAAGCATGCAGACCCCTTTCATTTCATCATTTCATCCTTATCCCTCCAAAATTTGACTCTATAACTTCTTGATTTGATATTTCATGTTTTGGATGGGTTAGGGAAAAATTCACTTCAAAAACATCTCAAATCTACAAATTGAATCTTCAAATTGATTCCATTGATCCTGAAGGAAAAAAAAATGACATGAATTTGCCAAAAATTTGATGAAAATTGATGCAAAATTCACATCTCCAAGCTTCCTGGAGCTCAAATGGTGGCCAAACTGAAAAATGCATAGTTACCATTGATTTTCCTTTCTCCCTTCAATCTGAGCCCTCCACGTGTCAAAATGTGATTGGAAATGGGTTTGGGATCACTTTTTGACTTTTTAATATTTTTGGAAAAATGTAAAATTTTGACATTTTTCTCCACCCCTCCGCCCTTGAGATTTGGTGTTGACACATGGCACAAGGTGGGTCCCATTGGAATCATGGCTCAATTCTGCATATTTCTACCTTTTTTTGGAAAAAGGAAATTTTTCCAAAAATCTCTCCGGGTCCGCCCTCCCACAAGACACGTGTCCTCATATGATTAGCTGAGGGGAAGCACTCTAACTTCATACTTTAACTCCTTTTTACCAAAGGAAATTTTTCAATATTTCCTCATGGACCCGCACCTCCGATTTTGTCCCTGCCACATGTCTCCCTCTACTTTCATTGTGGAGCCACATTTCAAATCATCACTCTAACTTATTTTTCCAAAAAGGAAAAATTTCCCTTTTTTCCTCTGGTGGCCCACCGACCCGCTCTGTGCTCTAATGCTACCACGTGTCCTCTCTGATTTTTAGCCCGATGGATGTGTGGCCTTTGATTCTATCCCTGACACATGTCTATCACTGATTCATTGCGGAGCCATGCTTCAATTTTCACTTTAACTCATTTTTCCAAAAAGGAAATATTTCCCTTTTTCCTCCGTGGCCCACCGACCCGCTCTGTGCTCTGATGCTACCACGTGTCCTCTCCTGATTGGATGTGGGCCTATGGCCTTTTTCACAACTTTTCTCCCTTTCACCAAAAGGCAAAATTTTTCTAAGTCCTCCGCTAGCCTTCCATCCCACTTTTGATGAGAACATGACATGTGTCCTCCTCTGATTCGCGAGGGCTCTGTGCTCTGAAGCCACCACGTGTCCTCCCTGATTGGATGTGGGCCTTAGGCATTTTATTTGTACTTTAACTCATTTTCCAAAATGCCTTAAGGCACAAAAAGACCCACCGTCCACCTTCACTCTGCTTGTGACATGTGTACCTCCTCTGGGACCTACAGAGCTATGGGGGAAATTTACAAATTTTTCCAAAACCAAAAATGTTAAGTTTTTCAAGCAAGACCCACCGAATCTTGTCCAACCACAAATGGCCACGTATGAGGAGATGCTTGAGCTTAAATTTGATGGGAAAAGGACACCCGTATGACCGTCAATCAACGTAGAAATTTCCAATGATGCCCTAGGACACTGAAGATGAATTTGATGGGAAAATGATGCCCGTCTGACCGTCAAAACACAAAAAAATGCCAAGGATGCCCCAAAATTTGATTTTTCACTAAGGATGGGAAAAACCTCAAAACAAAGCTAGATGAATCATGATTCCAAGAATTTTTGATCATGGGGATAGATTTTCAAAGGAAAACAAGCATAAATCGATCATTCTCAAGCATCCATGATTGGAAAAAATGGAAAAATAGTAGAGGCATTTGAAATGGGAAAAATTAGGGCACAAAATAGGGCATACATGCATATTTCTTTCAAATTGGGGCAAAACAATAAGTTTATGAGCATTTCAAGGCATTCAATCTAGAGGGAAAAGAAGTGTTGCAAGATTTAATGAAGAAGCTAAATGATAAACGAATAGAAACCATGGATGCTCTATACAACATATCAAAATATTTTGATAGTATTAGTTGTAAGTTCTTCAATGAGAACTTTGATGATCTTCCAGAGGATCAAATATGGGAAAAATTTTAAAGGATTTGGTGAAATGAGATGATGAGGTTACCTAGAGTTTCAGCAGGTGACTTTATTGATAGGTTGGTGTCATGCCAAAATTTCACAAGAAGACTAAAAATGTCGTGGGTAAACTTAGAAGAATTCCGCCAAAATCACAAGGGAAATCAATATAATGGATGTAGTGAATCACTTCACATATGGGCGAGCACGGATAGATTCAGAGAATTATCAAGTGTTTCATTGAGTGCAAACATCAGATGGCTTCTTGGGATAAGGACCAAGGGAAAATTGAAGTTGGAGAAGATGTTGCATAACCAAGCTAAAGCTAGGTAGCCATGAGAGGACTGATCCAAGCTCGGATCGGTCGAGTTGCATGGGGTCGATCGTGTCAACTTCTTGGAACAAACTTTGCATTTTTATGGGAGCATGTTCCCTTGAGTTTAATGACATTTCTATTTTTAGTAAATTGTTAGTTAAGGCCCAACTGTAATGGCTCAACCTAAGGAACTTATAAATAGAGAAGTACATTAAGTCTTTAGAGAGATCAATTTTTGGAGAAGTTACTCTTCAATCTTGGAAGAGTGCTTTGAATATTTAGAAACCTTTCAATTACATTCAGAGTGATATTTTTCCATGGAAAGATGAGTTATTGTGTTAATGGTTGATGCATTTATGCTTTGTGAATGCCTAGTTCCTTAGTATAAGTGGTTGGATTGTCTTTATCTCAGAGTATCTTATTTCATTCTGTTAGAAAGTGATATAATTGTTTGAATATCGGTTGTGAAAATTTATCTTCATCATGTTATACAAGCCATATTATCATTGACCTTTATGAATGAAATGGATGTTTGACATGTACCTATTTTTATATTATCGTGGTGATTGATTGTGTTTTCAATTGAACTCAATTTATCTATGCATAATTTTAAGGAATGTATGCTTCTTAGTTTGTGATATCTTGTATCATCTCCAAGTTGCAACAGTGAAATTGGTTTAAGGTGCACACACCCTCTTTGAATTAACCCTTCCCAAGTTTTATAATACCCTTTATTTGGTGCATCACCATTCCTAGTATAGGTTTTATTTCCTTACAAATCTCTCTCCTAATTCCTTGAAAGGTTAGCATAGGACTAGATAGCCATTTGATTACACTAGGAGTAGTAAAACATTTAGTTTAGGAAGAGGAATCTGGTCTCTCCAAAGTTTCACCTCAAGCCCAAGTCCCACAGCTTGAGAGGTGATTCCATGTGTTCAAATCACACCAAACATCTTGTTCACATTCTCGGCCATTTGGAGGGTGCAATGATTTGGCGACAACAAATACAATATAACACAATTGGCCTCCCAGATGACCTAACTTGGGAAGATATTATATATTTTGTGTTTTCTTTTAGATTGCCTAATGTGGAAGCCATCATACATTTCACATTTTCTTCTATATGACCTAACTTAAAATCCATCACATTGCGGAGACACCCATGAAGTGGGGGAAAGAGTGCCTTTCTTATACCAATCCTATATGGGTCAACTATTTGATTGAAATTATTTGGATCTAAAAAACCAAAAAAATTATTTGATTCCATCTCGCAAGAGCTAGTTCTTGAGGATGTAGTTATAGGTTGGAGAATAACACACTTTTCTCCCTACACTCTTCCTCTGGTGACATGACAATAAAATCCTTTAGTCAGTTATTCATATACATGTAATCGGGTTGGGAACCAATCACTCTCTACCCCACCTCATTTCCATCATACACATTCAAAATCATTAATAATCTAATATCACAATCATAACTCTCATTTAGTGCACTTATTGCATGGATCAACACACCTGATCCATGGTTCGGTATGTTATATGGTTCATTTGAGACATTTTACTACCACATTTATGCATTTTACTACGGCATGGGATTCTATGGATTTATCAAAGGTACATATCTCTATCTACTTTATGTTATCGATATTTCTTGTCACCAACATAAAGTGGGGAAAATGTAGTCAAATAATCACACACTCACTACTATAATTATAATGCAAAGTATGTTGGTTTCTAAATGGATATTTTGTAACAAAAGTATTCACTAATGACCCATCCCATAATCCTGTCATCGGTCTAGTTGGTCATTTTCATTGTTTGTCTTGCACATTCATCAATTACTCGCACATTTATCTTCATCTCTTAGGGAGTCATAGTTATTGATATTCACTCGGTGGTCATCCCTAGTATTTGAACTAGGGCACCTAGGAAATGACAAGGGTTCCACAGTGCTTAGTCCTCAATTTTAGGTTCCCTGGTCCCAATTACACTTGGTTCTTATGTAGAGTTTTGAGGTTGGTCTATGTAAGTTTCCATCTCATTTCAACCATACCTTACATATTCATATCCCATAGTGCACATGATTAATTGAATTAATTACTTTAATTAATTTAATTAACATCCTCACTTGACCACCTCACCTAGCCACATCACCTAGACACCTCATCATGGACCTATTCTTAGCATGTTTCTTTTAACTAAGACTCAATTTCTACTTACCATAACTAACTGAGACTTAGTCTAACCCTAAAATCAGATGCCTATTCTTTCTCTAACAACATGCCCACTTATCTAAGTGTAAAATACCATTTTAGACCCGAACCAATGGGCAAAACTGGCCAAAAGATAGCCAAGATCTGCTATTTTGGAAAACCTAGGATTTCCCACTATGTAACTAACCAGTTAACCCTAAACCGATGCCGGTTAACCTAAACCATCATCATGGTTACCATATATTCATTTTGGTAACCTTGTTTGAGAGAGGTTGGAAATTTTGAGAAGTGGGCATTTTTCAAGTTTTGGAGAAAGAGAGATCTACATGCAAGCATGAAAAAATAAGAACCTATTCTCGAGCATCCTAGACAACCCCCTAGCAGACACTGAGACTGATTGAAGGCATTGGCATTCATGGTAACATTTGGGAAGCACTTACCATGACACTAATCACTAGTTTCACAGATCAACCATTGTTATCCTCCACCAACTAGGCCTTCAAACTATAAATACAAGTAAGTGTGTTTTGATCTACATCATTCTATACTTACTTAGATTGTATTTCCATTTTATTTATTAGATCTATTTCTTTTGCATTCCACCATCCCCACCTTCCTATCAATCCACCCATCCAACAACCCACAACCCCTTTAGCCCCCATATCAACTCTTAGACATTCTTGAGCCTTCCTAGGATTTTTACGAGCCTAACCATCCTTCTTCCATTCTCATGTCAATCACAGAGAAGCTCCAAAACCAAGTTTATTTGATTTCCACCATTCTTCCCCCTACCACACGCTGATCATCGGTCACCTTGACCATCATTGGTTTCCCCTTCACCAACATCGGTCACACCGATCACGTTCAATATCATATATTCAAACTTTCACTAAGTTGACTTTATCACCCCTAAAACCTCACAAAAGCCTCACCCAAGCCATATACACTACCTAAAGCCACTCCACAAGACCTCCCCATCTCTCTGTGTAGACACAGAGAGAACCTGGACCCCTATTTCTGACATTTAACTATTCTACCCTTATCCACCCTAAACCATCATCAGTCATAGCTAAACCATCATCGGTCACACCCTGACCGACATCAGTCTCTGTGTCTGATAACCCAACTAGGACAACAAGCTAATACCCACTCCCAAACTACCCAAAACCATTTGTAACCTTTACCAGAGACCTCATCACCTTGTAGAAACTCAAAACCACCTACCCAACCTCCAGATATCTGATCATAACCCTTGCCTGTTAGATTAGATTTTCTTATTATATTTGAATGAGATACCTAAATCATATCAACTATAGTAGGATGTTATTTTTTTACATTATTTCTTGCATTAATTATTTATAAAAAGTGGATTGACAACCATCTAGGAAGTATCACACTTCCGGATCTAGCACACACTAGGAAGTCCACTGACATATATTGTTTAATATTCTTCTTGTGGTCTTGTTTTGCATTTATAGGTAGTTCCTCCTAGCCAAAAGGAAGTTCTTCATGGTCATCCTGGATCGGAAATCAGAAATGCATGCATGCACAACCTTCAACCGACATTTCACAAAATAGGTATTCCTCCTTGGCCTATCACCCTCTATTTGTTTCATTAATTTTATCAAGAATCTGGTGAAACATTTTGGCACACCCGGTGGGACCCTCTCTTGGGTTCATTGCATTTTCTTCATATAGGAAATTTTGTGTCTCTTTCTTTTTGAAAAATACACATTTAATCTTTCTCCTGGTAACATTCTTTTCTTCTAATTGTCTAAATGACATTTGTGATTTGGTGTTTAAAATGAATCATTTCTTTCTTCTTCCGCATTTTGCATAGTAGTGAAAGAGCATGTTCTTGACCTATTCATCATTTGCTACATCAAATTTAATTGTTGATTTGGGTTCTAAAATCTATTGCATTTCATCCTTGTATGCATTTTAGCTCACATTAAAAACTGAGGGAAACCTATATGTTGGAAGTCATGCCCAAGATGATGGTTGACATAATTGAATCATAGAAGCACTTTCTCTCTCTCTCTCTTTTCCAAACTACACAAATAAAAATTCACACATCTTCTTAAACAACACCTTACTGGAAGAAGTTGTCAATGATCACATGATCAGAGGATTGATAAAGTGGGTGCCCAACTAGTTTCTCTGTCTAGTCATTATCTCAGAGAAAGGACCACCCCCACCAAAACATAACCTGAAACCACCCTTTAGAATTTTCCTCTTCATAGGATGCCTTCCCAACCAAAAATTTTTTTTGAATTCACAAGTCAGTCTTAAATAGCATAAGTTAAACACATAAAATTCACTTATAGGATTTGTGTGTTTTTCTTAGCTTTTTCCTGAGTTGTTTTTGAGTTGTGAGGTTACGTTCTCCACTTTCCTCTTCCTTTCACACTCCACCATCATAGTTGGAGTATTCTGATTATTTCTGAGTGTGTCAGGGTCTAATACTATCATCCTCAGACTTTTGGGTTGATACTCCATCTGACTTAATTCAAAAAACCAATTTTTCTTCACTTCTTCAAATTTCACAATAACCGGCGTCGGTCCAAGTGACCATCACCGGTTTCCATCTAACCATCATCGGTTTACCTAACGGTGTTGGTTTCCAGCTCTTTTGGTTATTTTACCCAAAAAATCATTCATCACCTCTTTTGTTCTATTTGAAATTCTCAGGACATCATCATATCCCCAAAATTCTAATATCACTATCATATACAGTTTCCTCATTCCATTTTCATCATTTTTTGGCCTCATTTGCTAAAACTATTGATTTCCCATAAGAATCGTATATTATTTATAACCATCATCATCGGTCCCCTTTAACATCATCATCATTCAGTTATTTAAATCATCATTGGTTCCTCTATTTTGATTTTTAATTAAAACACCGACCAAGTTCACCTCCCAGAATCTATCCTTCTCCATTTTTTTGTTTTTTTTGTGTTATTTACAGAGTACATTTTACTAGGTATATGCTAATTCACATGGTGTTGACTCATATCCAAACCAAAACCCCTTGTGTTTCATGCTAGCCTTCATCCACTTCCACCTAGCCCATCACCACCTTCTATCTTGTCACCTATGGATCCAACTCAACCCATCACCATTAATACTGGTGATGAGGAGTTTGCAAGACTCCTTGACCAGAATCCCATTGCCCTACAATATTATCTCTTGCCCACTCATCTACCCGAGACTCCTGGGATAGTTGATATATGACATGCCCCATGTCTATCCCCTCCCTCCCCCCCCACTTCGCATCAGCTACCACTAGCTCAACATTGGCCTTCATCCACCTTACCACCTGTGGTATCTCAACTAGACCCCACATCCTCTATAACTACTACACCAATGACATCTATCACACCCATGGTGTCGACCATCCCTTCACCAACCACCTTAAGCATGGCCCCATCACCCTTTACCTCGTATATACCAGTTACATCACAACCACCCATGGTGTCGAAACCCACACCCCATTCCAAAACCTCATCCTTTTCCATCCCATAGTCTCTACCCCAATTACTATAGAGAGTCATTATGACTACCCCACCTATTTACACGCATCACCAACAACCCCCAATCTCATCTATCACTTATTCAGATATCTTCCACCCACATCTATTCCCCCTTCATAGTTTTCATATTTGGCACCCCCATATACTGGGATCCATCCACATCATACACCCATCATCAACCTCCCTTTACTGTAGAGGCACCCATTCCTCACAACCCACCAATGACCTCATTAGGATGATGATGGAAAAGATGCAAACATTAGAAGCATCATTTTTGGCTCTCGCAACTCCTTAACTTATGAATGATATATAATGAGCCTATTCATCCATCTATCCCCATTCACCCATACCATATACATTGGGAAATGCCCAAGTTCAACCATTTCAACAAGTAAAGAAGACCCACAACAACACTTGTGGTCATTCAAACATGGGTGTTATCTAATTTCCCATGATGATGCTTTACTCCTATGGACATTCCCCATGTCCTTGACACAGACCCACCTTAGATTGGTATAGTGGTTTACCCAGACATTCCATCTACTCCTTTAACCAAGTGGCTCAAGCATTCTTGGACCACTTCTCAATCAATGTCATCAAAAAGTCACCATGACTGACCTATACTCACACATGATAATATGATGATGAATCTATCATATTTTGTTGCTCATTGGTGAAGTCTTATCAACCAATTAACATTCTAGTTACCTCAAGTTGAGCTTATAGAGTTGTTCACTAGAGCTTGTGCTGTCAGACACATCTCACCAAATGTAGGTACAAACCTTCTGTACCTTTGATGAAAGCATTTACCATGGTGTGAAATTAGAAATTTGTGCCATTGAAGAAAAGAAAATCCAATTGTGAAACAAAAATGTTGCATTCAAATCAAATGATGCTTCTTCATCTTCAAATCCCCAAAACAATTATTCAAAATCCAAAGGATCTGCCAAATGTGGTAGTTCTCAAAGCTGGTCCATCCTCATCCATCTAATCAAGCCAAACCTTCCTCCAATATTTCTCCCATTCATACTTTTTCAGTTTTGATGGGAACAATGAAAGTACACTCCGATTGGAGAGCCCTATTCTTCAGTCTTGGAAAATCTTCTTAAGGCCAGAGCCATTACACTACCCCCATAAAACCTCATATTGGTTTTGATCCCACTCATCCTATGCCCGCATGGTATAAGGAACATGACTATTGTAATTATCATCGCATCAAAGGCCATAGTGATGGTAATTGCATAACTTTTAAGAACATTGTCCAGGAAATGTTAGATAATGGAGATCTCATCTGGACAACCCAAATGCACCAAAAATCAAAACTTGCATATCTTTAAGAATTCATTCCCTAACCATACACCATCATCTAATCAAAATGGTGAACCTTCAACCAATGACAACAATGTCCATGAAGTCCATGTTGTTTTTGATATCATACCAATCATTCCTCAATTTCCACCTATTCCATCTATCGAGGAAATTTTGGCATGATCTCCTCTACCCATGGAGGAGCATACCTCATCCACTCCTTCACCCATAGAGGAGTCCTCTTCATCTCCCCTTCACCCATGGAGGAGTCCACAATTTTTGTTGATGTCATTTCACCATCTACCTCGCAACCTACCAAACAATCAATGGTATTAACTCTCCTACCCATGGGAGAATCATCATCACTTTCTCCTCCACCGAAAGAGGAATCTACCTCACCCCACCTACCATCTCTCCTACCCATGGGAGATCCTTTAGACATGCCACTACCTATTGGGGAAAATTCCCCATTAGCATTCCAGGATCCCATTGATCTGGTCTTGGCTTTTACCCATAGAGTCCGAGGCTAACCAATTCCCTATCTCATAGACATATTTTATAGGGATTTCCACTAAACCAACTACATCTCCTCTTACAACAATGTCATTTTCATGACTGATTGGATGATCACTTGGATTACATTGATAATTCCATGCTTTGGGGATGTCTTTGGCTCCCCTTTTTGACTCAAATGAAAATGTTTCCTACAGATACCTCCATGATCTATCCAAAGGTATTTCCAACAACCAAATCAACCCTGACCATGCCTGTTGAAATGGATTCTTCTTCATCACCTTTACCTACATCCGAACCTTTACCCATGACTAAAACCATTCCTATGCCTAAGAACCTACCCACACCTACATCTTTCACCCATATCTAGACCTATCACTACCTTGGGTATCATGCCGACATCCAGCCTTGTCCATCCACCCATCAAATTGGACTTATCCACACCTTCCCAAGTTCACACAAAAATATTCCTCCACCTAAAAGAAGACCCAACCTTCTAGGGACACATACACAGTCTCACCCACCACACCTTTGTCACCTTCACCCCTTTCCATCCATCCTAGGACCTCACCCATCAACCTTGGCCAAACAACCCCTACCCAAGGAAAATCAAAAGCTAAGCAACCTACTTCTTCATCATGATCCTTTGTTACACCCAATTTACCTACACAAAAAACACCCTCACCCTCACCCATACATTTCTTACCACCTATACCTCCACCAACTACCATAACCCCAACATTACCTATATGTGACTTCAACCCATACATTCCACCCACCTCCACCAACCACTTCCACCACACCTCCATTGTCCCCATGGGTAACCCATCCTCTTCCACCATCTGCTTTCCCTTCTACATCATGTACTCCCACCTCACCTTTACCCAAGAAGGTGCAATCCAAAGACAAGAACCCACTACCCTCCAACAGGGTAGTTAAACCAACAACACCTTCCATTGCTAGTTCTTCTACCACACCTTTACCCAAGAAGATACCATCAAAACCTAAGACAATACCACCTACCAAACTAGTGGTCAAACCTATTCCACCTCCTATAACACCTCTTCCACCACAATCATCCACACCTTTACCCAAACCCACACTCACTTCCCACTGTGATCCATTGGCAGGGTCCTATGCCAACATTTTAGCCAACCTCTTAGAGACCTGGTCATCACATTACCACCGCTTAGACCTTATGACCCCCTCAAACCCAAACCAAAAGGGTTTGATGAAACTAAAATTTTTTGCCTACCATCATGTGTGCCAGGACATGATGTAGAGGGTTGTAAGGCTCTCAAAACCATTCTCCTCCAATTATGTCCTCCTAAAGAAAATTTTGATGATGATGATCTTCTTGATGAGGACCCTATTCCATCTTCACCTATCACCATACATCCCCCCCACTACCTATTTAGTGACCTACATCACCACCTCCACAACCCTTTTATCCACCTCCAAAATTTGAGATCAACATGGTCTATATCAAGAGAGTTGGCCAAACCACCACCTAAATGCTAGTGTGCCCTACTCATTTTCACAAGGTTCTTACCCCGCATTAGTTTTTTTGTCCATCATGTCATTATACTACTCATGACATACCTTCTCCATCTACCTCTTTCCCTCATATTAACATGATCCAAGTTTCCACTCATGCCCAAAAGGAAAAAGGAAAAGAAAAAAACAACTAGCCCATCAACCAATCCCATGCCCAATATACCATCTACACCCGCACCCAAAATCACCATTCGAGGACCCACATACCCTATTTTTGATGGGGTCACCCATCATACAATGATAAAACAATTACACCAATCCCCTCTAAAAATGTCTTTGTATGATCTCATCCAAACCTCTGAATCTCATCGACAAGCCCTCATGGAGGTTTTTACAATCCATCAAGGTTTTACCTAATGACCCCACACTAGTAGCCTCCATTATCACCCCTCACCATGTGGCCTCTCTTACCAAATCATCTCCTTCTTCTACCCCCCACCCCATGCCCACTCATCAAGTAGTAGCCCCCTCATTTTTTCTGATGAGGAGATCATACCTCTCCAATCAGATGACCCTGATCCCACCCTTTTCATCTCATCTATATCGATAATATATACATATACATGCATTATGATTGATGGTGGTGCTAGCATCAACATCATCTCCTCCCACACATATAATCAAATGTGCATCCCTTCAAATTACATGCATAATAACCTAGTTATGTTGCACTCCTTCAATGATGCCATCACTTCCACCCTTGGCACCATTATTCTTCATGTTTGTGTGGGCCCTCACACTATCCTGAATTTTCTACGTCTTAGAGGGGAGTTCTAGTATAACTTATTTTTCTTGGCTGACCTTGGATTCATGTCATGGGTTGTGTTCCTTCAACTTTACACCATTGTGTAAAATTTGAACATGAAGGACATAACTATACCATCCCCAACTTGACCCATCACCATTCAAAACTTGTAACATGTTGTACCAACCTAACAATGTCCTTATACTAGTTAAGGCATCTACCACTACCACCACTTCTCCTTCACCCACAACCCCATCCACCAATGCTTCTGCCACCTCTCCCACACCTAACTCTTCTATTCTACTACTTACTATCGCAACCTCTGTAGCTGACCCATCTACTTCCCAACCAACCGATACCCCTCCTACCCAATCACCTAGTAATTCATCTATTCCACTACCCACATATCTACTACCGATCCCTTAGAGGGTGTTTTTCAATGCCTCACTCTGGGGAGTACCACCTCTACAATATAAACACATTCCTTACTCCAAGAGTATGGTAACCTATGCCAACATCCTCGTTATGACTATCACATAGGAGAGGTCTTCCCTTATGGTCCTCCCCACCTTCGCACCAACTTAACATATGGGGGACTTGATACTTCCACCTATTCACCCAAACCACCATCCCAAACATGACCATTTTCATCTGACCTCCAATCTCTCACCAACTGCCACTTCACCCACACTTTCCTTCACCATTTGCATGGAAAGGATTTGGCTTTGGTTTTTACAAACAAGGTCATCATACCATCATCCCATGTACCACCCATAAACACAAAGACCGCAAGTGGTATCGGCTTCACCAAACTATCCTCCAAGAAGGCCCATGTTGAACTCATTTAGGATGACAAACCTTCTCCACCCTATTCACCAATGTCACCACCCTCACCCATAGAGTCTATGGATCCAGAATCCATTCCTCCTAACTTTTTTTTTTTCATGAACACCATTTCCTTGGGACCTTTGACTTATCAAATGATGATGGTGAGGCTCCCTCTTCTCTTCCATTCTGTATCCTGACATGATCGATGATGATACACCATCCATTAACATCATTCAATGTTAGGATGATGAGTCTATCCTCACCTACCTTGGTGTGGAAGATTCTTATATTCATTGGTCATTTCCTTCTGAGATGCAAACCATGTTAAATGAATCGACCATCAAAGTCAATATTAACACTCAGGATGACCCACACATTCTAAAGATAGGCCAATCTTTAGATGTTGTTGAACAAGAAGCTTTTACTTCTTTCCTCTCGGGATCATAACAACACTTTTTCTTGGTCCTATGTTGATATGCCAGTATTGACCCAAACATTGTGGTCCACAATATCGTAACCATTCCTGAAGCCAAACCCATAAAATAGAAGCTATGGAAAATGCATCCTCGCATTTGCCCTTCTTGTCAAAGAAGAACTTCAATGCCTTCTCTTGGTTTCCTTCATCCTACCCATTGACTATCCCCAATGGATTTCTAACATCATTCCTATCACAAAAGTGACATAGGGGGACTTTCACATTTGCACATGATTTCCATGACCTCAACTTAGCTTTCCCCAAAGATGACTTTCCTCTACTAGGTATTGACCAACTAGTTGATCTCACCTGCTTGGTCATGAGATGTTATCACTCATGGATGGTTTCTCGGGTTATAACCAAATATTACTCACCCTAGAAGATCAACACAAAACCACCTTCATCACTCCTTGGGGGACCTTTGCTATCGAGTCATGCCTTTTGGCCTTAAAAATGTTGGTGCTACATATCAATAGGGGCTATGACTTATATCTTCCATGACATAATGCATCACATATTGGAAGATTATGTAGATGACCTTCTTGCCAAATCCAAACATCGGGTTGAACACCTTATAGTCCTTAAGGTCATCTTTGACCACCTCATCAAGTATTGTGTGTTCACCTTCAACCTAAGAAGTGTGTCTTTTCGTTGTGCTCTCAAGAAAGCTCCTTGGTTTCATCATTTCTTTGTGTGGCATAGAAGTTGATCCCACTAAAATAAAGGCTATTCTCAAAATTCCTCCACCTACTAACCTTCACCAACTTCATAGTTTTCAAGGAAAGTTGTAATCTATTCATCATTTTATTTCACAACTTTTCGACCACTGCCAACCATTTCACCACCTCCTCAAAAAGGATGTCTCCTTCAAATGGGATGATGAATGCCACAAAGCCTTTGATGCCTTAAAACAATACCTTCTCCAACCACGGTGCTCATTCCTCCTAAGGATGACCAACCCTTTTACCTATACATTTCTACTACTGATCATTCCTTAGGTGCCATGCTGCTCACTCATCATGATGAGAAACACAGAGAGCAAGTGGTTTATTACATAAGTCATACCCTTTTGGACTATGAAACTAGGTACACCCATGCTGAAAAACTCTTCTTAGCCTTAGTTTTTGTCACCACTAAACTTTTTCATTACCTACTCAATCACAAAAACCTTTTTGTCATCACCAATATTGACCCCTTACATTACATATATGCCAAACCCTACCAACATCAGTGTGTTGTGCATGTTGGCTCATGCTTCACTTGATGACCTGGACCTCAAATTCATCCATCAAAAATCTATCAAAGGGCCAAACCATCGCTGACCAACTTGCAGATGCACCCTCTCTAGAAATCAATCCTCTAACTTTGATTTCCAGATGAATCCATTAACCCTCTCTTTGGATGATACCATTTACCAAATGACCTTATTCTTTGATGGTTCCAAATGTCAGCATGGGGGTGGTGTAGGAGTTATCCTCATTCCTCTTGATGGTGAACCTATGCCTTTATCTTTCAAACTAGATTTTGATTGTACTAACAATATCACCAAATATGAAGCACTCGTATTAGGTCTCCAAACCGCCATCACCTTAGATGTCAAATCAATTAATATCTTTGGTGACTCTTAACTAGTTGTAAATCAAGTCAATGGTATATACTAGTGTCATAATGAAATACTTCAAAAGTATAAACACCATGTTGACATACTTTTGACTACCTTTGACCATTATGAACTTCAAACCACCCCATGTTCTACTAATAAATTTGTGGATACCATGGCCTTCTCTGGCTTCTAGATACCCACTTCACCCGACTCCAAAATATTTGTCACAATACAAAGGTTGCAATCACCTTCTTATTTATTTTGAGATGTCAACTCTGTCGAAACCATTACACTTGACCCACGTGACCTTTGGTATAAAGTATTTTGAGACTACCTTTCCCTTTCCATTCTACCTCCTAGATCTTACTCATAATGGACAACACACCTTTCTCAAAAGTGTCTCTCACTATGTCATCATGGGTGGTCTTCTTTATAAACATGGCTTTGATGGTATTCTCTTACGATGCCTTACAAGTTCTGAGATTCCTTATACCATCAAGGAAGTTCATGAAAAATTTGTGGAGGTCACTTTAGTGGCTATTATCACTAAATGCATCCTTCACCTAGGCTATTATTGGCCCACCCTCAACCATGACTATTGTGACTATGTCAAATGTTGTGTGAAATGCCAACAACATGCTAATCTTCATCACACACCTAGTCATGCCTTATAGGTCACATGAGACCTTTGGCCTTTCTCTCAATGGGGTTTGGATCTTGTCAGAGAGATCAATCCTCATTCTTCACAATGCCATCAATGGATTATAACCACTACTGAATACTACACTAAATGGGTAGAATCCATCCCCCTCATCTCTACAAAAGCCATGAGAAAATTTGTGAATTCATCAACCATCACATTATTTGTCACTTTGGTGTTCCTCACCATCTCATCACTGATAATGGAAAATAGTTCAAAAACAAAACCCTATGAAAACTTTGTGATGCCTTTGGCATTCAACTCAATTTTTCTCTTCACCTTACTACCCATAAAAAAAATGGCCAAGAAAAATCAACCAATAAAACCTTGAACAAAATTCTTATGAAAGTAGTTGACGATACTGGAAAGGATTGGCATACACACATTCCTTTCACCTTGTGGGCTTACCGTACTAGTATTGCACTTTTTTCACTGCTTGCCACACCTTTCTCTCTGGTCTATGGTATTGAGGTTTTCTTGCCTCTCAAAGTCTAGATTCCATAACTCTCTCATATCTCACTCCAAGACAAATGCTCTTGATCATCTCCAAAATGTATCAAACGTGCACTATGATAAATGTGTCCATGAGAAAAAGGTCAACCTCATCCCGAAGGAAAAAACATTAACAAAAGAGGAGAAAAGTAAAGCAAATTTTTTTCCCTTATTGTCTTAGACATTATATTTTTACTCATACCTAAAGATTGGTGCTTACTTGTATTCACTCAAAGTTGAACCTAAACTTGAGCCCCTCCGACTTTCACATCTTTGACCACTCTATTGTTGAATAAATTCCGATATCACCTTACATTAATTAAACAATTTTCCTTGAGCAATATTCACATCCTTCTTACCTATTTTAAGGATCAATGAATAAGAAAGAATCATGTGATTATCTGTCACCTTTTAGGCCATACCTTCAATGTGATTCTTGTTTGACAATTTTTGCGTACAAAAATGGGAAACTCGAAACTTCATTACGATGGATGACATTGGTGAAGTGACCTAAGCTAGGGGAGATTCTTTCAGTTCAATATTTGTTCTATTGGATTAATTAATGACTACATGTAATTTGTAGCTATGTGTGTTGTTACAAAACGTAATAGATCACATAGTCTACAATTTCATGATTGTCTTCAACAAAAGAACACAAAGCCCTGAAGGACAGATGTGTAATCTTGATGAAGATTGAAAATACATAATAGATGAAGTGTTAAGTTTTGGAACAACAATCATAGTTGCAGATTATAGTAGTATCAAAGTTCATTACTAAGGTTATAGGTATTTTAAATTTCTTTCCTTCATGATTAAATACATTCAATTATGTTATTGAGTTGTTTAAATCAATATACAAAGCTGAAATGACGAAGGAAGTACACAACTCAGTTTCAAAATTCAATGTTTTATTCATAAGGAATTTCAAATGTTTCCCACACAAGTCGTGGGATGTACCTCAAGTAAACATCATAACTACTAAAATAGAATATGCATGACAATAAAATCAAAATAAATGAAGGAATCCATCATTTCCTTATTTCTTTTGTCCTGTTGTTTCGTCCTTGCTCCAACTGTTGCTCTATCCTCATCTTGGTTTTTTAACATTGCATAATACCTAAAAACAATAGGGAAGGGACCTTTAGTGATGAGATCAGATTAAATAATATTATTATATTGTCTATCTTCGTATGTAATCTGAATCTCTTGATATGTAGAGGTATGATTACATAAAAGATAAATGCATAGCAGACAAGTAGCAATATTCTACATCTAGTACATATGATTCTCACAATCATTTCAGAGAGGAAAACTATGGAATAGAAGAGAGGCCAAAAAGCCTAATGTTTTCTAACTAGTTTGTCTAAATGTGCAAGTATAGGTAAGAAGAAGGAAATAAACACTAACTGTTGTGTTTATATATCAGAAGTATTAAATTACATTACTTGAATCGAGAAAGGTACGTTTATTTTAAAAGAAGAATTATGATATACAATGATTTTCTGTACCAATCCATAAAAGAAATGCAGGTTTAGTGCTATAGATTCTAACAAATGGAATGAGATAAAACTGCATTTGAAATAGAATGGAAAAGGGAATCTGAGAAAATTTTGATAGGGCTTCACCATGTAAAATGGACATTTTACATCTTTCCATCATGCTATTTCACAACTAATACATGCTTGAAAGTTGTAGATAAATCAAATAGTATGCAAGAAAGGAGATAATACATTGTATAGTCAAAGCTACAGATTCAGATAAGTACAAGTTACTTCATGATAAAGAACAACTTCAGTTACAAGTACACAATGCAACCAACTTAACATACAAATTTCGTGAATAAACTTCAAATTCTAAGAGTACAAGTGCAATTACAAGTCACAAAGGATCAATCCAAAAAGTGAACTGAAGGGAGAGGTACATAAGAGATGCAAGATAACATATTTCAAAAGGAACCATTCTTCAGTAAATAAAAGCATGATATAGAAATCAAGATAGGAATTTTTCTTCAATATGGTTTAAGGATCCCGAACTTTACAAACTCTGCTACACAACAAACATCTTCAATACATCTTTGTCTTTTTGAGTAAAATAAATAGAATAGTTCAGCATGTATCTTGACTAAAAGGAACAATTATAACAAATACAAAGTTTGAAGCAAGAAATGGAGGCAACCAACCTTATTGAGAAATTGAAAGGTTTGTTTCAATGCCAAAATATTAGAGAGTATAGTGTGGAGTCACAATGCTTAAGGAAAGATCTATCAAAAGGAAATCTTTGGGCTCAATTTAATTCACACAAAACCATTCAACCAACATGAGTTGAACTAGAAAAGAGAGTTCAGGAGTATGGATCAATCAAATATGGATGGAGTTGTCTTTTAAATTGGCATATAAACACAAATTCTATCATTAGCACATATTTGCAAGTAATTCAAGGAGTGGAAACAACAAGCTCATAGCAAAAAGAATGTGAATTTACAAGCTAGTTGTGATCAGGCTTTAGGTACAGTTTTCTTTTGCAACTAAGCAACAAACTTCTTCATTTTTCAAAGTATGGGAATCATGGATCAGTGAGCAGAATCAAGAGTTTTCAAGATCAGAGAACCAGTGAACCGAATATACATATCAAAGTGCTACTTTCAGAAGCATATCATCATAAAGAAATCATTGAAACAAGGAGATGTTTATTACATTTTAATTTATTAACTTTTTCTTTCATATGTGGTTGTACAAAATTCATGCATTGAAGACTAGTTAGGAGTGAGAAAGTAAATGTCAAGTACAACTAGAACATATATTCCCTGGAATTGAGTATCAGATTTCAAATTGTGAAAAAGGAAAACAACCTTACAATAGAAACAATAATACAAGTATTTCAAATTCCTCTTGTATAAGCTATAGCAGTTTCAGGAGCTCCATATTTTTGTACATGAACACAAGATTTTCTAGTCTTCAAAGCTACATGAGATCCAGGATATTTTCATTAAACAATTTAAGTAGAGTGGTTCCCCTGGACATCAAAGATAGAGAAAAGGATATGCATTTACAGCTATGAGCATTGAAGAAAACAAGTAAAGAATTACTCAGGATGACATCATCAAGCTGCATAGAATAGGTACCAACTTTGTAATAAAAGAAAAGAAGAAAACAAGGTGAAGTAATAAAAGACGATGGCCCATACAAGCAAGCTCAAAACTAGAGTACTTTGGAGGCAACGTTCAAGTTGAAGATATAGAGCTTGAAATAACATTCAAAAAAATAGGACCAGGTGTAAAAATGATTCAAATCAATTACAATTATGCCAAGGGTTACACAAAATCTAATTCAAGAGAAAATACATTTCATAATACAAAAACGGTCTAGCTATAACATTCAAAATCTCCAGATTCATGAATTTTCAAAGCATAGGATGGCTCAAAATAAATTTTGTGCTCATAATACCCAAAAGGAAACCTCTTGAAATCTTCAATGAGCAATCAAAAATTCAAAACAAAATCCTTTAGCTAAGAAACAATATTAGGGTTTTGACCTAGGAAACTATAAAATGACAACCATTCGAAGCAGATTATTGAGAACTCAGCCATGGGTCAAGCTTGAGACACCAACCCCAGCTTCGAGAGCTTCAAAATGTCTAGAGGAAGAAGTAATGGAAGAATGAAGATCAAATCATTGCAATAATCTCCACCATACTCAAAAATTACTTGCGAGAATAAAGGTAATATGGAAACCTTCAAATATGATTGAATGCAAATCTAAATAAGAATACCTATGTCAAAATTATTTGAAAATATCATAATTTTCGATCAAAGAATTAATACCAATTTTGGGTTGTTAAAAATTGAAGCATTCAACAGAATATGAGAAATTTTGGGTATCAACAGATTTATATAACCAATTCAAAGTAAATCAATGGTTTCGTTCTTTGAGATCACAACAACATGTCTGACGCAAAGCGAGAAAAATTGATCTTACCTTCTCCTGTAGATGGCAGTGAATCAAGATGAATATGTATTCTCAGAGCCATGGTACAATGGAGAACCCATAACTGACATACATAGATCTACAAAGACCCAAAACATAACAAAGAGTTGTATAGGAAATAAACACCTCCAAAAAAAAAGAAACCAAAGCTCTAAGTTACAGGCTCATCAACATTTTTATACAATAGTGAAGGGAAAAGATAGAGGAATCACTTACTCAGAAAAATGATGACCTTATAGCCAATAATAATCCATGCATGCTCGTTATCGAGCTAAATGTCAAGTTCAGAATGCACAACCAAGCTCAAAGGAAACATTCATGGTGGTTATTTCAGTAGAAATACTCCTGAAAAAAGGTGACCTCTTCATTGAATAAAACTTTATCCAATCCTCCATTTAAAATATCATTCATTCGAGCCTATGTAACAAGCTAACATAGATATCATAGAACCTCATAAGAGCTCTTCTCTGTGAATAAATTGAGGTCGAAGGCTACTACTGATGACGTGAGAAAACATCCACAACCAACTCACTCAGAAGCTCTAACAGAGAAAAAAATAATGAAAATACAGATGCATGAGAGCTTCATAAAGGTCAATCCACGAAGAGTCAAGCTTAAAGGATCAACAATGGCTTCCTAGAAGAATTTTTCCTAGGCTACACTACTTATAATGAAAAAACAATAATGACCAAGTGATAAGCTCGATGATATTTTGAACAATCTAAATCACTTGAGTTAAAAATCGACGACACTAGACCAATAGTACAAATATCAACGTATCGGGGGATCACTCGAGCCAACCACTATGCCAATTAGAGTTAAAATATCCATGGTGGTGAAGACCATAGTACAAAATATCAACGTTTGCATAGTACTTGTCAAGATAAAGACAAACCCACAAAGATCGGGCGGTGTGAGATCGTGGGTACCACAGATCGATGGTTCATAGTAATGCAATGTATTCAATGCAAACCCTACCATAATAAATCATTACTCAACCACAGTCAAAATCAATACACTTTTCAAGCTCCAGAGAAACCCTAACTCAACCCGAGTTAGTAATGCCACTGACAAAAGTGAAGGCATGAGTCACCATGGGAAGTGGGTCATGCCATATAATTTTAAAATCATTGCATTAACCTTGGTTAAGGTCTTATATTATAAAACCAAAATTATCAAATATTGATACTATGTACAATGAAATGATATCCAAAAAGGTGGCTAAGCATATGATATGGAAATGTTTCAAAAATGCCCCCATGTTATCCTAAGTCATGATTTTATACCAAACAAGGCCAAGGAGTTGTCGGTTCAAACTAAGGGTCAATGCCACATAAAGGGAACTCCTTTATATGTATTTGCATATTTTGACCTTCTTAGGTCTAAGAAACTAAAACAAGATAACTATTATTAATAATCATTTAATTATGATTATTATTAATAATTATTATTTATTCAAAATTTGCAACCAAATCAAAATATCATAAGGCATGATTTATATCCCTCGAACAACAATTTATAGTAGATTCACAACAAGAAAATTTCTTTGTCAGGAAACAAGCTGCAATAACTTATTCTAAAGATTAAAAGATTTATTTTGCGACTTTGTAAGGTTAATTTCAGACTAGTTTTACAGCATGTTCCATGCCTAAAGTGACTACAAGATCATCGATAAGAGGAATTTCTTCTGAGTTTATTTATTTACCTTTGAATTCTACAAGAAGAAGAAGGTTTGGTAACACCTTACCTTATAATAGGCCTAGTTTTAACAACCCTCCTCCTAATCTTCCATCACCATGTCTTAATTTTGTTGTTTGGATCCCGCTTTTCCAATGGCTATTTAACCACGTAGGAATTTTGTGACCTTTGGTAATGGAATCTCATTAGTAATTCTAGTTTATCATAATATTCCTAATTTTTTCGTGATAAGTTTTCCTTCATTCACTAGTGAAAGTTAGGTTACACCTATAGAGCACATCAAAGATGTTGCAGCCCTATGTGTAGTCCATAATATTACTCATGAAGATGTAGCTTTAAGACTTTTAGCTGCATCCTTTAAAGGGAAAGCCTTGCAATGGTATAGGAACTTAGAGATTGGAAGCATAAGAACTTGGGATGAGTTAGGTGGTAAGTTTCTGAAACAATTTCAAGATTATTTAGATCATTTATCTCTCATAGAACATCTGTATTGGTGCTCGTTTGTATCTCGCCCTTTTTTGGTATTTGCTATAAAGGTGTTAAAAGTGTAAAAGGATCCCCGAGGCCCACTAAAGGACATGTGGTGTTTGTTTATAATGAAAGTGGGGAAGTGGGTCATCGGACATTTTTGATACTTTTGGTTTTAATGGGAAGAGGAGTAAAATTACAAAAAGGAGCCAACCCCCTGCTAGCACTCAAATGCGACCACGTGTCGAGCCAATATTAAAACCAAAAGGGTGGATGGGCGGGTCAAGTTTTCCAAAAGTATGCAAAGTCTTTAAAAGTTACAAAATTACAAAAGGTCCCCTGAGCCCATGATAGTGAAAATATTTATTCCACATGGATGGTTCTTTTTAAAATTGTGAATGACAGGATAAACGGTCTCGATGCAGTGCATTTATTTCTGCCACCATTAATGTTGCTACACAAATCAAGGATGTTTTAAAGCTTGTGAATGCTTTCATCTTTATTTACCAATTGGCTTGATTTTTTTTATGCCCTTGTGATTTGTGAAGAATTATCATGTCCTTAGTTGTGGAGCTCAAATTGTGAACCTGAGAATTTAAGGAGTTGTTGATTTGGGTTCAAATTGTTTCAGGCACTTGTGGATTGACTAGTAAGAGTTCAAAACTCTATATTTATTTTTCAGTGGAAAGGTTGGTTTAAAAGGAAAGTTAGGGTTTTTAAACAATGAAGACTATGCCATCTTTGTTCTCATTCATGTCGGGAATCACAAGTGATCTAGATAAGATTACAAACATAGACTTAATGGGCGTTGATCTAGATGACTTCCTCCAAAGGTTAAAAGGTCCCCACCAGAATGAATCCTTAAAAGCAATTCAAGAAATTTGTATTGCTCTAGCTAGTGCCATCCCACCCTTTGTTCATTTCCCTAAATTAGTGTGGCATTGTGCTATGAACTATGATCCTAGAAAAGAGGGAGGTGTTAGATGGGAGTGGGGATGTAGTACTAACACTAACACCAATGGCTATCAAAATAATGTTAAAATTCCTATAGTCATAAACCCAATTACCATTGGCATCAAGTTGGCTCTGAAGGATTATGAAACAAAGAAGAAAGACTATGTAAAGATGATAAATACAAACTGGCTTATTACAAAGAGGACAATGGCTAGAATCCCTAAGAAGTTGGTTAGGGCATTTTGTAGAGGAGGTTGAGGATGTCATCATGTTGTTAAGTTGAATGGTAGGTTTAGAGACAACAAATGAATTTAAGGAATGGATGACTACATACATATGGATTATTATGGAGAAAAAGGGAGCATTTTTGGGCCACCTTATTTTATAGAGATGCACTCCATGATCACATGGTCACTCGTAGAAAAAAATTGAAATGGGAGATATTAGACCTTGAATTTTATATGATGACATATCTCATTTATAATGTTGCAGGGCACAAACGTTTCCTAGGTTTGTCACCACATGTAGATTTTAAGCAATGTCAAATGCATGAGATATTTCCCCAATTGCAATTGATCAACTGGAGTGGGAATGTAAGGTTAGTCAATGACACTTTCTTTTCCCCTATCATTTGTCTTTTTAAGCCAGAGTGGGGACAATATAGGATGTCCGAACAAGCTAGGCAAGTAATTTTGGAATATGGATGTTGCTTTATCTAGTATAAAAGGTTTACCTACATAAGAGTTAGTGGTTTTGAGGGAAAGCCATATAAATTGCCTAGGTATGTGGATGATAAATTGATTTTATGGGAACTGGTAAGACAGTTGACACTATGCACAAAATAATTATGGGAGGCATAAAAAAATATCAAATTTCCTATTCAAATTGGAAGGTATTCATGTCCTTCCATCATAAAGGCTAGATTGATTGAAGAGGAAATGCAGAAATTTGATATGGAGAAGTTTGAGGCCAGGCCTAATTATGACATCAGATGGGTGTTTACCAATATTGCAAACACTTTTGAGCATGAGCCCCATTTTGAGGATTACTTGGATGAATGTGCAGGATGAGGAGGAAGTCAGGTTAAGGGATTTTTCTAGAATGACTCTATCACAGATAATAGACTATAAAATTGTGGTTATCCTGAGGGGATTATGGATGATCCACACACAAGTGAGAAGATTTTATATTGATCAGAAGGTGGGGGATCATCTTGTATCTCCTCTAGATTGGAATGTGGTAGAATATGATGATCCTTATTTAAGAATAACTGATGTAATGAGGAGGACTGTAAACTAGTTGACCCAAAAGAATATTGATCTTTCACTCAGAATACAAAAATCCTAAACAATTTTAGAAGTTTGGGAAACCTGAGTGAGGATATTCCACCCCGAGGGAGGATGTAGATAAAATGGACCCACTGGGAGGAAAGGCCCCTCAATTTCCATCCAAAAGACCTACTTCTGAATTCATTGATGAGTGGACATCAACCACTAGTGGAACTGGCACTTCTATGTCAGTTCTCAAGCAAAAGACTAAAGAGATGCTTTTAAAATCTATGGAGAATGCCCCTATTACTTTTGTAGTACCAATTTAGAAAAAGGGGAAAGGTTTGGCATCACATGTGGTCCATCCAAGTGTTTCACCAAAGTAGCATAGTGTTGAAAAGTTGATGAGTGGGGCCATTGCAAGTGGCCATATTCAGTCTAAGCCACACAAGGATGAAAGAAGGGTAGCACCAGATTTAAAAAGGTTTGAGAACACACAAAAAAACACAAGGTTATTCACCAACTAGTTTTGGTAAGAGTAGGAGCCCATACACCTACAAAGTTCAAGCACCGGATGTGGTAATTGATCCCCCAGAGTCTAAAAGGAGTGATGTTATCCAAAAATAACATGATACTTCACTACCACGTTTGGAGCAATCAGATCCTTTGATCCCATCTCTGTCTTTTATGGAAAAAACAATGGAGTGCACTTAGGGTCCAGTTTCCCAAGGAGGTACTGTAATTAGTCTAGTAGACAATCAATTTGTTACCCCAGGTATGAAAATCTCTAAAACTTTTCTTGCCAAGAATATAAATGTGCCTCCAGTTGAAACAACACATGAATTTGCAAAGTGCCAAACTGATATAATTGATGTTGATGTTGGTAAAGGATTTTCAATGTTGGATGCACTTAATTTATCTATAGATGAACCAATACTAACACCAAGTGGATAACATTCAAGAAAGAAAAGAATTGGAAAAATGGATATTCATGTATCAACCACTGAAAAGCTTTCCTCAAGACAAATGACTTTGGAATTGGGTAAATCAGAGTTGTTTGTTGAAAAGGACACTAATGTTGAGTTATTAATAAAAGAGGATATATCTATTTCTACTAAGGTGACTAAAACTGATAACTTTCCTCAAGAGGAAAATCTATTTTTGAAGAAAGATTGAAAATAGCACAAGATGCAATTGTTGATACAGAAATTATCACTGGTAAGAATTTATAGCCTTTGGTGGAAAATGTGGAGTTGTTTTATGAAGGAACAACCTACCATGGCATTACAAAATACATCATTGGAGCATGAAAAGGGTAAGGTTGCAACTCAGCAAACTTCGGAGAGAAGGGCCCCACAACTCAAATTTTGGTACAAGAAAGTGTTATAGAAGAAGTTAATTCCACTATGGCTTCAACTGAGGAAGTAAGGAAGGAGTCTCCCTTGAATATTAATGATCAATCTGAAGTTCTAGACCATGAAAAATATCATCCAAAAGAATCAGTAGCACAGGGTGAGATTGGCGTAGAGACCATTGAAATAAGTTATCAGGAACAAACACAATCATTGGCATAAACTAAGAAAGAAATATCCAAGCAAATGGTAGTTGTTCCTGAGAAACTCTAGCAAGAATCACAAGAAACAAGAGCTATAACAAGTTTAGAAAGGGGATGGATTAGTGAGTTGATTTCAAATGAAGAAAAAGAGGTTCTCCTATGCAAGTTGTTGACCTTACTGCTTTGTCTTTTCCAAAGGTAGTAAGAGCCTCAAAAAGGGCCAGGACCATCACAAAAACCCACACTGATTCATCTGGAGCAAGAACCTTGGAAATAAGCAACCCCTTTGGAGGGTAAAACAAGAAAAGACATAACATTGAGGATTATAACATTCAGATTATCCCTTTGGGAAAACCCTCAAGGGAACAATTGAAGCAAGGGGTATCTGAGGTAGTAAGTGATCTTCTCGTAAAAGGTTGATGAAGATGGAATGACAAAAAGGCAATTAAAGGAGCAAGTTAAGGCCTTGAGTTCTTGTTTACAATAGTTGATAGGAAGACTAGTCAAACACAAGCAAGTGCTTATATAAACACCCCTGAAGGAATGAATAAGGTAAACAAGGCTATCAAGAAGGTTCAAGCAAGTAGACACATGGATTGAGAACTTGACCAAGAGGGGAAAAGAAGCAATTACAGAAGCCAGATCGAAGTATGAAGATCTCAAAAATAGAATTAATGAAATTGATGAGATAATTGAACAATGTGATAATGAGATTTTCTACTTTGAAGGTATTCTTCCCAAATTGGACCGCATTACCTAGCTCAGTGATGAGTTGGTTGAGGAGGAGGACATTGTACCAGCTGAATTTAAAGGAAGCCAACATGCCCTTGAGGAGTTGTCAAAAATTAGAGTCGAGACCCTAAATGGAATCAAAGGAAAACTTGAAGTCAAAAGAAATTGGGTTGATGATACACTCTCGATGCTATTGACTTAAAGTTGGAGGATATGGTTATTGATAAGTTCAAGAAGAGTTATGGGGACATGAAGATTGATTTCTTACTTGAATCTTTTGAAAATAATGTTCTAAGGAATGACTTCTCTTATGAAGTCATTAAGACCATGAGAAAAATAGAAAATAGAATTACAGAGTTGAAGGCAAGGCCACTAGAATACAAGTAGAAAATGGGCCATTGCATTGATGCAATATCTAGATAGGCATTGATTTTCTAGCATCATATTGGACCAGATGAGGATGAGATTAATGAATTATTCAAAATATATGATGCATATGTGGTGAGGCTACAAAAGAGCAAGATCCAGAATTAGAAGTTGAAGAAGAAGATGCAAAGGATGACGAACATGCTTAGACAATTGTTCCTTGAACTGTATTTTCTTTTCATATTCATCCTTTTAAACTGATGTTTTAAAATGACACTTCTATTGCATTGGAAGTAATTGTTTCTCTGAATTTTATCTTTCCTTTATTTCAACTGAAAAATGGAAGAATGCAGTAATGCCATATTTACTTTGATGAAATTAACATACATTTAGGTAAACATGTAAATGATTGATGTTGCTATGTTTTTTGCACTCTGGATAAGGAACAAAATGGGGTTCTATAGGGGCCCCTACCCATGAAAAAAGGAAAATATGTACATGCTAGAAAGAAAAATAGTAAAAAGAAGACAACATTTATGCATTCTTCAGCCCTACTTCATAGCTTCTCCGAGAAAGGGAGCTTGCTCAGAAGCTTGTTTTTCCTCAACAAAACTCACTTGAGCCTTGTGTTGTTTGAATGAAAAATGACTGACCCTACCAGGTCCCGAGACATTCCCATATCCATTAACGCCTCCAGAGTCATTCTAGGATGACTCATGATTTTCTCTAGTTCAATTTTCTTGTTGAGATGAAACCCAATCTAAAATATCTAGACCTCCTATGAAAGGTTCATCTTTCCTTTCCCTTTATGGGGGATTGATATGTTGGGAGTTTCTTGAGAGGGGACACCTGAAGTGGTTGGAGGGGTAGGTATTGCATGTTGTTGATTGGGCTGATTGTGAGGCCTCGAACTTGACCCAACTTCCCATTTCATGTAAAAGGTGGGTTGTCCTTTGGGAAGGAATTGGTTGAGGGCCCAATAATTCATGCTCTACCTGAGGAGCACAATGCATTAGGTGGGTGGATGATCAATATAAAATATCCCTCTATTGTCTCGAGTGGAGGAAATGGCTGCCCTTGAATGGTGAGTAGACAATGATTGGTCTTCTTCCCCATCTGAGATAACAATTGGGGGTTGTGATTGTGGTTCACCTTTCCTTTTCCCTAAAGATGACCCTAGTGTGCTGAAACTGATTGTGAAGGCATGGTCTCTACTTTCTTTTCTCTAGAAGTTGATCCTTTTCTCTAACTCTTCTATTTTGTGAGAGATATAGCAGCATTGTGTCGATGGAGGATTTATCATATAACACATATGATTCCTTAGGAATATATTTTGATACAAACTCCTCATCACACAGAAAAGGACATTGAAAATTGGTCTTCCCAAGAGACTTGGGGTCTTCTCTCAACCCAATATTTTTTCAAGTCTTTGGATTTTTCATATGCTCCCATCTAAAAATATGGAAATACATAACTTGGAAGGATGTAAACATAGGATTAATCTTGATCAGCCTTGTAAGAAGTGCTAATCGGACTTTTCGGTATGTTAGGGCCCCCGGTGTCACCCACACATTCTATCTCAAACAGAGCCCTAACAAAAGCTTCATCAGGACCACTTAAATAAAAAATATGATTTAAGTCCTCCGAGGAAATATCCTTCAGGCTGTGAGCTATGAGCACCTTTTCCATTCTCTTTGAAATTCCTTATACTCAAGAATAAGAAGGGAAAGGTATGATGATAATGAAATTGAGCCAAGTTTTATAATGAGAAGGAGACATATGTTCTGATTTGATGCAATCTTTCCCATGAAATGAAGGAGATTGTGTTTAGTTCACACAGAGGAGAAATTAAGATTTGGAAGAAGTTAGGAATGAGTAGAGATGATAAATCAAGGTGATTGATAGAAGCTATGTGTGGAAATTAAGCCAATGAAGCAAGAAGCAGAGGGTGTGGCACCCAAGGTAGATTATTGAAAAATGAGTATGGATATATGTCATTTCAATATTATCTAGAGGTATTAAGAGATTGTTTGAAATGATTATCTAATCAATACTAGGAAATAATGATTAAAATAAACCAGAAAAGACTACCTGATATCCTAGTCGAACACTAGTGAAGTTGATTGAAAAGACTGGTGATTTGTACACCTGGCAACTTCAAGAAAGACCTTTCTAAATACCATGTTCTAGAACACTTTTTAAAAAGGAGAATATTCTTAGGAATATTTGAATTTTTGGGGGAAAGAACTTTGAAAGTTAACAAGAAAAGGAGATGATATAAAAGGAAGAAGGATAATCATGAAAAGGGGGTTAATTTTTCTAAAATTTTCTCAGAGAAAAGAAAAGGAGAAAAAGCGAGAGAAGCCATTTTCCAAAGGAACTCATTTGAGAAGCCAATTATTTCTTGTGTATCTTTGAAATTGATCATGTCAAGATGGTTGTAGATGTATAGCCATTGAAAAATTGAGATTGTAAACAAACTTCCCTTGTTGATCAATTTTAAAAAACCTTGAGTAATTTGTGTTAATCATGAACCATGTTATGTCTATTGTCATTTTGAGATATCTTCAAATAGTTATTTGTGTTCCTGTTGCAATCTTACATTAGGAATCCCTCTAAAATCACACAAAATCTCATCCTCATGACAATATTGTGGCATTTACAATTACATTATGAAGAGAGATTTCATTTCATGATGCAATAAGTGATTTAAATTCACTTTACTTTCATTTCAGTGATATAGATTGTTTGTCAGTTTATGAGTGTATCATAAGCATGATATATTAGGGATTTCTAAGGTTTAATTAAGTATTTAACATGAGTTCTCATGTTAAATCCTTGAAGAATGTGTGAAGTCGTGTGTCTTTGAGCTTTTATAGATGCACAATTTTCTAGTTGAAGGTTCATCCTGACTATTTGAAGTCATTTATCATTTTTCCTTGTGGATATGTCAACATTTGTTTAAAGTTCTCAAGGATTTGGTATAATCAACTTTATCCTGCTTAACTTCCCAACTATAAATTTCATATTCATTAATACATCATACATGAACTATCCTACTTGCATTGTGTATCCACAAATGATAAAGAAGATCATTAAATTCATCCATCCTTTACTAAAATATGCAAGTGCAATCAGTTTTTATCATTGTCTTTAGTGACTGGGCCTTGTCTAGAGAACATCTTCATTTTCTAAAGTGACAACTCGTAAGAGTTAGGTTATGTTGTATTGGCCATGTTTTCTCAAGGTCTCCTTCAAAATACTGCAAAGGAAGAGTCAAATATTGCTAATCCGTTGATAATTTCCACTAATACAAGTCACAAAATGGGTCCTCTCACCTTGGTTGAAGGCACAACCTAAAGTAGTAAGGGTAGGTCAAAATCTTAGCATGGTGATACCTAGTCCTTAGGATAAATTTGGGTACAAACAAGATTTTTACAAGTAAAATATCCCCTCATGAATTTATGGCTAGTTTTAATATCCGTTTTGCTAGAACTTAGGAAACAATTCCAGTAAGTGTCAAACCTCAAGTTGATCATGCTTTTCTTTATTATCTTAGAGCCCTAAACAAGTGATATTTCAACTATGATTCAGTCTATGGGAGGATAAACTCTCCCAGCAGCTTATGATATTGTTATCTGAGCTGAAAATAGTCTTATTCAAGCTAAGAAATTAGCACCAAGGCCTTCAATGCATTTTTAGCAGACTTGGAACCTATCCCACAACCTATCACCATTATAAAACTAGTTATTGCAAATCCATGAGATGATGTGTTTAAAGATTTGTAGAATATGGGAAACAAGCTAACTTTGATTGAAAATAGACTCACATTACCTAGCAGGCCTTATTAGGCTCCTTATCAACAAAACTAGCAAAATAGGCAGCCTTATCAACATAATCAAAATTATAGACAACCATATTAGTAAAGGTAGTTTGACCCTAAGGACTCCTAGTTCACCTAATGCTTTAGTCCAGTTAATATGGCTATAGAAGAATGGTTTCAACCTTGTAATCAACCTCATTCATCTACAAGTTACCCAAATGCATTCTTGAATATAAGCCTTGTTGCACAACCTCAACCTGAGACATTGTTTATGCCTTAAATGGAGGGTGGGAAACAAGAAAATCATGTTCAGAAAGCACTTGAACAGAACTTGGTCAGTTTTAGTGAAGATGATTTTATTGCAGTTACGACTAGAGCTCAAGAAAAGGCTCAGGAGAGAGGAAAACAGAAAAATAGGCCTATTTTTCCTAGAGTCACAAATAAAACAAGAATCGCAAATCAAAAAATAGCTAATAGTCCTTCTATTCCTCAGAAAACAGCAAGTGTTCCAATCCAAAAGGACCAACCAAATTCATTACAACCTGATCCAAGAAGGCTTTTCATACCTCAGATCTCAAAGCTGCCACAGAATCAGACTTAATCTTTGCTAGATCCTATGTTAAAACTATGGAATTTGTTTCTAAAACTATTGCATATTTTAACATTGTTGATGTAATGAAAAATCATAATGTTAATATCTCAATGTGGGATTCTCTAAGTATTCCAGGATAGTAGGAGTTACTTTCTCATGAACTTGCTAAGCTATAGATTTCTTCAAAAATAACAGAAAAGGAAGTTCAAAAATAGACATGGTCCTTGAAACAATGGAACATGACAACATTAAATAAGTTAAATGGATGGTTCAAAAGGTCTTAAATGCTCATGATATCAAGAAACCACCACCATTTTATTTTTCTCTAATTATTGGAGAGCATCTTGTTCATAACTGCATGGTTGACAATGGTGCAAGTAGCACAATTATGCCAAAAGAAATTGTAGAAAAGTTGGGTTTGCAGTATGAACCTATAGAGAGGAGTGTGCTACAGCTTGATGGGACTACAACTAACACATTTGGTGTCATCAAAATTTGGAGGTAACATTACATGCTTTCCCAAACGTTTCCATTTTACAAGATGTTATTGTTGTAGATTTATCTCCTTACTTTTCTTTATGCTTATCGAGAAATTTCACAACAAAAATAGGAGGTCATCTCTCTTCAGATTGGTCCTTTTTGTTCTTCACTACACGTTATGGTACAAAGTCACTATCAATTCTAAACCATTGATCATATTTCATATCAAGCCTCATGCTTCTAATGCATTAGCTAATTATGCAGTCATAGATAATTCTGATTTCGATAATACAACTCATGTTTCATCACTAGATGGTGTTTCTAATATGTTTGTGGATGAAAAGAAACATGAATAACATGCTCATGATCCTTTCAAAGAAGTTGAAGAACATTTGTTTGGTGTATATTGTATGCATGATGAGGAAAACACACCAATTCCCTTTCTATCTAAAACAAAAATGCAATAGAAGGGATTTGGAGGCTTCATTTTGATGGAGGTAAGAACAAGAAATAAAAAGGAGCGGGTTTGATGCTCACTTCCCCAAAACGAAAGGTATTTCTCATCTTTGAGTCTCAATTTTATGTCCTTGTAATGTAGTTAAATACGAAGTGATAATTCATGGCTTATTTAAGCGAAAGAGAGGTATTAACATGTTAAAGATTTTCGGTGATTTTGAGTTGGTTATCAATCAAGTAAGAAACTTCAATGTTTGTAAGAATCCATTAATAAAGTCTTATAGACATATAGTTTCAAACTTAATGGAATATTTTGATGTTATTAATATCCATTCCATTCCAAGAATAGAAAGCAAGCATGCAGATAGACTTGCAACCATTGGTGCTAGTTTTGAAGTGCTAGAATAGATTAAAAACAATGGGATCCAACCTCACATCAAGTTGATTATCAAGCCTTTTATACTTGATAATGATTTGAATTGGTAGGTTTTTGAAAATGATGAACAAATTTACAAGTTTTTGCAAAGAAGGAGCTGAATTTTCTGCAGTAAATCAAGAGAAATTACAACACTTATATGGTGACCAGATTGTTCAATTGAAGATGAATAAACTACCTCAAGGTTTGGTCACATTGGAAGACATCTTTAGCACTGATGATCAGTTAATGAAATAGAAAAAAAGATATCAACACATGTAGATAATTATGAAGAGATCTTAGTTGATGATGGGAAAAATTTATTTCTTAGAAAGGTATGTTCCTTAGCTGAAAAACATTCCTTTATCAATCTTTGTAAAGAATTTAAGGATGTTTTCGCTTGGAAATACCAAGATCTGAAAGGGTTTGATCCAAGTTTGGCACAACATACCATTGAATTACAGCCAAATTCCAAGCCAGTTAGGAAAAAACAGAGGCCTGTAAATCCCAAGATAGAGCCTTTAATGAGAAAAGAGTTATCTAAGTTAATCGAATCAGGTATCATTTTTCTAGTTAAGCATTCAAGTTGGGTAGCCAATCTTGTTCCAGTTTGGAAAAAGAATAGAGAAATCATATTATGTGTGGATTTTAGAGACCTTAATAAGGCTTCATTGAAAGATCATTATCCACTACCTAACATGGATCAAATCTTGAGACCAGATTTCTAGTTCCGATAGTGTATCTCTTTTGGATGGTTATAATGGATACAATCAGATTCTAGGCTAAGAAGAATATAGGTACAAAAAGATTTTACCACCAAGTGGGGTACTTATGCTTACAAAAGAATTCATTTTGGCCTTTCAAATGCTGGTGCAACATTTCAACATGCAATGGACATGGATTTTTGTAGCTTATTAAATAAATGCATATTGGTTTATTTGGATGATGTTACTATATTTTTGAAAAATTCATATGAACATCTAATACATTTAAGGTATACTTTTAGTTATGTAGATCGTTTAGAATATCATTGAATCCCAAAAAATCTATTTTTCAATACATCAAGGTAAATTACTTGGTCATATTGTTTCTAAACAAGGTTTAACAATTGACCCTTTTAGAATTGAAGCCATATCACAGCTATTATTTCCTCATCACAACAAGGCATTACAAATCTTTTCGGGAAAAATCAACTTTGTTAGAAAATTTGTTCCATATTTTGTAGCATTGGTTAAACCATTGAAAACTATGTTAAAGAAAGAAGACTTTCTCTTGGACCAACGAAGGGAGAGAAGGGTTTGAAGAAACTAAAACCACCATTTCTCAAGCTCCTACTCTTCCAAATCTAATTTTGATAAATATTTTACAATGTATGAAATTGCAAGAGCTGAAACAATCTCAGCCATATTAACTCAAGTTAATGATGAAAATATTGAGTAGCCAACTACTTTCCTTAGAAAATTTTTGAATGACTACAAAACAAGGTACATGTTTCTTGAAAAACAAGTACTTTCAGTAGTCAAAGGACTAAATAATTTTAAGTACATGCTTTCAAACAATAAGATACATGTTCTTGTTTCTCATCCAAGTGTAAAATTTCTTGTTAAATAAAGAATTGAATGAGAAGAGGGTAGGTTGGATAACAAAGGTTATGAAATATGATGTTGACATTCACGTTGCGTAAAAAAAAGAAGAGGAAAAGGTTTATGTGAACACCTGATTGTTGATATGGAAAAACAAAAAGACTACGAGAATAGAAGATCCGAATAACATGCTAAAGTCACGTATTAATAATCGAGATAGCATGGTGCAACCATAAAATTAGCAACCTGAGCTTATTCAAGAAGTTAAGGAATCAAGATGGATGACTGATTTAGTTAACTATCTACAACATGACACTTATTTGGAAGGTATGGACAAGAACAAATGAAGGTATTTCAGGTTAACCTTATGTTTTCATTGATGGTGTGTTACTCAAAAGAGATATAAACAAAATCTTGTTGCGATGTGTTGATTATGATAGAATTCAGCAATTATTATCTAAATTCCATGAAGGACCTAGGAGGTCATTTTTCAAAGCACATACTACAACCTTGAAAATTATGAAAGCTAGTTACTATTGGCCTAGCATATTCAAAGATTGCTTTGAATGGATTAGAAAATGTAAGAAATGTGCTTTCTTTGTTAGAAAAGAATGTTTAACTTATTGCCCCCCTACAACCTATTTTAGTGGATCAACCTTTTATGTAGTAGGGTCTTGATTTTATTCGTATGATAAACCCACATTCGTCACAAAGACACAAATGGATTTTGATAACTACAAATTACTTTACAAGTTAGACTAAAGCAATAGTTTTCAAAGATGCTAACAAAACTTTGATACTATCCTTTTATGAAGGTATAGTTTACAGATTTGGTGTTCAAAGTAACTATCATTTCAGATAACTCCTTAGCATTTCTTAGTGCAAAGGTAATAGATTGGGCCATCAAACATAAAAATTTATTTAAGTACGTCATCTAATTATTACCCATAAGGTAATGAGTTATCTAAAAGTACTAATAAGAATCTTATAAGGATCATCGGAAGAAAAATCAAAGATAACTAGAGAGCTTGGCATCTAATGTTGAATTCAACACTTTGGGCTGATAAAGTGACTCTAAAAGATTAGTTGGAAATTCACCATACAAGCTTGTTTATGGAAGAGAAGCAAGAATTCCTATTTCAGTTGAGTTATCTACTATAGATTTGCTACATCAAATGGAACTATTTGATAATGAACCATTGTAGGTTCATTATGAAAAATTGATGGAATTATAAGAGATAAGAGATCTATCTCATTTGAATATGGAAAAGAATCGAAAAAAGATGAAAAAATTTTTGATAAGAAGGCTAAGTTTCAAAATATTCAATGAAGGAGACAATGTGTTGAAATGGGATGCTTGATAATGAAAATCAGGAAATCACATGAAGTTTGATACAATATGGAGAGGTCTTTACATTATTTCATCTTGTAAAGAACAAAATACTTTATTCATCTTTCAAGGCTGAATGGAGAGGAACTCCCATTCCTTTGAATGACATGTTTCTCAAACACTATTATTGAAAATCCTACAATATTTAATTAGAGTAGGATTTCTCTTTAATAAGTGTTTTATACACATTACAATGTTTTTCAATTCAATAAAGTGTATTCATGCATGATGATAGATTACTAGATCCTTCCCACTTTTAGTTCATTTTGGAAGGATTGGACCTTCAGAAGGCATATTTTGGTTACATACTTTAGACTCCATGTCCAATGGACTAGAGCAAGGAACAAGTCTACAAGCTAGCATAGGCATTTTCCCCTGAATGATCACCATAAATGTTGATAATTTTTACACTCATGCAAAAATGGGAAAATTGAAACATCATTACGATGGATGGCATTGGTGAAGTGACCCTAAGCTAGGGGAGATTCTTTCAGCTCAATATCTTTTCTATTGGATTAATTAATGATTACATGTAATTTACAGCTATGTGTGTTGTTACAAAACCTAATAAATCACATAGTCTAAAATTTTATGATTGTCTTCTACTAAAGAAAACAAATCCCTAAAGGATATACGTGTAATTTTGATAAATACTTTGAAAATATAGAATAGACGAAGTGTTAAGTTTTGGAACAACAATCATAGTTATAGATTACAACAATATCAAAGTTCATTACTAAGGTTAGATGTATTTTAACGTTCTTTCCTTCATGATTAAATATATTCAATTATGGTATTGAGTTGTTTAATTCATTATATAATCCATATACAAAGCTGAATTGACGAAGGAAGTACACAACTTAGTTTTAGAATTTAATATTTTATTCATAAGGAATTTCAAATGTTTCCCACACAATCCGTGGGATGTAACTCAAATAAACATCATAACTACTGAAATAGAAAATACATGCACATGAAAATATGTTGGAACATAATGATAAATTGGTCTGCAGCTAACCCTTAATGTATATGGGTCCATCACTAATATATAGGTTGATATTTAATAATATGAAATATTTATATTTCTATTATTAAATATGCTAACCTAGGTATATACTTTAGGTTAAATATTTAATATCATGAAATGATTATATTTCTAATATTAAATATTATAAACCTAGTGTATATGTGTCAACCATTTTAGGTTGTAAAGATGGGTTGGGAGACATACCCGATCACTTATATTAAAAGACTTTAGGTCCTCATTTGATATATTTGAGAAATATATCAAAGGTGTGCAAATCAAGTGATTTAGTTTTACCTTGATAAATAGGGTTTCAAAGGAGGAGGTGATCTTACTAGATGTAAAATAAGTTCTCTGAAGTAAAAGGTTATTTTCAAAGTGGTTTTTATCATATTGGAGTTTTCTACTATAAATATTGTGTCACTTGTGTTATTTATTTCCTGTAAGTATTTCTTAATTTACTTATGTTATGATGTAATATTTATTTAAATATTTATTGTAACATTATGTAATATGTAAGTTGATTAAATCCGTATTTATTAGAATCCTCAAATTCTAACATGGTATCAGAGTGAGGTAAATTAAATAAATTAAAATCAAATGTTTTGTATTTTATTTATTTAATTTATAGATTTTTTCAACTAACTTGAAAGGGTATTTAAAAGTATCCGGTCTCCTTCTTTTTCCCCAATTTATTTTGGCATTACATTTGTGCAATTAAACTCTCAAGTAAATTTTTTAGGGTTTTTCAATTTTAAATCCCTAATTTTTTTGGGGGGAGATGTAATATGATATAATTCTTACTTTCATTTACATTTTGTAAATTATATGGAATTAATGTTTGTTTGGAGATTGATGTGTGCACAAGTGAAAGGGGCTTCAAATATTTACCTGCGTGAAAATCACATACAGAAAAAGAAAGGATTTATTAATATATGAAATAATTTTCATGTTTTCTATAATTTCAAATATTTGTAGGTTAAATATTTCAAAAGGTAAATTCATACCCATGTTCTTTGGTCCCCTCTAAAAGGATTTGATTTGAAAAACTATAGTTTAGAGTTAATCTATAACTATATGTTATATAATTTCCTATATTATTATTTTTAAATAAAAAATATATAATTTAGAATAAGGTTTATATAATAATTTATATAAACATCATATTAAAATTTACATAGTTTTGAAAGAAAACTATATATTAAAAGCCTTAAACCATATTAAAATTACATGGAATTGAGAGAAGAGTCAATGCAGACCATATTTTAAGCCTAAGTTTAAGTTTAAATCATGTTTTTCATATTTAATTTAACTTATAAATCTAGGCATATATAGTTAAAAAAGAAACAAACATAAGTTTGAATCATATTTTATATATATGGTTAGTTTAAACCACTTAAAATATAAATTTTATTAGATTTGGTTTATATATGTTTTAAAAAAACCTAAGTGCTTACTTTTTTTTTAGTAAAGGGGCCCGTGTTTATTGCTTGGCCATGAAGGGATTACTTTTTAAATCTTAATACTTATTAAATAAAACCTAACATGTGTCCCTAACCATTTATATTATCTATGTAAGGGGGCAGCCCCATTCATTTATATCTTATAGTTTATAAAAACTATATAAATAAACCTATTTAAAGGTTTTCTTTTATATAAGAGTGAGAGTGGAGAATAAAATGAGATAATATCTCAGGTATAAATGTGGAACTCTCAAGTATAAATGGAGAATTAAAAAAAGGAGGGCTAGTTTATTGGTGGCCCACGTGAAGTGTGGTAAATATTTATTAAAATATTGGTAGTTATAGCCACATAAAAGTTTTAAAGTTTTTAGCTTGCAAGAATTATATAAAATATTTTGTAATATTTCTATAGTTTTAAATGTGTGTAGGCTAAAATTAAGAGTAAATGAAAGGAGGAGACAAGGTTCATGAAAATAGGGATTTCAATTTATTTCATTGGTCAGGTGAAATTACTTGTCCCTCTCGTAAAATATGTAATTTAATCTATACTCTCATAAATATACTTGCACCTAGTAAAAACAATTAACCTGGTTTATGTCTTTTAAACCCCTTTAATAAGGGTTGTGTGTTTTATATATAAAAAAATACTATAGTTTATAATTTTTATGAACTATATGTTATTTTTTATTTACATTCTATAAACTATATACCTTTTTTTTAAAAAATTGTATATATTTTTACATTATTAATATAATAGGTTTTTATAATGTATAAAAATATAACCTCCCTAATATTATATAGAAGAATAAATTCTGGAATTTCACATTCTGGAAATACAAAAGTTTTGGCTTCATTAAATTTGATGATCAAATCAATGTCATGGTAGACCAAACATAAGACAATATGATGATGGTCATTTAGACATCAAATTTAAGTTCGTATGTTCCAGAAAATTTCATTGTGTTAAAATTAACGGTCAAATGACTATCATGATAGAACAAAAAAGTCATTATCATGTCATTTAGACATTAAATTTAAGTTGGTCGAATCTTTGTCTATATTTATTTTTTTCAAAAATTTGATGTTGTTATGCATTCTTAGGGGTCTCTTCTTCACTTCTATATGGTGAAAATATTTTTTATATAAATATGGGGTATAATACAGAGCCCTTTATATTGTAGGTTATTATTTTGATCATGGGAGGTTAATTAGTATGTATTGTAATGACATAATTAGTTATGATCAAATAGTTTCTTTAGATCTATCAAATTTAGATCGATTCTATTTAAAGTGTTATTTTTATTATTGATAAATATGTATCTACCTTTGTGGTATATTATATATTATAATGGGGTGTGTTTTATAAGTTTAGGAAAATAATGACATCCAACTATTTCTCTCTTGACAAAATCCAGACCTCGAATGAAACTAACTACAACATTTGGGTCAAAATAAAATTTATGGCGAGCGACTCTAGATGATTTTTCTAGATCTGAGGTTCTCTCACCACTGTTGTAGTAACATGAAGCAATGTATTGAGATAACATGAATCCAATGTATGAAGGATACTTCTACACATTAGTAATATGATATAATGCATGAAGTGATACTTATATCAAGGAATAATGAGAGTAAAATAGTGAAGGAATTCAAATAAATGGTGTGTATATTTTGATGATTTCTCTTCTACATCTTGTTTTATATCTCGAGTTTGAATAATTCAAAACTATGACTTGAAAGGTTAGGACATGTTAATTATCGAATCTTATATGAAATGTATAGATATAATCTAGTGAACGGTTTACATGTATTGTCTTCTTCTATTGAAGTTACTTCATTAAATGATTCTAAATGATGGTTTTGATTCTAATTTAGTAAATGGTCATTATGATATTTTGATGCTATAGATATTTCTAAAACTCTTATCTTCCTAGATAAGAAATTAAATTGGGCTCAATCTATGTTAGAAATGGTCCTATTAACCTTAGAAAATGACCGAAGCCATCATATGTACCATGCATTAATTACCTTGTATGAATCTGAACCATGAAATATTATAGGGTCTAGGTGGATATACAAATTAAAATATAATGTTGATGGTAGTATTAACAAATATAAAGCTAGACTTGTTACTAGAGGTTTCACTAAAAACCTAGTATTGATTATGTCGAGACATTTTCTCGTAGCTAAAATATGAGTATGTTAGGGCCTTATTTTAAATTGCCATTCAATTTGGGTGGAAAATATACCAAATGGATAAGAAAAATGAGTTTTTGAATTGTGATTTAAAAGAATAACTTTACATGTTTCAACCTAAATAATTTGAAGAAACCGGTAAAGAAAACTATGTTTGTAAGTTGAGAAATCCTTGTATGGTTTAAAATAATCTCTTAGAGCTTGGTATGTGAAAATTGTTTCCTTCTTTAAATTGTTAGGTTTTTTAATTATTTTTCTAACAATGATATATTCATTAAGCAATAACACTCGCATATTATCATTATATTTATATATGTTGATGATTTGCTTATGAGTGACAATTTTTTTTTTTTTATTATTGGCAAATAGTTTTTTGAAAGGGACTATACCCTTGAGAACAAAATATGGCCTAGGAGCTAGAATAGGAATGTGAACCAGAGAGAAAAGGATCAAAATCCAAGTGTTACAATGAAGCTCGAAGTAGCCCAAAAATAGCTACCCAAACGAGACAAAACAACAAAATTACTGCAAAAAAGTAGTAGAGAGACCGCAAAAAAATAGCATAAAAACATACAAGAACAGCAAAAGCAACTACAACTACTTCTTGGCAGCTTTGTCAATGCTGGTCTTGATATTCTTCCAGGAGTGGAACATACCCAAAGTTGTCATGTGGGCAGCATCAGTATTATCCAGCTGCTCAATGGTCCTTTTGCTTTCCTTTTCGTTACCCCAAAGTGTAGCCGGAACACCGCTGAGGTTGGAGACACTTTTGACATGTTGCTCAATGAACTCCTCAATCACCCTAAAGATGGCCATGTTGTAATCATGTCAAGTTTTGGCCTTCCCTAAACGGGAGTCTAAGGAGGTCAGCTTCTTGTAGATATCATCAATTTGGTTGCTATCAAATCCCCCTCCTCCTCCTTTTTTCTCTTGCCTTTCTGTTTAGCCAAGTTCTTAACCTCATCCTTCAATAGTTTCATATCAGCCTCTAAGGCATCCAACCTTTTTGAATAATTTTCCATATGCACATCCCTGGGTGTAATTTACACTGCTAATATTCATAAGGTCATGTGCAATTTCTATTTCATGAGGCCCCTTCTCCACAACAAGAGTCTCAAGGTTAAGATTTCTAGAGGCCCTGATAACCGGTCTTTTAGAGGTAGAGGCAAGGTGGGTGGCGGGAGAGCAGCAGAGGGGAATGGAAGGAGAAGCTTAGACAATGGCAGTGGGGGTGACTAAGCGGTGGCGAGGCAGATGGAGAAACAACGTTGGCAGAAGCAGAGCCCGGCAGAGGGGGAACCGAGCTAGAGAGGAAGGGAGACTAGGGTACGTAAAGAAGACAACATTTTGAAGCAGCTTTAAATAGGCCCTTGGTGTAAGGGAACCAATTTGGTATTTTCGAAACTCCAAAATGGAGCGTTCAAGAGAGTTCAGCAAGTAATGGGAAAACAAACAAGTGATTCCTACGGAAGTGGTTAATAAAGATAAGATGTTTAGTAGAAATTTGACAAACCTACCTTCCAAGGATATGAACCGTATCATCATGCGATTAACCTCATCATAGGGTAGAGGAATTGAGCTAACAAGCAAGCAAGATTTGTAACATATATTAGCTTCTAACAAATCTCTCTCTTCATGAGTTAGATCTCTTCATTTTGTTAAAGAAACCGTAGCTCTCCAAACTAAATTATCACTTCAGCAATAAGTTCTTCATTGACCAATATTTTTTTCCCCCATAATTGATGCTCCTTCCATTCCTTTGCAAAATGCACAAATACTTTGATCATGTATTGAACCTTCTCCATGAAGTTGGTGATGCCATTGAGAATGCTCCATTCAATATTATCCTTCACCCGGGTCCGCACTTGGCTCAATTTGACAGGGAGGTCCCCCATCTTTCTCACGTGCTTTGGATTGCAACAATTCTAATTTAATTCATAGGATTAAAGAGAAATTGAAGCATTACTTTGAAATGAATGAGTTAGGTATCTTGTATGACTATATTTCATTCTATTATTATTTTTCAAAACACAATATGTAACCATTGTATTAAAAAAGTTTCTTATGATTGAATGTAAACCTTTTTCTACTTCAATGGAAGTTGGAATAAATATTGATCCTAAATCTGCATATGAAAAAGGTTGATCCTATTTTATATACATTATTAGTTGATAGTTTGATTTATCTAACTATAACTAAATCAGATATTTCCTATACAATAGGAATTAATTCAAACTCTATGCATGAACCTTTTTATAGATCATTAGAATCTTTCAAAAATAATTTTTAGATATTTGAAAGAAAACGATTATGGGTTACATTATAATAAGAATGAAAATGCTATCTTATATGAATTTTGTGATTCTAACCATACTAATGTTGTGTTATAAAATATATTAGATATGTGTTCAAGTTTTTTGGTGTAGGAACCATTACTTGGAATAAAAATACAATCAATGTCTTCATTTCTTCTACTGAGGCAAAGAAGTACAATGGAAGAAGTAAAGAATCCATATGGCTGCAATGGCTATTGGTAGAGATACACATGGAAGATAAAGGAAGTATTTCTCTTCTATGTGGTGGTCAGAGTTGTATTACTCTCTATTAAGAATCCAATTCAACATCAGAGGACAAAGAATATTGAGATACATATATGCTTCACCCATGAGAAGGTGCAAAGTGATGAGATAAATCTCAAGTTCATGTTGACTGAAGAGTAGGTTGTTGACATCTTCACAAAGTCCCTGAGTGCTACAAAGTTTTGTCACTTTCATGAAAAACTTGGATTGTTGGAGTTTCCATTGAGGGGGAGTGTGCATGATAATGTCACCTCCTAATGGAACTTGGTTTTTATAAAAATACCTTTGGGAATTTGTAAAATACCTTCGGGAAAGTGTAAAAAAAGACCTTCAGGCAAGTGTAAAAATACCTTCGGGCATGTATACCTCCTCAGCTTCTTTTTTAGAAAGAAGTGTAGAAATATCTTAAAGGTGATCTTTAGTAAAATATTTAGTGCTATTTGATTTTACTAATAAACATCTAGTATAAGCATATTGTTAAGGAGGTCCTTGGTTTTGTGGCTCGTATATGCTTGGGTTTAATAACCTTTTATGAGAACCTGTGAGAACATGTAAAACTCACAAATCATATTTAACCACTGATCATGGGATGATCTTTGGGATTCAAATCCTTTTGTACCAAAAGGTAAATTGAGTATGATGAAGGTGTTATAATTCCTTCAACCGATATGATATCCTAAAACCTTTATGATTTAAGGATTGTAAATCCTATAGTGTTCCATAAATAGGTAGCTCTATTAGCATATGTTATGTTATCCCACTTTATATAAGGGGGAGTGTTGGAACATAATGATTAAGTGGTCTAGCCAAACCTTAATGTATATGGGTCCATCACTAATATATAAGTTAATATTTAATAATATGCAATATTTATATTTCTATTATTAAATATACTAACCTAGGTATATACTTTAGGTTAAATATTTAATATCATGAAATGATTATATTTCTAATATTAAATATTATAAACCTAAGTGTATGTGTCAACCATTTTAGGTTGTAAAGGTGGGTCAAGAGACATACCCAATCACCGTATATAAAAAGTACTTTAGGTCCTCATTTGATATATTTGAAATATATCAAAGGTGTGCAAATCAAGTGATTTGGTTTTACCCTTGATAAATAGGGTTTCAAAGGAGGAGGTGATCTTATTGGATGTAAAATAAGTTCTTTGAAGTAAAAGGTTACTTTAAAGTGGTTTTTACCATATTGGGGTTTTCCACTATAAATATTGTGTCACTTGTGTTATTTATTTCGTAATTATTTATTAATTTACTTATGTTATGATTTAATATTTATGTAAATATTTATTGTAACATTATATAATATGTAAGTTGATTAAATCGTATTTATTAGAATCTTCAAATTCTAACAAAATAAAAGCAAAAGAAATGAAGGAATCCATCATTTCCTTATTTATTTTGTCATGTTGCTCCATCTTTGCTCCAGTTGTTACTCATCATCTTCATCTTGGTTTTTCAACATTGCACCACACCCTAAAATAAAACGAAGAGACCATCAGTCATGAGCTCAGATTAAATCATATTCTTATATTGTCTATCTTCATGCAAATGAATCTCTTGATATTAGGAGGTATGATTATAGAAAATATAAATGCATAACAGAAAAGAAACAATATTCTACATCAATACATATGATTCTCACAATCATTTTAGAGAGAAAAATAAAGAGAAAAACTATGGAATAAAAGAGAGGCCAAAAATCCTAATGTTTTCTAATTAGTTTGTCTAAATGTGTAGGTACAAGTATGAAGAAGGAAATAAACACTAACTGTTGTGTGTATATAAGTATTACATTCTCAGTAACTTGAATCAAAAAGATACATTTATTTTAGAAAAGAAGAAATATGATATACAATGATGTGCATGTACCAATCCATAAAAGAAATGTAGGTTTAGTGTTGCAAATTCTAACAACTTGAATGAGACAAAATTGCAGCTAAAACAAAATAGAAAAGGGAATTTGAGAAAATTTTGACAGGCTTCACCATGTAAAATGGACATTTTACATCTTTCCATCATGTTATTTCACAACTAATACATGATTGAAAGTTGTAGATAAATAAAATAGTATGTAAGAAAGGAGATAATACATTGTATAGTCAAAGCTATAGATTCATATAAGTATAAGTTACTTCATGATAAAGAAAAACTTTAGTTATAGTACACAATGCAACCAGCTTAACATACAACTACAGAATCAACTTCAGAGTCTAAGAATACAAGTGCAATTACAATTCACAAAGGATAAATCCAAAAAGTGAACTGAAGGGAGAGGTACATAAGAGATGCAAGATAACATATTTTAGAAGGAACCATTCTTCAGTAAATAAAAGCATGATATAGAAATCAGGATAAGAATTTTTCTTCAATATGGTTTAAGGATCCCAAACTTTGCAAACTCTGCTACACAATGAACATCTTCAATACATATTGTCCTTTTGAGTCAAATAAACAAAATAGTTCAACATGTATCTTGACTAAAAGGCACAATTATAACAAATAAAAAGTTTGAAGCAAGAAATGGAGGCAACCAACCATATTGAGAAAGTGAAAGGTCCATTTAAACACCAAAATATTAGAGAGTACAGTGTGGAGTCACAATGCTTAAGGAAAGATCTATCAAAAGGCAAGCTTTAGGCTCAATTTAATTCACACAAAACCATTCAACCAAAATGATTTGAACTATTAAAAAAAGATTTCGGGAGTATGAAACAATTTAAATATGGATGGATTTGTCTTTGAAATTGGCATATAAACATAAATTTTATCATTAGTACATATTTGCAAGTAATTCAAGGAGTGGAAACAATAAGCTCATAGCAAAAAGATTGTGAATTTACAAGCTAGTTATGATCAGGATTCAGGTATAGTTTTCTTTTGCAACTAAGCAACAAAATTCTTCATTTTGCAAAGTATGGGAATCATGGATCAGTGAGTAGAATCAAGATTTTTCAAGATTAGAGAACCAATGAACTAAATATACATATAAAAGTTCTACTTTCGGAAGCATATCATCAGAAGGAAATCTTTGAAAGATAAAAGGAGAGGCTTATTGCACTTTAATTTACTAACTTTTGTTTTCAGATGTGGTACAAACTTCATGCATTGAAGACTAGTCGAGAGTGAGTAAGTAAATGTCAAGTACAACTAGAACACATATTCCCTAGAATTGAGTATTAGTTTTTAGAGTGTGAAAACACAAAAACAAATATACAATAGAAAAAATGATACAAGTATTTCAGATTCCTCTTGTACAAGCTATAGTAGTTTCAGAGCTCCATATTTTTGTACATGAACACAAGATTTTCCAGTCTTCAAAGCTACATGAGATCCAAGATATTTTCATTAAACAATTTAAGTAGAGTGGTTCCCCTGGACATCAAAGATAGAGAAAAGGATATGCATTTACAACTATGAGCATTGAAGAAAATAAGTAAAAATTACTCAAGATGACATCAACAAGATGCACATAGAATAGGTACCAATTTTACAATAAAAGAAAATAAAAAAATAGGGTGAAGTAATAAAATATGACGACCCATAAAAGGAAGCTCAAAACCTAAAGTACTTTGGAGGGAACATTCAATTTGAAGATACAGAGCTTGAAATAACATTTAGAAAATAGGACCCAAGTGTAAAAATGATTCAAATCAATTAAAGATATGCCAAGGGTTACACAAATCTAATTCAAGAGAAAATACAGTTCATAATACAAGGAAAGGTCTAGCTATAACATTCAAAAGCACCTATATTCATGAAGTTTCAATGCATAGGATGGCTCAAAATGAAATTTGTGATCACAATACCCAAAAGGAAAAATATTTAAATCTTCAAAGAGAAACCAAAAATGTAGAACAAAAGCCTTCAACTGAGAAATAATATTAGGTTTCGAGCTAGGAAATTATAAAATGACAACCATTAGAGAAGATTATTGAGAACTCAGCCATGGGTCAAGCTTGAGACACCAACCCCAACTTCGAGAGCTTTAAAAAATCTAGAGGAAGAAGTAATGGAAGAATGAAGATCAAATCATTGAAATAATGGCCACCATACTTAGAAATTAATGTCATAATAAATGCAATATGGAAACCTTGAAAGATGATTGAATGAAAAGGTAAATATGAATACCTAGGTCAAAATTCTCTGAAAATCTCATACTTTCGATCAAAGAATTAATACCCATTTTGGGTTGTTAAAAATTGAAGCATTCAACCAGAATATGAGTAGTTTTTGGTATCAACAAATATATACAACCAATTCAAAGTAAATCAATGGTGTCATTCTTTGAGAGTACAACATCATGTATAGAAGCAAGCAAAAAAATTGAGCTTACATTCTCCTATAGATGGTAGTGAATCAAGATGAATATGCATTATCATAGCCATGGTACAACGGAGAACCCAAAACTAACACACATAGATCTATAAATACCCAAAACATAGCAAAGAGTTGTATAGGAAATAAGCACCTCCACAGACAAAAGAAACCAAATCTCCAAGTTGCAGGCTCATCAACATTTTTTACAACAGGAAGAAGAGAAAAGATATAGGAATCACTTACTCAGAAAAATGATGACCTTATAGCCAATAATAATCCATGCATGATCATTATCGAGCTAAATTTCAAGTTCAAAATGCACATTCGAGCTCAAAGAAATCATTCATGGTGGTTATTTTAGTAGAAATACTCAAGAAAAGGTGACCTCTGCATTGAGGAAAACTTTATCCAAGCCTCCATGAAAATATAATTCATTCAGAGCCTCTGTAAGAGGCTAACACAGATATCACAGAACCTCATAAGAGCTCTTCTCTACGAATAAACCAAGCTTGAAGGCTACTACAATGGTGAAAAACATCCACAACCAACTCACTCAGAAGCTCTAACAGAGAAAAAAACAATGAAAATATAGATGCATAAGAGCTTCATAAAGGATAATCCACAAAAGAACTAAGCGCTAAAGGATCAACAATGGCTTCTTATAAGAATTTTTCCAGGGCTTCACCACTCAGAATGAGCAAATTATAATGACTAAGTGATAAGCTCGACGAGCTTTTAAACAACCTAACTCACTTGAGATAAAAATTGACTAGCACTAGAACAATAGTACAAAGATCAACGGTATCGGAGGATCACCCAAGCTAACCACTATGCTAATCAGAGTTAAAATATCCATAGTGGAGAAGACCATACTACACAAGATCAATGTCCATAGAGCAATTGTCAAGATCAAGACAAACCCACAAAGATCAATAGTGTGAGATCAACGGTACCATAGATCGACATATGTAGTGTATTCAACATAAACCCTACCACAATAAATCATTACTCAACCATGGTAAAAAGCAATACACCTATCAAGCTCCAGAGAAAACCTAACTCAACCTGAGTTAGTAATGCCACCAACAAAAGTGAAGGGGTGAGTCACCATGGGAAGGGGTCATGCCATATCATTTTAAAATCATTGCATTGACCTTGGTTAAGGTCTTATAAAACCAAAATAATCAAATACCGACAGTATGTATAATGAAATGATATCCAAAAAGGTGGCCGAGCATATGATATGGCAATGTTTCAAAAAATTCCCCCATGTTATCCTAAGTCATAATTTTATACCAAACAAGGCCAAGGAGTGGTCAGTTCAAAACAAGGGGTCAAGCCCACATAAAAGGGGAACTCCCTTTATATGTAATTGCATATTTTGACCTTCTTAGGTCTAAGAAACTAAAACAAGATAACTATTATTAATAATCATTTAATTATGATTATTATTTATTCAAAATTTGCAACCAAATCAAAATATCATAAGGCATGATTTATACCCCTCAGACGTGGAGTGGTTATTTTTCAAAGACCAATTATATGCTGAGGAAAAGGAGTTTATCTTCAGATAGAGCAGTGACTTGGAAAAGATGAGGTGGCATGTTCCTCACATCTGATTTCGATTTTGTATGTTTCCATTTAGGGACATAATAGGAGTATGAATGGATCATACAGAGTTATCGAAACAAAAGATTGTATGTATTGGAGAAGACTTTCTCATGAAGAAAATTTTATTATTAGCCAAATATTCACCCAAATTTATTAAAAATAGAACAGTCAACTATGCAATTTGACTAAGTTGTATTTTTGTAAACAAGGCTATTAATGCCTCATTGTATTAGCATGCTTATTTTTATTCCTTTATTTATTCAGGATAAAGGATAAAAATAGGATGCATGGGCGAGTACAATTTTTAGTCTATTTTTAGGAAGGGTGGGATGAATAATTTTTCTATATATTGTGTGCATTGGCAAAGCACAAAGGAATAATTTTGGACATAGGAGTGCTGAAGTAGATTTTGCCAATTTTTCCCTTTGAATGAGAATTATATTTTACCTTTCCAATAATTTGTAGTCTTGTGTATGTCTTATTAATCCTTGTGAATGTCAAATTCCCTGGTTAATCATCCTACCTTGTTGTAAATTTAGTAATTTCTGCATGATATTAGTGTGCATGTGTATCTTAACAGTATTGTTGTGAATTTTTCCCTCAATACATCAAGTGTTTGCCTTAATATTCTGCTGAAAACTATTGGTTTGTGCATCTAGAATCCATTCTCAGATATTTGTGCATGTACTCAGTCAAATCCCTCAACAATTTTGGTGTATCACCCCAGTTTTCAATTCATTTATAGTCATCTTTTACCCTCAAAACCCCAAAAATTAGTTTAGGATACATCAAGAAGGAACTAGCCTTGATACCGAAGACTCACCTCAATAATAGGTATACCCACAAACCTGAGGTGTTTCCATTATATCTACGAAAGAGAGATATTCAAAGAAATATTAGAACACTTGCAGTCATCTCTCTACAGGGTGCACTTTTAAGAGATAACAAGTACCACGAATCTACTCATGGTATGATTCTCATGGATACTTTTCATCTGTTTCAAGATGGAATCCCATGGTCATTCATTACTATAACCATCTCTTTTGTAGTTAGCCTCTATGTGTTATGGTTTTGTTTGCAACACAAGATCCTATCTTCCTCTATAGTCTTTTCCATGACTTAAACGTCCAAAAATCAAAATAATTTCAAAATTAAAAATGGGATTCAACTCCTTGAGACAAACTTATAGCAATGATATGAATCCCTCAAAAGGGACATATCTTCTCTCTATCTCGCCTTTGTAAATAGACCTGCTCCCTCGAAGGATGGATATACAAAGCTAGCCATACTACAGATAGTTTATCATAAAAAGGGACTATTCTTGTAAAAATAAAATAAAATATTTAGAAGCTTCTCACATTGATCATCTTCACGAAGACATCAATGAGATAATATACTCATCCCACATAGACTTCCCACATCAATCAGTATGTCAAAAACAAAAGCAAGAAGAGAAAATGATAACCTTTTTGTCATGGACTTGCCTATTTTGATCTTGGGTCTCTTGCCAAGTAGGCCTACTGTCTCACACTAGGTTATGCTAAAACCAACCATTTTCACCTCATGTCCATTTCACCCCAATTTTCCTATCTTCTCAAGGGACTTTTTGCAAAAAAAGACATTTCATGATCATGTGACTTTCTTCCCTCTTAGCATAACCAATCATGCAAAGCCTTTAGGGACTTATGTTCATAAGCCCACCTTTGGTAAGGTAGACTTGTTATGGTTCTTAAAATTAGGCAGCTCTTTTAGTCACCTCTTACCCTTCACCTTCTTCATTACTTGTTGATTCTCCTATACAGGATCTGTTGGTCCAAAAATTGTCACGAGAGCAGATCTATGGATAAACGAGCCAAAAGTGTGTGGGGCATAGCCCCTCTTTGAGAGACAAAAACGAAGCTGGTTTATTGCTATTCTACCGGTAGGAATCATGCAAGTCTCACAATATTACGCCTTCGGGGTTTGGGATGTCATCCCAAAGTAGAGGTGGTTCCAATTTGTGAAAAGAAAGGAAAGGAGAGAAAGATGAGGAAAGAATGGGTTCAAAGGAGAAAAGAAATGAATTCCAAAGCGAGAAAGGCCGGAGGGTTTATGTTTTGGGATTGGTAATAAATGGAGCCAAACCTACCCGCATAAACAAACAAAGCAATCTTGATGAACAAATGTTAAGAAAGTAGAGATAGATCCAACAGAATAAATGCACAGATCTGACATAAGAAAGATCAAATACCCATAACACACATATTCAGCAAAAGTCTTAATATTCATATTAATGTTTCTTACATTACAAAAGTACAAAGCCTTTTCTTCTCACTTCTATTTTTTATCTAAAAAGTGTCCACCACTGAATACAACAAATATTCCAGTATATATAGAAGGAGGAGAAGAGAGAAGGCAAAAGGAACCAACAACTAATTACAAAAATTACAAAATATCTAAAAGTCAACTATTGAATTTTGGAACAACCAGTGAATGACAACATCCCATGGTGCAACATGGATGATGTCATCATTTGTGCCAACACACTTTTAGATATTACAAAAGAAAAGCCAAGAGGAGGAAGGTTATTCGTCGTCATCCCACGGCTGGAAGGGAGTATCTTGCTTCTACTCAGGAGAGGAAATGTGGAATTGAGCCCAATACTCCATGAATACTTCCTTGAAATCTCCATCTACATTTTTTCTTGAAGATTGTAGTATACCTAGATAGACTAGAAGAAACTCGAAAATAAATGGGATCCGGAAGTCAAAAAAAAAAGAATGAAAGACTCTCCAAAATGGCTAAACTACAGGTAGAAACGACCCAAAATATTTATCGGGAACTCAAGGTATACTCAACATTAAGCGTGGGGCAATTCTAGACCATCGGCTAAAGTTGATCCTAGGCGAGACCCTTGGTATGATCGCACGATGACCTTGCAAGTCTCCTGTTCATCTTTGATTTTTTCTGAGCTTGAAGTATTCATTACCTTCCTTCATCGGATACCCTACGAAATCGCGGCAGGCGAGGAAGATTATTGATGGATTCGGCGTCAAAATTAGCTTCCGGCCCTACCCCTTGCGAGATGATCTCTTTGAAGATCTGGATGGTTTCATCTACCTTCCTCAAGGTGAATGATGGAGTAAGCAAGCTTGGAGACATCCTTAGAATAATTTGCTCCATTTGATGCATTGCATCCAGTGCTTCCTCCTTGACCTTATCTATCTTCTCCGGGACAAATTCCATCTAATCAACCCAAGTAGTCCAAAGCAGCAAGGATCTTGTTTGGTGCTTTGGGGTGATCAAGATGTTGAATTTAACTAAATCTTTGATTGAAGTCAAGCATATTCTGGAATTTCTCATGTTGCAACCTAGCAAGGTCCAACTCTTATAGGTCCTGTGATCACCTGGAATTCCTTGTTCACGATTAATGTTCGATATAGCTCGGTGAACTTGATGATTACTTCCTCATTTGTCTTTGAGGATCTGGTCTCTCCGGTGGATACTGTCATGCGTTGTTCACCAATCTTGGTGTATTCGTTTATATTATCCTTGCTTTGAGGACCTCGGGAATCTCGGTGGAAATCGTAGGAGGTGCACTTGCCCATTTTTGCGGAGGCATGGAGAAGATGTTTATTCTTCTCTTTTAGTAGCCTCTTCTCTTCCTTTGCTTCTTGAAGCTTCTTGCAAATGGCATCCACCACAAATAGGGACTCTCCTTGAAGGCTCTCGAATGATATTCCCATTGTGACCTATGTCACCGTATAATTCATAGGGACAGATCCTTTTTATCCTTTGAGGATCGGGATACATGATCTCCATTGCTCTTTCTCTGATGCACTCGAGAGAAACAGGTTATCAATTTTTCTTCTTAGATCCTTTCGATGGGATGATGGAGAAGTCCATAGGTGCAATGAGGACTTTCCTTTTATCGACTCAGTCTTTGGGAGATCCATGCTAAACTTAAGGGAGTGGGACTAGAGGTGGAAGAGGGAGTAGTTTGTAGTGGATGAGGGAAATGGATCGAGACACTTGGTGGCGGCATTGAGAGAGAGGCCAAGAAAATGATCACGGGAGGAGGAGACACTACGGGGAGGTAGTCATGGGAGTGGAAGGGAGTTGAGAGATGAGAGAAGAAATGGTGGGGGACAGCTCCGCGAGGGAAGAGAAGATGGAGGAAGAGGAAGGGGGACAGTAGAAGATGGGGAGAGGATACAACCAAAGGGATGGCTGCTTGAGTCACATGAGGAGGGGAAGGAGGAGAGGGAGAAGGGATGGATGGAAACTTAATAGTTGTTGCAGTGGCAACATCCTGAGTGGATGTGCTGTTGGAACAATCTTTGTCACTTCTTTCTCTAAAGGTACTAGGGTTACAACTTGTTCTATGTGGTAGGAGGAGGGCTCTCTGGAGCTTCTTCTTGAGTGGAGCTCAATTCTCCCTCTTTATATTTACCTTTTCCCTTCGAGAAAATGCTTTGGCACAGTAGGTGCATTGCCCCAAAGGGACGTGGTGAAATCTACTCAAAGGTAGATGAGGCCGTTCATTCTGCGCTAATGCTCTGCATGCACTTGTAATGTGCCCTTAACCCTCTCTTCAATGGTCCGAGGAACCTTTGTCCTATCAATCTTAGAAAATGGTCAGTTTTCCCCATCCATATCTAGATATACGATCAACTTCTTAATCGGTTGTTTGGAAAGTTTTAGAACAATGGCCACGCCATATTGAATAATTTCTGACCAGGGCTAGGCGGGAGTGATCCTTTCTCCTAAGTTTGACCTCATGATACAGTCGATGTAGATTTCCTCGATCTATTGAACGTGAATCGGATCGAGTTTTTCCTTTGGGAGGTAATTCCATGGATCGAAGGTTGGCCTTCTAGGAAATTATGCTTTAGATTAAGCGATTTCAGATTCTGCGAACATTTCTGGGCCTTGGTGTGAGAAGTGCACGGGTTTACACGCCCACTTGTGAGGGGAAAGGAGTTCCACCCTTCTTCCTTTTCAGGCACTTCTCGTGATATGTTATGACCTATCTGGACAGCTCCAACAGGATCAACTTAGGGCCTACATACCTCGGTAACTTGGTGGGCTCTCCCAAGAAGTTAGCTGCTCGAGATAGGTGAAGGTGGGGAATTGTGTAAATAATGCCCCCACTTCTCGGTTGCCATGACTATGCTCTTGGTCATCCAACCGTGAGTCATATTGAGCCTCAGCGGCAGAGATGATGCCGTAGAATAAGGCATCATTGATCTTGGTGAAGCTTGTGGGATCTTGTTCTCCGGCTTCAATTCTAGGTAGTATTTGTATATATTTACAGGGCCACAACCCGCATTAGCTTAGCGCTGGATAGTCTCTCTCTACTGGCTGCGCAGCATAGACTACATAGGAGTTCATGTAGAACCTCCTTGTTGTGGTGAGTTGTTGGAGTTACTCGAGAGATGGTGCTTCTTGATGATCTCTACCCACTCAAAACAACGATCGGGAACATTCTTATTCATTGTTTCCAGATACCTGAGGATCCATTTATGGAAGTAATGGGCATCAGAAAGCCCAAACATCCTGCTTAGGAAGGTGATGGTATCGCTCAGTTCCTCAGAGAAGTTGCTACGGTGAATAACCTGCGGCCACCTAGTTATTACCTTTTTATTTTTTAGGTACACCTCATTCATCAAGTGCATGCATTTGTCTTTGTTTTCTTTCCATGCCTTGATGTAGTCTTCCTAGCTTATAGCCACAAAATTCTGGTGGTGGGGAATACCTAGCATGATCTCGAAGTGTCGGGCAGTGAGGTTGATTATGACCTCGCCCTTTTCGTTCTCGACACACCTTGTGTCTTTGTTATACAAGTGGGCCACCACCATCATAAATTCATTATTCATTGCACTAACGGGATTCCCAGTGAAATGCAGACCACTACCCACAAATTTTTCCATTCAAGGACTGCTGTGACCCTCCTAGTTCTGGCCCAAAAATCCTCCATGTCGATGTGGCCAAGTTTGGAATCTCTGATGTCTAGGTCACATTCTGCCTAGGACTCGGGCATTCTGACCCTTTGATATTTGTATTTCATCTCTTCCTCTGTGAGTTTGGCCTTACCCTTTGACTTGGTTGGTCTTTTGCTTGATGTAGACATATGTGAATCTAAGTTCAGTTGCTGATCTACAAGAAGAAGGAGCGAAGTCCAATGCAGAAGAGCCATGTTAGCTGTCTAGATCTTCCATCAAAGCTTTATAGAATGAGGAGTTAGCAATTTAAAAGCCTCTGGGCGCAGGCATGGGGAAAATTGTAGGGTGTAGGGTTAAAAGTATGGCGCACTGAAGTGGAGTGTTGCAAGGAAGAAATCAGCACAAAAGGGTATAGGGTGTAGGAAATTTACACATAACATCAATGTTGTTGTAGACAAATTTTGACTGCGCCAATATATAAGGTTTTAAGCGGGCGCAAATAAGTTTAGTGTTGCATGGAGGCAGGATGAGCCAATGGCATAGATATGGGACATGTTGCATGGAATTTTGGTGTGCCAAGGGCACAACATTAATGTGTGTACCACTGACTTTATGTGCGCCAAGGGGCCTTTGGCGTGGTGCAGAAAGAGATTGCATAACAAACTTTGTTGGTGTAAGCAGGGTTGCGCTGCGCCTGTGTAAGGATTTTCTAGTTTTGTATGGCACAGGAAGGATGCGTGCTGCAATTAGGGATAGTGCACCCTCTTGGCGTGACTATGTTTTTTGTAACAAGGATGGCGATTGTGCTAAGATTAAAGCGCACCCGAACCGATAGCTATTAGGTTTTCTTTATTTCGATGGTTTACGGTTTTAGGCCTCCTTCGACATGAATTTTGCAAAGTGAAGGGGATAGAGTGGAAAAGCTTTTTGGGTTTGTTTCAGACAAAGCCCTCCGGGCCAATAGATCTGGAAGGAGGGTGAAACTACTAGGGAGGAAAATTACAAAAAATTTGGAGGGTTTATGATTTCTTGATTCAATTTATTATTATCCCAAAAATGACTAAACCAAAATGAAAAACACAAGAGAAGCAAGGACCACTTACCCAGAATATATAGAATGAGAGAAATGAAGTGGGGTTGATGAGCGATACATGAGGATGACAGGAATGCTTTGAAAGGTACAAAGGAATAAATTTTCATGTGTTTTTCAGTCCTGAAAATGACAAGGTGGATGCACCTATATATAGCCAAAGGTGTAATAAATGTGCCACCAACCTTTTTAAAGGGCACACTGAAACGTATGTCGACATGAAAATATTTGCACCCTTTGGCACGGGTATGTTTCTTTCAACAAGAAATTATCTACACCTTTAGCACAATTTTAGGACTGTCAACACGGGATTTTGAGCGCTTTGGTGTACCACTTAAGGGCACAACATTTTTGTTGTTGACAGGTTGGCACATGCACCTTAGCGTATGCAAGAAAGTTGCATCACGGGGAGGCGCAACAATGGTTGTGTTAACTTTCTCAAGGGTGCGCCAAAGGAATACAAGGGGGCGTAAATAACTTCTATGTTGCATGAACAAAATGTCTGCCTAGCCAAAAAGGGACAAAAATGACTAAGTTTGAAAAATTGGGTTTTCCCGAAAGGGATTTTACGCCATTCCAAATGCTGAGGGACCTTGACGAGGACCAGAACAAAATTTTGGTATGGTTACCTACAAAATTGCCCTTGTCAATTTTGTAGGATATGAATGGCTCTTTCAGGGACTATCTTTAAGTAAAGCTTAAGGGTAGAGAATCCCCAGATCAACATGTGCCTATCCATTGGGTTACAGAGAGTCAAAAACAAGGGTGACCAAAAGGGAAAATAGGGAACACACAACAAAAACAAACACACAACCAAAGCAAACTATAAAAGAAGAGAGAAAGCTCTACTTCTGAATATTTTTAGATGTTGCCAGCTATAGGGAAGCAAGAGCTTGATTCCATCCAGATATGAAAGATATAAGATATACTCTCTATTGAGCCACTTGATCTTGAAAGGTCCCCTCCATAAAGAATCAAATTTTTCATGCATGCCTTTTGGCTCTCTTCGCTTGTCCCATAGAAGGATGAGATCTCCCACCTAGAAATCCCTCTGCTTGGCCTTTTTATCAAACAGCCTCTTGACTTGATTCTGATGTTTGGTGATCCTGTCGACCACTCTTACTCTCTTTTCTTCAAGCTCTGCTAGATACATGATCCTCTTTTCAAGAGAATTTTAGAAAGTTTCATCTTCGATTACTCATGCCAAGCGCAGAGTAGGAAGTTCTGCAGAAATGGGAAGCTCAGCGTTGATTCCATATAATACCTAAAAAGGTGACATACCGAGAGACCTCTTTGGAGTAATGCGGTGCACGCCCAATAATGTCGTCATACAAAGACTTGTGCCACGTCTGTTGATTCTCATTAACTAGCCGTATGATGGTCACTAAGTTTTTATTTCTTGGATTATGCGACCATTTCCACGGGGTAATAATCAAGGCATGGGCCAAGATTATCCCGTATTCATAGCAAAAATTGATAACTTCCTGAGAGGAAAGATTGGAAGCATTATCAGCAACGATTTTGTGTGGAACGCCAAATCTTACGATGATATTTTCCTTGATGAAGTTGTAAACAACTTCAGAAGTGGCATTCTTAATAGGTATGGCCTCCACCCATTTGGTGAAGTAATATGTTGCTGTTAGGACATAACTATGTTTGACACTCAATTGGGGATGGAGTGCTCTGATAAAGTCAATTCCCCCTTTGAGGGGAAAAGTAGCCAATTTTAGTTTGCCAAAAAACTGTTGGCAAAGCTCACATTTTGCTACCCAGGTGGTTGTATCCCGAAATAGTGTTGGCCAATAGTACCTAGCTCGGATGATCTTGTGTGCTATCACGGAAGAGGAGAAATGACCACCACATGCTGAATCATGAAAACTCTTAAGTAGCTTTATCTATTGTGGCTTGTCAACACATCGCAAGAAGATGCCATCAATTCCGCGTTTGTATAAACCGTCATCCCAGATGACATATTTGGCTGATCTGAGCTTTATAGTATGCTTCTCCTTTGAGGTTAGATGAGTTGGGCACTCACCGTAAGTGAGAAAGAAGGTGATATCAGAATACCATTCATCACTAGTTGCGAAAAATAGAACCATGGGTAGAGAATCAGCTTTCTCCAGCTGACCTTGTGTTCCATCGATGCAATCATCCTTTTCCTCAGGGTCTCCTGAATCTTGGTTTTCAGCCATGAGCTGACATAGACCCTTGCCTCTTACCAGCTTGGTTGGTTTTATATCTAGATCATACTCTTGGACCTTTGCGATCCAATTCCCTTGCAAACTCCCTAAATCTTGTTGATTTAAGATGGACTTGAACGTCTGTTAGGAACCAAAGCACTCACTTTGTATGAGAGTTTAGAATATAATACCTGAAGTTCTTGAATTTGCTTTGACAATAGTGAAGGCCTATTTTTCAAATTGAGGCATCTTCAATTTGTGAGGCTTGAGGGGAGAGCTCATGAACGTGATCGGGGATTCAACATCCTCAGAACTCTTTTGCATCAAGATGGCCGATACAGTATGCTTAGATGCATAGCTATACATGATAAAATCCTTGGAGAAATCGGGACATACGAAGACTGGTGCATGAGTGATGGAGGCTTTTATATCTTTGAATGACAAGTTTTCTTCTTCGCTCCATCAAAAAGTTGGCGACCCTTTCATCATGTTTGATATGTGGCGAGTCTTTTTAGCAAATTCGGGAACAAAGTGCCTGAGAAAATTCACTTTCTGAAGGAGTGAACACCGGTCTTGCTTGTGGGTAAAGTAAGGCTCTGAATAGCCCTAACCCTTTCGGCATCTATTTTTGTCCCTTCTTTGCTAACAACGTGTCCCAACAAATTTCCTTCTGTGACCCCAAAAACAAACTTTTTCAGATTCAGGGAGATCCGTGCTCTCGGCATCTAATCAATACTTGTTCCAAATGATCATAATGATCACTTCGCTATTTAGAGAACACAGTTAAGTCATCTAAATAGACTACGATAACCTTTCCCATCATACCTTTGAATGCGAAGTCCATTACTCACTGAAAGGTGGCACCAATGTTGGTCAAACCAAAAGGCATTCTGCTATAGGAAAATGTGCCCCAGGGGGTAGTGAATGCTGTTTTGAATTGGTCTTTAGGTGAGACTTCAATCTGATTATAGCCCAAAAACCATCAAGCATGGACAACATTTCTGATCTAGTTATTACTGCAGAACCTGATCCATTATGGGAAGTGGGTAGTTATCCTTCAAGGACACCTGATTTAGGTTGTGAAAATCTACGCATATGCATATCTCACCATTTTTCTTGTGTACTAGCACAATGTTCGTGACCCAGGTACTGTGATGGATAGGAAAAATGATCCTTGCATCTAGCATCTTCTATATTTCGTCTGGATGGTACCTGAGATCTTGGGATTATAGTGCCTCTATTTCTGGTGAAAGGGTTTGACATTTTCCTTCAATGGGATGTTATGTTGGATGTTCGTTAGCTTGAAAGACTTTAGATCAGCATAGGACCATGCCAATACATCCATATATTTCTTCAGCAATTTGACAAACTTCCACTTTTCTTCGGGTGTGCAACATTTTCCGATGTTCACAAACTACGGACACTCATGAGAACCTAGATTGACAGGAGTTCGATCTATGGAGAGGAGTTAGGATTATCTTGCCTTTTCTTCCTAAAAAAATAATCATGTCTATCGAACAAACATTCAGAGAAACCAAACCTTTTGGAATTTTATTTCCTTTGGTGACATATGCCGTCACTTCCTTTTGTTTCATTGTTTTGAACGATATGATTCATGGCATGTAAAAGTGGATCCTTCAAAATGAAGCTCACTTTGAAACTTTCTACCTTTTCTAGGAAGAAAATAAGTTGATTGTTGTTATTGAATACCTACTAGTGTTGAGAGTTGTTTGCACGCTTGGGCGGAAAACTACCTCAATGGTATATGTGTCTACATTTTCAACCATGGGTGGGGAGCATGAGGGATCTTTGAGATGGATAATGAATCGGCCATGTCATTCGAGCTCTTGGAATGGATTTTATTGAAAAAGCATCAAATTCCTCAATACTATCCCATAACATGTTGCTAGGTAATGCATGAGCCTTTCATTTTTACTTGGTATATCCTTTTTACTTGATTTATGACCAGCTTAGCATCACTTTGTACTTTTAGGTTTTGATTCCCCTTTATTTTGCTACTTGCATGCCAAGTAGCAAAGATTCATACTCAGCAGTATTATTCGTGTTGAAAAACTGCAACTTGAAAGAGAGAGGAAAAATCTCTTCCTCTGGAGAAATCAACACAGCTTTAGTACCGCATCCGCTAGTTACATAGCTACCATCAAACTGCAACATCCATATCTTGTTAAGATCCTCTTCCCAGATGAGAACGTCCATTTTTTCAGACTCAGTAGATAAGAAATAATTTCCCATCCCTGATGATTTGAAGAGAATTTGGGCTTTGGGGTCATCGGAATTAGTAACCAAGTACTTCTTTTGTGATTCCGGCTCCAATGTTTGCATTACACCTTTGATGGGGATTCTAGCCTTAGACCAGTCCATATGAATCTCTCCACCAACTTCACTGCAAAAGCTCCTTCCTAGTAGAATTCCATATGCTACCGGAATATCAGCAATGAGGATGGTCATCTTTACTCTTTTCTCTGGGAATGCTGCAAATGTGAACTGCGCGTCTTTGATCGACCAATCAACAGAACCTATTTGGTTTCCAAGGAGTAACATCTACCAAAAGGCTTGGTAAGGGTGAGGCCCAGAGCATGGGTGAACTTTGTTGGCATGACATTATCGGAAGCCCCAGAATCAATTATGCAGTTGCTTAGCTTGTGGCCATTGATTAGGAGGGAGAGATAGAAAGGTTCTATTTTTCCTGACATGGAAGTTGAGGAAACATTTATGCAAGATGCAGGAGGAGTAGAAAGAATTCCTTTCGGGAAGCCTGAGAAGTTATGATAGCTTGGATTTGAATATATTCGGTCAACCTTACAAGCTGCTCAGGGTTTGACTGAAGATACTCGGCTTCAGACATTTGGATCTTGGTCTTTTTAGCATGATCAATTATGTCAAATGTGGCCAAGGGTTGCGTTGATGAAGGAATGAGTCCCTCATTTCACAATGGTGGGGTAGGATTACCGGTCTTAATAGGAATAGGAGAGGGCTGATTCGGAGGGGAGATAGGGGAAAAATATTTCTTTGAAAAAGATTTAATAAGAGGTTGAGCAGGAAGGAGATTACCTCTTTTTGCAATGGTTGGAGGCGTGTTTTACACACCTTCTCGTTTTGTATCTGACAAAGCAACTTACGCTTCTTTTCCTTGCGATCGGGTGAAAATAACATATGAATACCCACTTGCATATCCTTAGGTACCCTCTTCTTCATTAGATTCATCCTCATCAAATTCCATATACCTGATAGTAGAGTCGCTAGTCAGTTTACCGACATCTTGGTCATCTTCACCTTGAGATGAAGGTTCTTCATAATTTTGCTCCTCTTCCTTGATTTTGGCTAGAGCATTGACCAGAGGGGCCTTGAGCGCCAACTGTGGAGTAGTTTTAGGTAAACACGGCCTTTGTGGGATGTTATTGGAAGTGAAATTTCTTCATGGGATATCTTGGTACGAAGAGCTCGGGGGGAAGCTTGAGCTAGCTATTTTTTTAACGCGAGCAAGTCATTCGCCATCTTTTGAAATGCTAGATCAGATGAAGTGGCGGGAAAAGGAGTTGAAGCTTTAGGCTTGGATGGTTCTCACTTTAATTCGCAGATATTAGCAAGTTATCTTCAATCCAAATGGCAGCAGCTTGGGTGAGAACTAGAGTAGTGACTTGTTCTTGCAAGAGTAAGAAACTTACTTTTGAGCTCATGGTGTTGATGAAGAAACACTTTCGATTTTTCGGTTTTCGGCGGCATGGCGGGTGACACATGGTTGATTAGTGAATTGAAATGGGCGATGAAATCGTGCATGGTCTCATTGACTTCCTTCTTCAGATGAGTGATCTTTGACAGTAACGTGAACGCATCTTCGGAAGGTTTATATCTTTCTTCAAATGTAGTTCGTAATGTGGCCCAACTAGTGATAGATCCGGCTAGCAAATGCTAAAACCATTCCACTGTGGGTCCTTGCAAGGTCTCCAGAAAGAGGCAAACTGACACATCTTCATGGGTCACATCCAAGATACTGCATGACATGATGAATGCAGATATGTGTGAATCTATGCTTTGGTTTCCGCTTCCATCAAATTTGGGGAAATTTTTTTCAGTTTCCATGAGGGAGCGCGTGAACAGGATGTGGCAAAGCAAGAGGGCCCATAGCATTTCCCCATGGTACTGCCATTTGAAAAGCTAGAAAAAGGATGCGAGCCGGGAGGATGGTTCCATTGAGCAACAAAGCACTGCAAAGGGATGTGGATGCTCCTTGTGAAGAATGATTCCTTCGTGGGGTGAGACACTTGGCAGACTAATCAACCGAACTCGACGACGGGGAAGCATGTTAGTGTAACACTTTGAAGTTTTTCCTTGAAGTAGATCGAAAGTAGGATCAACTTCTCCACGAGTTCTCTGCTTTATGAGTAAATGGTTCACCCTTTGGTGTATCGTTTAGATCTACAATGTTTTTGGAGTAGATTTAAAAAAATCTTTTTGGTTGTACCCTTGATTTTCTGATTTTCTTGACAAAAATCAGCGGTATGTACCTTTTCTAAATATTTAATTTCATCCCTCTTTTGAAAACAAATTACATTTTAACAACAAAGATTAGCGAGGATAAAATGATGGTCAAATTAGTAAGCTAATTCTTTGATCTTAGATTTGACTTTTTCGCAAGGGTTTTGAAATCCTTGAAAGCTGTCGAGAATCTCGAGATCTATGGAAATATATGGTCTTTTATAAAAACTCGGTGAATTAAAGATCTCTAATTGGCCCAAAACTATGGATCCTTGAAGAAAATTTTCAGTTTGGATCACTTTTGCAAAAAAATTAAATTTTGAACAAAAGTTAAGATTTGCAAATAGGTAGTGATTTTTACAGTTTCATCAAATAGATCTAATCAGTCCCTAGTAGAGTCACCAAAAGCTGCCGGTCCAAAAAATCTGTCAGAGTAGATCCATGGATAGGCAGCCAATAGTGTGCGAGGCATAGCCCCTCTTTGAGGAAGCAAAGTGAAACTGGTTTATTGCTATTCTACCGTAGGAATGCGTGTAAGTCTCACAATATTTTGCTTTTGGGGTTTGGGATCCCATCCCAAGAGAGGTGCTTCCAATTTGTGAAAAGAAAGGAAAGGAGAGAAAGACAAGGAAAGAATGGGTTCGAAGGGAGAAAAGAAATGAATTCCAAAGCGAGAAAGATACGAGGGTTTATGTTTTGGGATTGGTAATAAATGGAGCCAAACCTACTGCATAAACAAACAAAGCAATCTTGATGAACAAATGTTAAGAAAGTAGAGATATATCCAACGAGAATAAATGCACGAGATCGACATAAGAAAGATCAAATACCCATAACACACATATTCAGCAAAAGTCTTAATATTCGTATTAATGTTTCTTACATTACAAAAAGTACAAAGCCTTTTCTTCTCACTTCTATTTTTATCTAAAAAGTGTCCATCATTGAATACAACAAATATTCTAGTATATATAGAAGGAGGAGAAGAGAGAAGGCAAAAAGGAACAAACAACTAATTACAAAAATTACAAAATATATAAAAGTCAACTCTTGACTTTTGGAACAACTTGGTGAATGACAACACCCCATGGTGCAACATGGATGATGTCATCATTTGTGCCAACACACTTTTAGATATTACAAAATAAAAGCCAAGAGGAGGAAGGCTATTCGTCTTCATCTCACAGCTAGAAGGGAGTATCTTGCTTCTGCTCAGGAGAGGCAATGTGGAATTGAGCCGGTACTCCATGAATTTGCTTTGACCATCGAGTTGAAGTTGATCTAGGCGAGAACTCTTGGTATGATTGCCGATGACCTCGCAAGTCTCCCATTCATCTCTGAGTTTTTCAAGGAGCTTGAAGTATTCATTACCTACCTCCATCAGGTACCCTACAAAATCATGGCAAGCCAGAAGATTATTGATGGATTCAGCGTCAAAAGTAGCTTCCGGCCCTAACCCTTGTGAGACGATCTCTTTGAAGATCTAGATGGTTTCATCTACCTTCCTCAAGGTGAATGACGGAGTGAGCAAGCCGGAGACATCCTTAGGATAATTTTCTCCATTTGATGCATTGCATCTAGGGCTTCCTCCTTGACCTTATCTATCTTCTCTAGGAAAAATTCCATCTAATCGACCCGGTAGTCCAAAGCAGCAAGGATCTTGTTGGGTGCTCTAGGGTGATTGAAGATGCCAAATTTAACTAAATCTTTGGTGAGCAAGTCGAGCATCTTCTAGAATGTCTCATGTTGTAACCTAGAATGGTCCAACTCTTTGGAGATAGGTCCTGTGATTTCTTGGAGTTCACTTGTTTGCACGATTAATGTTACGATATAGCTCGGTGAACTTGACGATTACTTCCTCTTGCTTTTGAGGATCTGGTCTCTCCAGGCGAGATAGTGCCATGCCTTGTTTGTCAATCTTGGTGTATTCATTTATCTTATCCTAGCTAAGGACATCGGGAGTCTCGGTGGTAGTTGTAGGAGGCGCCTTGCCCATTTTTGTAGGGTGTGGAGAAGATGTTTATTCTTCTCTTTAAGTAGCCTCTTCTCTTCCTTTGCTTCTTAAAGCTTCTGTAAAGGGCATCCACCATGAGATAGGGCCTCTCCTTGAAGGCTCTTGGATGACTTTCCCATTGTGACGTGCATCACCGTATAATCCATAGGGGAAAAATATTTTTATCCTTTGAGGGATCGGGATACGTGATATCCATTACTCTTTCTCCGATGCACTCTCGGAGTAGTAACGGGTTATCAGCTTTTACTTCTTAGCTCCTTTTGTTGGGATGACGAGAGAAGTCCATAGGTGCGATGGGGACTTTCCTCTAATCTTGACTCAGTCTTTAGGAGATCCATTATGGACTTAAGGGAGTGGGACCAGAGCTGGAAGAGGGAGAAACTATAGTGGATGAGGGGAAATGGGTCGAGACACTTGGTGGTGGCATTGAGAGAGAGGCCAAGAAAGTGCTCATGGGAGGAGGAGACACTACAGGGGAGGTAGTTGTGGGAGTGGAAGGGAGCTGAGAGATGATAGAAGAAATGGTGGGGGACAACTCTGTGAGGGAAGAGAAGATGGAGGAAGAGGAAGGGGGAATAGTAGAAGATGGGGGAGAGGATACAACCAAAGGAATGGCTGCTTGAGTCACATGAGGAGGGGAAGGAGGAGAGGGAGAAGGGATGGAAGGAAACTCAATAGTTGTAGCAGTGGCAACATCCTGAGTGGATGTGCCTATTGGAACACTCTCTATCACTTCTTTCTCCGGGCGTACTGGGTTACAACCTATTCCTGTGCGGTGGGAGGAGGGCTCTCTGGAGCTTCTTCTTGAGCGGAGCTTGATTCTCCCTCTTTATCTTTACATTTTCCCTTGAGAAAATGCTTCGGCTGGTGCAGTGTATTGCCCAAAAGGGACATGGTGAAATCTACTCCAAGGTAGATGAGGCCGTTCATTACGCACCAATGCTTTGTGCACTACAATGTGCCTTAACCCTCTCTTGATGGTTTGAGGCACCTTTTCCTATCAATCTCGGCAAACAGCCAGTTGTCCCCATCTGTATCTAGATATACCTGATCAACTTCTTGATCAGTTGTTTGGATAAGCTTTTGGAATAATGGCCACGCCATATTGAATAATTTCTGCCAGGGCCAAGCGGGAGTGATCCTTTCTCCGAGTTTGACCTCGTGATATAGGTCGATATAGATGTCCTCAATCTGTGGAATGTGAATCGGATCAAGTTTTTCCTTTGGGAGGTAATTCCGTGGATCAAAGGTTGGCCTTGCTAGGAAATTGTGCTTTAGATTAAACCGTTCCAGCTCTGCGAACATTTCTCGGGCCTTGGTGTGAGAAGTGCTTGGTGTACTACCACCTTGTGTGAGGGAGAAAGGAGTTCCACAATTCTTCCTTTTTAGGCACTTCTCATGATATGTTATGAGTTGTATGTACAGCTCCAATAGGATCAACTTAGGGCATGCATACCTCGGTAACTTGGTGGGCTCTCCCAAGAAGTTAGCTGCTCTGAGATAGGTGAAAGTGGGGAATTGCATAAATAATGCCCCCCACTTCTCGGTTTCCATGACTATGCTCTTGGTTGTCGACCATGAGTCATATTGGGCCTCAATAGGAAGATGATGCCGTAGAAGAAGGCATCATTGATCTTGGTGAACTGTGGGATGTTGTTCTCCAGCTTCAATTCTAGGTAGTATTCATATATTTTTACCTGGGGCCACACCCCGCATCGGCTCAGCATTGGATAGTCTCTCTCTGAGGCTGCAGCGTAGACTACGTAGGAGTTCATGTAGAACCTCCCTGTTGTGGTGAGTTGTTGGAGCTGCTTAGAGATGGTGCTGCTGATGATCTCTACCCACTCAAAACGCTGATCAGGCATGTTCTTATTCATTGTTTCTAGATACCTAAGCATCCATTTGTGGAAGTAATGGGCATCAAAAATCCCAAACACCCTACTTAGGAAGGTGATGGTATCGCTTAGTTCCTCAGAGAAGTCACTGCGGTGAATAACCTACGGCCACCTGGTTATTACCTTTTTATTTTTTAGGTACACCTCGTTCATCAACTACATGCATTTGTCTTCATTTTCTTCCCATGCCTTGATGCAGTATTCTGGCTTATAGCCACAAAATGTCGGTGGTGGGGAATAACTAGAATGATCTCGAAGTGCCGGGTAGTGAGATTGATTATGACCTCACCCTTTTTTTTTTTCTCGACACACCTTGTGTCTTTGTTATAACAGTGATGGGCCACCATCATCATAAATTCATTATTTACTACACTAACAGGGATTCCCCAAAAATACGGACTCACCGCCCACCAGTTTATCCATCCAAGGACTGCCTGTGACCCTCCGGTTCGGCCCAAAATCCTCCATGTCGATGTGGCCAAGTTCGGAATCTCGATGTCTAGGTAACATTTGCACTGGGACTGGGAATTCGACCCTTTGATATTTCTATTTCATCTCTTCCTCTGTGAGTTTGGCCTTACCCTTTGACTTGGTTGGTCTTTTGCTTGATGTAGACATATGCGAGTCTAAGTTCAGTCACTAATCACAGTAAGAAGAAGGATTGAAGTCCAACATAGAAGAGCCATGTTAGCTATCAGATCTTCCATCAAAGCTTTACAGAATGAGGAGTTAGCAATTTAAAAGCCTCACGGGTGCGGGCACGGGGAAAATTATAGGGTGCAGGGGTGAAAATTATGGCGCAGCAAGCGTAGTGTTGCAAGGAAGAAAACAGCACCAAAGGGTGCGCAGGCACAGAAATTTACACATAACATCAATGTTGTTGTAGACAAATTTGCGCCTACGCCAATATATAAGGTTTTAAACTGGGCGCAAATAAGTTTGGTGTTGCATGGGAGTAGGATGTGCCAATGGCGCAGATATGGGACATGTTGCATGGAATTTTGGTGTGCAAGGCGCAACATTAATGTGTGTACCATCGAATTTATGTGCACTAAGGGGCCTTTGGTACGGCATAGAAAGAGATTGCATAACAAACTTTGTTGGTGTAAGCAGGGTTGTGCTGCGCTGTGTAAGGATTTTCTAGTTTTGTATGGTGCAGGAAGGATGCATGCTGCAATTAGGGACAGTGCACCCTCTTGGCATGACTGTGTTTTTGTAACAAGGATGGTGATTGCGCCAAGAGAAAACGTGCCCAGAACCGATAGCTATTAGGTTTTCTTTCTTCCCGATGGTTTGTAGTTTTAGGCCTCCTTCGACATGAATTTTGACAGTGAAGGGGGACAGAGCGGAGAAGATTTTGGGTTTGTTTCCAAAACAAAGCCCTCCAGGCTAGCAGATCTGGAAGGAGGGTGAAACTGGCTGGGGAGGAAAATTACAAAAAAGTTGGAGGGTTTATGGTTTCTTCAGATTCATTTTATTATTATCCCACAAACGACCAAACCAAAACAAAAAACACAAGAGAAGCAAGGACCACTTACCCAAAATATATAGAATGAGAGAAACGAAGTGGGGTCCATGAATGAGACACGAGGATGACAAGAATAATGATAGGTACAGAGGAATAAATTTTCACATGTTTTTTCAGTCGTGAAAATGACAGGGCGGATGCGCCTATATATAGCAAAAGGTGTAATAAATGTGCCACCAACCTTTTTAAAGGGTTCACTAAAACGTATTTCAACATGAAAATATTTGTGCCCTTTGGCGTGGGTATGTTTCTGTCAATAAGAAATTATCTACTCCTTTAGCACAATTTCAGGATTGTCAACACGGGATTTTGAGCGCTTTGGCACCGCTTAAGGGCGTAACATTTTTTTGTTATGATTGGTGCATGTGCCTTGGCGCATTCAGAAAGGAACATCATGGTGAGGTGCAAAAGCCCTCGGAGTATGCGTTAACATCCCACATGCCCCGCTTAGCCCCAGTGCCCTTTGTTTTCCCCCTTTTTCTTCTTTCCTTGGCCTTTTGTTCTTCAGTGACGAAACCGCCACCCTACAGGGCGGCGGTCTCGTGACCGCCACCTTGATCAGGGCGGCGGTCCTGTAACCACCGCCCTGCTCAGAGCGGCGGTCCATTTTCCAGAATGTTCTTTGACGTGACTCGCGTGAAATATCATGATTCACCAGCTTTCTTTGCCGACTTGAGCATGCATTTATGTTTTTGGTCCCCTGGAATAGTGTTTTTCCTTTGTTTATTGTTTAGGAGTTCCATTTGGTTTTGGTTTTTGGGTGATTGAATTCCTATAAATGCATGGTTTGTGCATAAGCAAATGGTCTGCCCCTCATTCAATTTCATGCTCTGATTCTCATATTTCAGTCTTTTATTCTGTTTAGAAGCCATAGTGTTAATTCCTTGCATGTTTAGATAGTATTGTTGGTTTGTTAGTAAGCCACACAGACCCATCTTGTGCGGCAAAGTGTGTTATCTCATCCAAATCTAGTTAGAAGCTTGCCTCTGAGTTTCTCTTTGCTGTAGATTTGCTTTCATCATATCTTGGTGTTCTTAGTTCAATTCATTATATGCCTGGTTAGCTTTATTCAGCTGTTGGTAAGCCACATATCCAACTTGTGCAAGCAGTGTCTTTATTTTATCCAATCTATTGGAACCGAATAGCTTAGGAAGCCATTAAAGTTGCAGGTTTTGCTCTTCGTATAGGATAGTTACAGGTTCTGGTCGCTTCATGTTGCATGGCTCGCAGTAAAATCCCGCTAGGAATCGCATAAGCCAAGCTCTGTACTCTTGCGCTATCCCTCTCCTACTCACATTTTCGGTCTGCATTCTAAGTTGTCCTTGTCCCAAAATCTACTCCTATCGGTGCTAGCATTACACGCTTTTCTGGATCCACGTGAACACGAAAGAATGAGGAGATCATACTGAGGGGACGAGATCACACACACCATCGGATTCGCCACTGTTCTGCGGAATCCAGGTTTTAAATTTCAAAGTTCTAGTTAGAATCATATCAAATAGAGTAGTTAATCACTTTATTTCAATAAATTCTATTCTCGATATTGCCAGGGAAGCTGTGGGGATTGATAGTTTCTGAGAAACTATGATTCACTCCTCACTTCTGAGGTAGGATCGAGAATCTTGCAGTAGATTAGACAAGTTGTTTTATTTATTTAGAGTAATTCTACAAAATCACACAGGCAAATAACTACACTCGGTTATCTTGTCTGTTTCAAATTATTGTTTAGTTATTATTTCTAGATACGCTTAAAATAGTTTGCTTTCCTTAAAATTATTAAAAGTTTTCTTAGAAGAATAAAAGTTATATAGTTAGATTTATTTCACATAGTTAGAATTTGTTTCGTTACAGTTAGATTTGCATTTTGTTTCGTATGACAATCACGGGACCTCAGGAGCCCAGGGAATATATATTTGAGCCAATCGTGCCTCAACCAAACCTAGTCACAGCAATAGTTGACATAGACCAAAATCTCAGGATACAAGTATTCCGAACAACCACAGATTTACAACAGATCAGTTCTCAATTAAGAGGATTAAACATAGAAGATGACCAAGCACACACATTTTGGTCGAACCAACCAAACTATAGATTGCCCTAGGCAAAGCACTCACATGACTGTAGAAGGGCTCGAAAGAGAACAAATATTCGGGTGTGATCCTTTAGTTCCACAGCCAGATCGCTGGGGACACCCTCGTAGATATAGATACCAGCTTAAGAATCCAGGTTGCGAGAACGCCTGTAAGGTATTCTGAGAAGATTGCACAACTATTGGTTCTAAATATAGAAGCTGAGAAAGCATACGATTACTGGATACTAGGGATTAGAACTTGATCTCGCGTATGACCATAACAGGACCGCAACAACCGAGAGTCTATGGTTGTGATCCACAGATCCCACAGCCCAACGAGTCCACAAGTCAATTAGATATAGACACTAACCTACGCGCCTTGGTATTCAGGTCCACTCCACTTCCACCTATCATCATCGAACAACTGTCCTTACTAGATATCATGGCTAACGAAGCTAGGGAATTCTGGACTAGGCCAGAAAATCATCCGTAGAGTCAATTATATTCATCATCCACTATATGACCTTATCAGGAGATATACACGAAACTATCCCGGGTCATTTTCCACGTATTCCGCAACCCATAGATCGAATCACGCCAGAGCTCGATATTGATTGGAGCCTTCGAGCAGTCATCCTTGCTGATCGATCTATCACACCAGTCCAAGTTAGAAGGGCCTTCTTTGCCTTAGATTCACAAATTCCACTAGTGCGTGTCGAAGACATTAGACTGCCTAACTAGTTTGTCTGAATCCAACGCATATTCTACCCCCACCGGCTGTCTCGGCACGACCTCGAGAGGTCGGGTACGCGGAAGAGTCACTTGTAGATTCTCAAGCTCGCCTGTCACTTTTCCGGCGTACAAAATTGGTGAACCCGACGTGAAACAAACGAAATTAGTGAAGCTGACGTAAAACTTCCTACTTTCTCGTTCGGAGTCATAATATCACGTTTCCTTTCACAAATCACCTTCGCTCCTTCCCATTATTCTGCGGGTATTCATATACCCCCCGAATATGTCGGGATTCGATGCATATGGCAGACCCCTCTTAGGTCTTGAGGCATACTACGCCCAACAGAATAGGCAATCATCACCCTCGCTCTCAGTATGGGGCGACAACTATTCAACTAATCAGTTGTCAACACAAACCCCAAGAATCAGATATAGTTCGTCTTTTCAAACTGAGGAGTTAGATCAACCCCCTCGAACCCAACAAACAGAGCCTTCAGGTTCAAACAATATGACGTTTACCGGAGAATCTGGTTCGTCTCCTCAAATGCTACTCAGACCACAAATTAGTAGGCAATCAGATCCATACCTGGTCTTAGATGATGGACAGCCAACACGTTATCCTAGGAGTGAACAACGCTCCCGGGGAATGTACCCACCTATAGGAGGTTTACAAATACAACCCGAAATCTCTTTTCAAGAAAATACCTCTATGCCACTGCATACAGGAAATATTCTTGGAGAAACTTGGCAAGATAGCGATCAGTTTATGACAGGATATCACGTACCTTTACAACACCAAGGTATACAACAAACGCCGCTCAGGAAAAGTACCGTGACTTCACCAAATGAAGTCATTTCAACGTTAGTAGAAAGAGTGAGAGGGTTAGAACTGGCTCAAGCAAGTCAAAATTCTCCGTTCATACAAACAGGAAGTTCCAATCCTCCATACCACTCTGGCCAGGTAGATCTCCTTACGGGAGTAGGCACGTTAGGCATGCCTCCTCAATATCCACAACAAACGCCAACAAGGCCTATCATCTCTAACACTATTCCTCCCGGTCTAGTGTCGAACAGTCCGTTCCTTGACAATACCCCATCCTACTTAAACATATACTCTAAATCACCACAAGGAGATATGTTCCTCTCTCCGGCATGTTTGCTCAAACGCAGGGACCTCCCTATGCCCCTGCCAACACATACGCTGCCGTATCAACAACCTATCCCACCACCACTCCCTCAGCAAACACCATCAATGGTCGAAAGCTATGCGATAGGGACTTATTCAGAATACCTAAAGGAACCCTTAGATTTCACCATACGAAGTGTCATGCTTCCAAGACCTCTCCCTGATTTTCCCAAGTTCAAGGGTGAGGGAGATCCAAATGCACATATCAAAGCTTACGCTACAGCCATACGAGAATTACTCCCTTGGGATGGGGTGGTTGCTAAAATATTTCCCAAAACCTTGGAAGGCATCGCTCTCGATTGGTATTATAGAATACCTGAGGCTTCCATACATTCATTTAAACAACTCGTGTCAGAGTTCATCAAAGCCTTTGACATGAACAAACTATTGAGAACAGGAATCAGGGAATTCTTGCATATCAAACAAGAACACAATGAATCTGTCGCCCATTTCATCCAGAGGTGGCGTACAGTTCTTTATTCATCAGCAAGTGCTCCAAACATGGATCAGATGGAACTATGTGATTTATTCCTTCATTCTCTCAGTAGAGAAGTGAAGGAAGAAGTCCAGAAGTTCCCACTAAGGACTTATGATGAAGTACTTGAGAGCGCTCTGCGAATAGATCAAGCAGCGATAGATAGTGGTCGTAAGACATATGGAACAAACGGGAGGTTAATCACCTCCACTCAAAACACTACAACTATCACAAATGTCAATCAAGGACCCAAAATCCTTAACAAAAATCGTGGGGTAACAACGGATGGGGTAACCGACCAGCCCAAGAGGGTAAATGTTGTTAATGCTCCATCACAAACAAACAACCAACGAAACAACAACTTTACCCCAACAATCAATACAGTGGATTTTAACCATCCACAACAACAACAACAACAACGGTGAAATCCCATACAAGGGCCAAGCCAAAACTCATTTGGTTACCAAAACCAAAGTCAAAACCAGAAACAACAATTCCAAAACTTTAGTCCTAATAGGCAACAGTTTGATCGGAATTTTAGGCCACAATACACACCAAACCAACAAAACGGGAATTACAACCCCAATTCTTATTGTGGTTTCCATAAAATTCGGGGTCACGATACTAGAACGTGCCGTGACTACAATAAATTTATGCAACGCTTGCCAGAAGAACAAAGACAGTTCTTCACAGACCTGTTTTTGGCGGATCCCGTCTCATCATCACCAAATACTCTCGCAGGGGCAGTTTCTCCTCAGAATGCTCCCCTCAAGATCTTTAATGATCCGCTCCCAAATCATGATAGCAATAGGCTGAATCCAACCGGAACAAACAAAGGTGCAATGATGGGAAACAATGATCATGAAGCCTCGACTTCATTAAATCCGTCAGTTGCGCCACAGTTGGGAGCTCAACCGAGACCCAAGATAGTCAGTTTGGTAGAATTAGACGCTGAACTACCTATCGAAGCTATAACAAGAACACGAGAGTATTTCTCTCAACCGAGCCCAAGTCATCTGCCAGAGACAGATAAGAGTCAGCAAATAGTTGAAAAACCCATCGGTGCCTATGATTTAATTAGTGACCTAACAAAGACCTTCTCACACATTTCATTTTTGGACTTACTAAAGAACTCTCCCCCTCACAGAGCTGCTCTTTTAGAAGCATTAGGTCTAGGCCATCTAATTAACATCACTCCACCTCCGAAACACAAGTAAATCACGTAGATTTTGATATCCACCCTCCGGGGCAGCCGGACAAGGATGTCGAATTCATCTTCGAAATAAGTAAAATGCCCACAGATGCTGAGATCGCACGCCGAGGTGACCCAGCCTTACACTTGCAAGTGTGGGTTTATAATAACTATGTAAAACGGGCAATGGTTGATGATGGGGCGCAGTTAACATAGTCCCTTTCTCTTTCCTCCAAAAACTTGGATATGGAGAAACAAACTGTTCCACTACACGAAATACCTTGAGAGGCTATGATAGCCTTAAAGCCACTTCGATAGGAACTATAATACTGCCGGTCACCTTAGGGCCCAAAACCATCTTGACTGAGTTTTATATTATAGATCGGGAAACTAACTATAATATGATCCTCGGCCGACCTTGGATACATCGAATGAAGGCAATCCCTTCTACTTTATTTCAAGAAGTAAGATTCTTGCATCTAGGAAAGGTATTTGTAGCCAAAGGCGATCCAAAACCTTTCGATTTGCACCTAGCTGATTTAAAGAAAAGACCAGGGGTGCACTCAGAATTTGAACTTCCAACCAACCAACTTAATAAACCCTCTGACCCAAAGCCAGAGGAAAAGTTGGTACCTACGACGGATCTTGAAACTACCAGCATATCCAAAACAATTCCAACCCCTAAAGGTAAAACTAAAGAAACAGTATCATTAGGGACTACTGCGAAAATCGTTGAATTGATAGAACAAGATTCACCAATGTTCTTACCATTTGATTCAGTAGGCATGGGATTTTCCTAGGTGTTGGTTCCTTGCCAGCAGAGGATCTCTGTATGGTAGAAGTAGAGTGCGCAAAAACGCAAGATGCCCCAACATCTATACTCCCGGCTAAGTATTGGACTCTCCATTTCGATGGAGCTAAATGTCGTTATGGAGCGGGGGCAGGTATAATTCTTACTTCACCCGAGGAGAAAGTCCTCCCATTCGCTTTTAAATTAAACTTTGAATGTACAAACAATGGCGCTGAGTACGAAGCCCTCCTCCTTGGCCTTACCTTAGCCAAAAGAATTGGTATTGATAACATCAGAGTCCTGGGAGACTCGCAATTAGTGACAAACCAAGTTTCTGAAGTATATGAAACTAAAGCCGAACATTTGCAACTCTACAAAAATGTTGTATTAGATTTAAGCAAGGCGTTTAACTTTATATCCATTGAAGCAATTCCCGAGAGAAAAATCTTCTCGCCGATTCAATAGCAACCTCAGCATCACGTTTTACTCCAAGCAATGAGTTAAAAGATACTCACTTCACAGTATCCATTCGTGACAAACCCTTGGTAAAAACAATGACAAATCCTCTTTCAAGCAGAAGTGAATCTACCATCCTAGACCATGTTGGAAATGATGCGGCTACTTTGGATTACTTAAATGCCTATGCAGCACTACATCTCTCCTATCACATGCTAGATTTATCCCTGATTCCGCATTCATCTTCCTACTTCGGAAATCCCGTAACGGATCTTCCCTCACAAACGGAACCTAGCATATACGCAATAGAAAATGGGGATGATCTAGATTTACCTCCAGCACCACCTGAGTTCGAAGAGGGTAACGCCTCTTTGATCGAAGAAACAATCGATGTCAACATCGGGACAGAAGATGAACCAAGAATATTGAAACTAGGTTCTTCATTAACCCCAGAAGAAGTGGAAATACATACTCAGATTCTCAAAGAACATCAGAAGGTGTTTGCATTTAATTACAAGGAGATGACAGGAGTCGCACCCCACATTGCGGTGCACAACCTCGTCACTAAATCAGATGCAAAGCCAATTAAACAAAAATCAAGACCCATGAAGCCCAAAGTAGCTCTCATGGTAAAAGAGGAGGTAATAAAACTCCTTCAGGTAGGATTCATCAAGCCAGTTGACTACTCCCAATGGGTATCCAACATCGTTCCCATTCTCAAGAAGAACGGAAAGATACGCATCTGCATAGATTTTCGAGATATCAACAAAGCGTGCCCTAAGGACGACTTCCCATTACCATCCATAGATGTTATTGTTGATGCAACAGCTGGTTTTGAACTCTTGTCTCTCATGGATGGATTCTCGGGATACAATCAAATCAGAATATCCGAGCAAGATCAAGCTAAAACCACGTTTATAACTCCTTGGGGAACCTATTGCTACGTTGTTATGCCATTCGGTCTCAAGAATGCCGGTGCTACGTACCAGCGGGCCATGACATACATATTTCACGATCTAATTCATAAAATCGTGGAATCCTACGTAGATGACTTATTGGCTAAAGCTAAGAAGCGTTGTGACCATCCCGAAGTACTCCGCGTCATTCTTTCACGTCTAATAGAATACGGAGTCACGCTAAATCCAGAGAAATGCGTCTTTGGTGTAACAGGAGGAAGCTCCTAGGTTACATCATATCGTCACGAGGGATTGATGTTGATCCAACCAAAATTTGGGCTGTCCTCGAAATGGTCCCACCTTCGAGTGAATCTGGAATCAGATCATTTCTCGGAAAACTGGGTGCAATCCAGAGATTTATCCCGGACTTAAGCTTCGCCATTCATCCAATCAACAATCTACTCAAGAAAGACTATAGCATTGATTGGACCGAAGATTGCAATGAAGCCTTTGATGCGGTTAAGCGTTTCCTTTTGTCACCACCTACGCTAATGCCACCTAAGTTAGATCGCCGTTAATTCTATATTCACGAGCTACCGATGTCTCGCTGGCTTGTATGTTGGCCCAAGAGGACGATGACAAGAAGGAACGCGTGATTTATTTCATCAGCCGAACACTGCTCGACTATGAAACACGCTATACACAGGCAGAACGAGAATGCCTTGCCATAGTCTTTGCTACTAAACGCCTAAGACATTATATGCTGAATCAAGAAACGAAGGTCATGGTAAAAACGGACCATTTACGAACTTTTCTCACACAAGGGTCCTTATCTAAAAAGGCTGGACGTTTTATAACCTTAATGGGAGAGTTCGAATTAACATTTGTAAATCAGAAGTCGGTTAAAGGACAAATCATCGCAGATTGGTTAGCTGACAACCCATTAGACGGAGGTGATTTAGTAGATTTAGACTTTCCAGATGAATGCGTATACTACATTGAAACTCGACCCGCTATTTCTGAGTGCCCTTGGTACACTGATATCATTAATTATATCATGGACCATACGTACCCGGAGGTAGTTACACCGCAACAAAGAAGGCGGTTGCGCATAATCGTAGCTAAATATGTCATTATAGAGCAGGTGCTCTATCGAAAAGCATTCGATGGAATGCTCTTAAGGTGTGTCGACATAGAAGAGTCCAAGAGGATTCTCCATGAATCCCACAGTGGTATATGTGGAGGCCACTTCGGTGGCCATGCCACCGCTCGAAAAATACATCGAATGGGCTATTTCTGGCCCACTCTAGAACATGACGCGATAGAGTTTGCACGCAGGTGTTATAAGTGCCAAGAATTCTCCCACGAGATCCACATGCCGGCACAAGCTTTGCAACCAATCGCTACTCCATGGCCCTTTTCTACATGGGGTCTAGACTTAATAGGGAAATTCTCTCCCTCATCCACAGATGGCCATAATTTTATAATCACGGCCACTGAATATTTTACCAAATGGGTGGAGGCCATGCCTCTTACTACTGTACCTGGTTCTGTGATCGCCAAGTTCATTTTGAACCAAATCATTTGTAGGTATGGTATCCCGCAAATCATTATCTCCGATAATGGAACTTCTTTTAAAAATGAAGAAGTTCGCGAACTATGCAGTAAATTTAAAATAAGCCATCATACGGCTTCCTTGTATTATCCCCAAGCCAACGGACAGGCTGAAGTGACAAACAAAACACTGAAAGCCATTCTCCTTAAAACGGTGAAAGAAAACAAACGAGATTGGCATTTGAAGTTATATCCGGCCTTGTGGGCCCACCGAACCTCAATAAGAACACCAACGGGAGCAACTCCTTTCTCGCTAGTATTTGGGGCAGAAGCAGTTCTCCCGCTTGAGGTTGAAATACCCAGTCTCCGCATTTCACTACAAGGGATTCTAGATGAGGACGCTTACAGAGAAGCACGTCTTTCCCAACTAGAAAGCCTAGATGAAACTAGGTTAGATGCTGAGCAGCGGCATAGAGCTTATGCTGACCGAATGTGCCGGCAGTATAACAAGAAGGTTTATGAACGCGATATATACGAAGGTGATCTAGTTCTAAGGCTAGACAGCCGGATCGACAAGAAGACCGGCGAAGGAAGGAAATTCCGGCCCAAATGGTTGGGCCCATACCGAGTCATGAAGGACTACGGAAATGGTGCTTACCTCTTATGTACGTTAGAAGGTGAGGAATTTGGTGAAACAGTCAATTCCCTGCACCTCAAACGTTTCTACGCATAAGCAGCTAAGGCTACCTATATAACTATCTACATTGCATTTTCATATAGATCTAGATCATTTTGTCCACTTGTTCTTACGTAAATTGTGATCAAGGAATCTATTCTCAAAGCAATTCATTACAAACTCGTGATGTTTCTGGCATAATGTTCTTTAATCATACCTCTCCATCTTCTTGTATCATCAAATCATCTTGGAATCTTTTATCAAATAAATCAAATATGACAAAGCCCTAACGGTAACCATACCAAGATCTGCAAGTGTGTTCTCGCTTTGATTTCTTCTTAGGATAGGTGTCTTGCCTAAGGTCTGTTCTAGAAGCTTCATGGTGTCACATCTATCCCATATATACATCTCTTTGGAAATAAGCATATACTGACATTTTACTCAAAAAGACAAGTCAAAAAGTGATTAAACAGAAAATTTTATTTTTACACATTTCCTTGCCCCACCAACCTTCGGTGATGAGCTTGCGTCTCTTACTAGTGACGTAGGGTTGGGAAAGGATGGAAATGCCCTTACTCGCCTATGCCTTGCCCACGGTGATAAACCCACGCTTCTTACTAGTAGCATGGGGCAAAGTGTAGGGGGTCCTCTTGACAAAGCAAACGTTAAAAGGTCATAAACAAACTATTCAAACTTTGAGTCAAAAACGAATGAATCAGATATTCAAAATTCCAAAAAGAGTTAAAAATCCTAAAAACCCAGATTTTGTCTACTATGTGGCCATCTACGGGTCTAAGTCTAGATAAACCGCAAAGCAAGTTGCATCCAAAACTATGAAGTCATTCAGGTAGGGTAGGCTTGTAGCTTCCAATTTGGTTCCGCCAAAGCTTTGTCTATCTTTCATCACTATCATTTCACCATATTTCATAACTTGCCCTTCTTGGCTCTTGGTGATGAGCCCTCGCATCTTACTAGTTGCGTGGAGTTAGGAGTGGGGCAAGTTAATCTGTTCATCATACTGGTTATTTTCATCACTTTGCCAAAACAAACATGAGGTATCCAAATTGCTCACAGAAGCTAAGATTCAAGATCACAATATATCTACAATATCACGTATCAGCATCATGAAACACAAAAAGAAAACAAACATTTGCATCATTTGTTTTCCATTGCATACATTCTAGAAAGCATATAAAACATACATCGTAGTATACATGAGGAAACTAGAAACAGAAAGGGAAAGCATGAGTGACAAGTTTTGATCCAAAAACGAATGCATATATATAAATAATCAATGTTTATATACAATGCCATCATGCTCTAGGCATGGTCAAAACGCTCAAAGAGCCCGTGATATACAAAAGAATCTATAGTACAAAATACATAGGAGCCAAGTGGTCTCTCAACCCCTACGCGACCCCTCCGAGGGTGCGCCCTCGCCTAGGGCTCCGGCTACGCTGGCGCTCTGAATGAACGGAGGGCTCAGGGTCCCGAGGGGCAGCCGCGGTCTCACCACGAGAATGGCTCCTCATAAGACGCTCAGCCATCCTATAGCCCGCTAACTCTGTGCGAAGAGTCGACACCATCCTGGCCACGTGCCAAATGGGAGCAAAGACGTCGGTATGCCTACCGGCTGCTGAGGGCTCCCCGGCATCTACAGATAGCTCCGCACGGGTCCTATCCATGGGGATCATCAGGGAATCAGTGCATACCCTGCGGATCAGATCCCGCCACTCGTCAACAGTCTCTGCAAACAAAGGAGAAAAATGAATTAGAAACCAAGCAAGAGGATGAAATATACAAGATAAAAACACAAGGAGAGATAACAATTAAAACAAATCCTAAATTAAACAAACATTGAAAGGAAGAAAGGATAACTTACTCGGATCACCGGGCCTCCAAGATGGATCACTGGGGCCAGCACCCACCGCGGATGCCGCTGCCGACTGAGGGGCTGCTCCTGTAGTGGGGGGCAACATGTCGCCCCACAACCGACTCATCCTCTCCACCATGGCCCTGAGAGAGTGGCTCCTCTGAGACTAGAGTGTCTCTCTCTGCGCTCTGCTCGGCCCTCTCCACCTGCAAAATATCCTGAGTGTCATACCACTCAGGATCGCTATCATCAGTCTGCTCCTCCGACCCTCCCTCTGTAAGCTCCTCAGAATCGGAATCAATGTCTATAGGGTCATCGCTGCTGTGAGCAGGACCCGCAGCAATCTGAAGCAAAGGTGCCCGAGGCGCACCGGCTCTCCCTCTGGCCCGAACTACCCTCCTGGCTGCAATGGGAATGCCAGGAGTAACCACTGTCCAACCTCGGCCTCTAGGCCCCCCTCTGGCCTCGCGAACTGATCTGTAAACTGGTGCCACTGGGGGAAGCATGCCCGCATATGGAAGGCCAAACTGCTGAGGAACTCTGCCGAAAGGATGTACCTCCACCCGTCCCACACGGTCGATGAGCTGCCCTGTGGTGGAGCAAGAGATCAATGTAAGAGTCTCCTCTCCCCATATACCGGCCATAAGCTGGTACGGTGTCGCCTCCATATCTGCTGTAGTGAGGGAAGCAACTGGCTGGTGAGGTGCTCTAAGCACCGACATGTCTGACCATCTGGCTGCCCTCACAGCCCCGGGATCTGCCACCTCCACGCCTCTGCCATAAGGGAATAAAATGCTCATACACCCAACTCATGACTAGAGTAGGGTGGCTCAATGACTGTCCCTGCAAACGGACCACCCTATACAAATCATGGTAGGTGGTCCCCAGAATATCTGCCCTAGGCGTATATCCGGCCATGCCCCTCTATCTGTGCAATGATGGGGGCCCAGCAGTATAGTAAAGTATCCCCTCCCTTGTCCCCGATCAGCCTCGAGGCAAGGATCCCCATGATAGCCTGTCGAAATACGGGGATGGGCAAAGAAGGAATGGATCGAACTCTCACTCCCTTCTTCGACCCCGTGGAGATGGCTGCATCCCCCATGTAGCCTGCCCACTGTGCAATCTGTGCTCGGGACCCTGCCGTCTCCAGTGTGAGTCTCCTCCCAATGATCGGGACCCCCAGGATATGGTAGACATCCTCCAAAGTAATGGTCCACTCACCACGGACCCCTGGCAATCGGAAAGTGTTCCGATCTGCATCCCAATATGAGAACAAGTCACAAAGAATGTGACTAGATGGTGTGACATGTGGCACGCGCGATATGCGCAGTATGCCGGCCCTCTGTAGTGTGTCCTCCTCATCCTGAGAAAGGGCATCCAATATCCCAGAGAGCCAATCACACTCTCTCTCTCGGCTCCATCTGATATACTCCGCTCTCGCCTGCATACACCCAAAAACACACAAAACAGAGCAAGTTAGTATCTGAACAATACCAAGAAGGTCATAAAAACATATAGAAGTGCAAGAAAATACAAGTGCAATCTCAAAAATCAAGTTCTTTTGCATTCTGGTCAGAACCGCCGCCCTGAGCAGGGAGGCGGTTTTGTAACCGCCGCCTTAAGGGCGGCGGTCGTGTAACCGCCCTGAACAGGGCGGCGGTCATGTAACCGCCGCCCTGGCCAGGGCGGCGGTCGCGGTCCGAAAACCCGCGCGGGTTTCTAATCCCAAAAAGCCCAAAATGAGGAAAAATAGACCATTTAAACTAAAAATGGAGCCTACCCAGTAGGCGCCCCCCCTAGGTGGACCTTTTGAACCTAACATTTTCAAAAATAACCCCCCCATTATGACGAATTTAACATTTCAAATTTAAAGGGGGAAAAACACAAAATTGAAGAAAACCAACCTGTGATCTAGCGGGGCGGTGTTCCGCACGTGGAGGCATGATCACGATCTCGCTGCGAACGTTTCGACTCTACTCGCGTGAGAAACCGTCACCGTGGGTCCCAGAGCTCAAAATCAATCAAATCAACTCGCGCAAATGAATAGGAAAATGGGCCCACTTTCATATATATATCGTTCTGTTTCATTTTAAAATGACTTTTTCACAGGTTTGGAGCGCTGATGGAGGTAAGTTTCTATCCCCGCACGAATGGTACGTTCTCATTCCCTATTATTTTAGCGTTTATTTTCCAAGTTATTGCATCTATCTGCACTTGAGTTCTCTTTTCATTTTGCAGGTAGCGGGAATTTCGGATGGCGTCACCTCAACACACGGACGAGTAAGGTATAGCTTCTAACTCCCCATTTTGGGACTGCCATACTCGGACCCACCGTTTTATGCCTCTTCATGGCTAAAATGCTTCTCCGAGGGGGCAATATGTACGTACCCAAAATTGTAAGGTACTGTACTGCTGGAACGGTGTAACAAGTGCCCCGATGATGATACAGGTCTCCTCGCAAGGTGTTCGGGATCCGGAAAAGCCCTCGGAGTATGCGTTAACATCCCACATGCCCCGCTTAGCCCCGCGCCCTTTGTTTTCCCCTTTTTCTTCTTTCCTTGGCCTTTTGTTCTTCAGTGATGAAACCGCCGCCCTACAGGTGGCGGTCTCGTGACATGCCGCCCCCGATCGGGCGGCGGTCCTGTAACCGCCGCCCTGCTCAGAGCGGCGGTCCTGTGCATTTTCCAGAACGTTCTTTGACGTGACTCGCGTGAAATATCACGATTCACCAGCTTTCTTTGCCGACTTGAGCATGCATTTATGTTTTTGGTCCCCTGGAATAGTGTTTTTCCTTTGTTTATTGTTTAGGAGTTCCATTTGGTTTTGGTTTTTGGGTGATTGAATTCCTATAAATGCATGGTTTGTGCATAAGCAAATGGTCTGCCCCTCATTCAATTTCATGCTCTGATTCTCATATTTCAGTCTTTTATTCTGTTTAGAAGCCATAGTGTTAATTCCTTGCATGTTTAGATAGTATTGTTCAGCTGTTAGTAAGCCACAGACCCATCTTGTGCAGGCAGTGTTGTTATCTCATCCAAATCCAGTTAGAAGCTTGCCTCTGAGTTTATCTTTGCTGTAGATTTTCTTTCATCATATCTTGGTGTTCTTAGTTCAATTCATTATATGCCTGGTTAGCTTTATTCAGTTGTTGGTAAGCCACATATCCAACTTGTGCAAGCAGTGTCTTTATTTTATCCAATCTATTGGAACCGAATAGCTTAGGAAGCCATTAAAGTTGCAGGTTTTGCTCTTCGTATAGGATAGTTACAGGTTCTGGTCGCTTCATGTTGCATGGCTCGCAGTAAAATCCCGCTAGGAATCACATAAGCCAAGCTCTGTACTCTTGCGCTATCCCTCTCCTACTCGCATTTTTGGTCTGCATTCTAAGTTGTCCTTGTCCCAAAATCTACTCCTATCGGTGCTAGCATTACACGCTTTTCTGGATCCACGTGAACACGAAAGAACGAGGAGATCATACTGAGGGGACGAGATCACACACACCATCGGATTCGCCACTATTCTGCGGAATCCAGGTTTTAAATTTCAAAGTTCTAGTTAGAATCATATCAAATAGAGTAGTTAATCACTTTATTTCAATAAATTCTATTCTCGATATTGCCAAGGAAGCTATGGGGATTGATAGTTTCTGAGAAACTATGATTCACTCCTCACTTCTGAGGTAGGATCGAGAATCTTGCAGGTAGATTAGACAAGCTGTTTTATTTATTTAGAGTAATTCTACAAAATCACACAGGAAAATAACTACACTCGGTTATCTTGTCTGTTTCAAATTATTGTTTAGTTATTATTTCTAGATACGCTTAAAATAGTTTGCTTTCCTTAAAATTATTAAAAGTTTTCTTAGAAGAATAAAAGTTATATGGTTAGATTTATTTCACATAGTTAGAATTTGTTTCATTACAGTTAGATTTGCATTTTGTTTCGTATGACAATCACGGGACCTCAGGAGCCCAGGGAATATATATTTGAGCCAATCGTGCCTCAACCAAACCTAGTCACAAAGCAATAGTTGACATAGACCAAAATCTCAGGATACAAGTATTCCGAACAACCACAGATTTACAACAGATCAGTTCTCAATTAAGAGGATTAAACATAGAAGACGACCAAGCACACACATTTTGGTCGAACCAACCAAACTATAGATTGCCCTAGGCAAAGCACTCACATGACTGTAGAAGGGCTCGAAAGAGAACAAATATTCGGGTGCGATCCTTTAGTTCCACAGCCAGATGCTGGGGACACCCTCGTAGATATAGATACCAGCTTAAGAATCCAGGTTGCGAGAACCCCTGTAAGGTATTCTGAGAAGATTGCACAACTATTGGTTCTAAATATAGAAGCTGAGAAAGCATACGATTACTGGATACTAGGGATTAGAACTTGATCTCGCGTATGACCATAACAGGACCGCAACAACCGAGAGTCTATGGTTGTGATCCACAGATCCCACAGCCCAACGAGTCCACAAGTCAATTAGATATAGACACTAACCTACGCGCCTTGGTATTCAGTCCACTCCACTTCCACCTATCATCATCGAACAACTGTCCTTACTAGATATCGTGGCTAACGAAGCTAGGGAATTCTGGACTAGGCCAGAAAATCATCCGTAGAGTCAATTATATTCATCATCCACTATATGACCTTATCGGGAGATATACACGAAACTATCCCAGGTCATTTTCCACGTATTCCGCAACCCATAGATCGAATCACGCCAGAGCTCGATATTGATTGGAGCCTTCGAGCAGTCATCCTTGCTGATCGATCTATCACACCAGTCCAAGTTAGAAGGGCCTTCTTTGCCTTAGATTCACAAATTCCACTAGTGCGTGTCGAAGACATTAGACTGCCTAACTAGTTTGTCTGAATCCAACGCATATTCTACCCCCACCGGCTGTCTCGGCATGACCTCGAGAGGATCTTATTCTTCCCTAGCTTACAGGAGAACTAGATCATCATGAGGCCCCTCTTCATGGGGCTATGTAGGAAGCACTTCGAGGGCATGGGACGTAGGAGGTTAGCTCAGACACTCTTTACCCTTACCAATTTTCCCCATTTTTCTATTCACATTCTACCTTAGTTTTCATTTTACACAAAGCTTGGAAATTAAACAATCATAAAAACATACATACCTACCATTTTATAACATCACCATATCATACATCATCATTTATTTTAAATACAAACAACAACTTGGAAATTAAATCAAACCCAACAACATGACCAAACCATACCTAACTGACCTAAAATCCCACCATGCATGTAGCCGACTCCATTTTTCCTACACCTAACTAAATCATGCCTAAGTGACCTAAAATCAATCATATATAGTTGACCTAAAACCCCACCATGTCTAACTTGCCTAGACTCCATCATGCCTAAGTGACCTAAAATCAACCATGCCTAAGTGACCTAAACTTAATCATACCTAACTGACCTAAAAACCCACCATGCCTAACTCACCTAGACTCCACCATGCCTAAGTGACCTAAAATCAATCATGCCTACATGACCTTGACTCCATCATGCCTAATTCACCTAGTTTCCATCAATACACAATAATAATGGAAATTAAAAAAATAGGTACATCATCCATTCAATAAACATCATCAACTATATAAATGGGAGAGTCTATGTATCAATACATATATACATAGATACAAATAAATACCAGTAATCTCAAAACTCTCATGTACATCCTCACCATCTTCATCTCAGTAGGCTAGTATAAAATCAAAATCTCAAAACTCTCATGTACATCCTCACCATATTTGGCACACAGGCTGGTATAAGATCAAACTCTCAACACTCTCATGTACATCCTCATTATCTTCAGCTCGCAGATGGTATATATATCAAAATATCAAAAACAATAATCATACCAAGTGACTAATTGTCACCCCACCTAAGACCCTCAGGCTAGTCTCATATGTCTCCTCCTCTTGGTCTGTCCTGCACCCTACCAACATCTCCCCACCTGTATGGGTCTCGACTAGTCTATGCCTAGCCCACACTGGTCCTGGCCTCCTTGAACTCATAGCCTCACCCTAACCCTATCTCTCGAGCTTGCCACCCCCTATACTCTCTGCACTATGAGTGTGGGATCTCATCCTCTCACTCGATGCATGTTGTGCTCCTCGTACTCTGACAGAGAGGAAATCTATCCTGACGATCATCAAGTGATCATGGTAATACCGTGCCTCATTTAGGGCATCCCTGAACCTCACCATCGACACCATCTAAGGTGGTGTAATAGGTCTCACTAACAACTTGTGAGCTCTATCCTACTAGGGCTAGCCTCGACCCTATACCTATGTACCATGTCCTCCTCCCTATACCATAGGACCATGTCCCATCATGTCTTTTGATATGTGATGCTGCCCCTAAGCCTCGTGGAGGTACTGCATTATAACTGGCCTGTATAGCCACAACCTCATCATGGGTGCAAAGCAACAATGGTCTCCTACAACCCTATGACCTATACCTATAAGGTGGCTATCACTCCTCCATCTTATGTAGGAGCCTCGACCCTATGCCTATACATGTACTATGCCTCGGGTAGCAAGAGTAAACTCCCCTATAGTATAGCCACTTGCCTAGTCAAGTTGGCTACCTCTACATGTACTATTGTCAACTTCACTACAAACACTATTACTTGTCCCTATAAGTGCATCTCTTTTTTACTATCACAGCCACCAAGGTGAGATGCCCTGCCACGGTGGTGCTGCCTATAAATCTTCTTCCCACCATCATCTATATCCATCTGATACCCTTGCATCATCTATCATGCCATCCATCGGTAACTCCTCCTAACATGCTGACTCTGTGGGGTGAGGTGGAGATAAAGGCCTCTCCACATCCTCCCACCGATACTGTGGAAATGGTGGTGGAACATCCTACACTAATCGAACTACCATCAGACTCTATCTAATGGGATCATCTCGTGCTCACCAGAATGTCTCCCCTGTATCCATCACACTAGTTATAGCCCATGTAGCTCTCACCTCATGCCTCTAAATGCTAAAAATCCAACATAATGATGACATACTATGTCTCTCACATATAGTCCCTCAAGGTCTTTACCGTAATGTACCACATCATGTAACATCTCTGTTGCTCGTGGCTAACCAATTCAAAGAATTGATCATCTGAATCCTTCCCTCTGCTGCCCATAATGCCAGTCTACTACCGGTATTCCTCGTGGCTGCACTACCACAATGTTCTCATAGGCCCAAAAATGTGACATGAAAGTAACACACACGCCATATCGGCGCATCATTTGATATCCCCATAGCTCCTATATAAGCTATACCAAATAATTTGGCACCCATGCAAAGAGGACCCGCTCCTCGATCATGTCTCATAAAACTCCCATCAGACCCTTGGGAAAATGACCGACCCTCTGAATTAGGTAGTGCATAGCACCCTACTATCACCATCATCAACATGGCTAGCTACGTCTCCTGTGGGTGTGCAACATACATCACCCCATACACAAACTCACATTGTGCTTGGTCAACTCACTAGCCATCTCCCTAAATACTCCAATCATTGCCTCAAGGAACCATCTGCAGATACACTATAAACCGACTACCCAAAAATCAGCATCTATAAAATCCTAGACATCCTCCAATGATGATCATCATCTCACCGGTAGGAAGGTGGAATGTGTTGGTCATTACATCCCATCTATCGATGAGAGTGACCATGAGACTAGGATCCCATCGGATCCTGTCTATACCATCTTGACCCCATCAGCCCTACCTCCATAGGTGGGCCCACTCCTCCTCTCATCACACTACACCTCAACTCCCCTAGGGGTGGTACTCTATCTCATAGCGTCAATTGTTGTCATGCCTACAACCAATCAACTCAACAATATCAGGGCCCAATTTATTTTTTATCAACAACATAATTCTACACCCTACTACCCCATACGCATTTATCATGTTCCTACTTTATCCCCTGACCACTTATTTATCCCATTCCCACTTACCCGAACCCCGTACCCACCATGACCTAAGTCCCACCTATCCCCTACCTACATTTACCTACCCTCTCCTTCGCCCACCTACTTTTCTCCCTCCTATATCCCTACTCCATTCATTTTTACTATTTACCCTACCCTCTCTTTTCCACCCCATTCTCGCTCTACATCTAACCTATTTTGGCCCCATCACCTTTTCACAGTGACCGATGTTGGTCACCTATGACCGACATCGGTCACCCATGACCGACATCAGTCCCTCATGACTATCATTAGTCCTATTATTTCCCCACCGATGCCAAAAATACCTAATCGACGTCAATCGATTTATGCAAATTGGAGTGGGTCTTTGGTTTAGTCCCAAAGTCGACCCCACGGCCCTAAAATTCTAAAATTGCCTAAAAACAACCTAAACCACCCAAACCTTACCCTAATTCATTTTTACCCCTATTTAGCCTACATTCCACCCTCCCCATACCCAAATCAGTTCATTTTACCCACATTTTAAATTATTTTATTTTTCCCCATTTGTTCATTTTAACACCAAATTCAATTCAAAATATGCAATAAGAGTTGGAACCTACCTCATCCTCGCTACCTCCTCCTCGCCGACACCTCCGGTCTCGCATGGTGGACCTCTACCACTCCCTCCCACTTTTTCCATGTCTAAAATTGATCTCCCAATCCTCTAACGAATTAACTTGTTCCACCCGATCACGCCATCTTTCGACCCATCTTCCTCGCTCCAAGAACCACTCACCTCTCGCCCAATCAACCTTGACTCACACTTGATCCCATTTTCCTCGACAACTCATTTGACTATTCTTCCTCCAGAGTCATTTTTCACCACGTTAAAATGCTCAAATGAGCACTTTTACCATGGGTTTTATGTTTTAACCCATCAACAGGTGAACCAATATTGGTCCAACCTAACTAACATCGGTTCCATGCCCTAGTGTACCGATATCAGCTCACATAGATATTATTGGATTTCACATGACCGATATTGGTCATGTTGCCTACACCCCATTTGGACTCCCCTCTCCATTTTTCCTACTTGTAATTCCCCTGTTTCCTCCCACCTAGCCTTATTACCAACGGGGCATACTTTTCCCCCTATCACTACCATATTTACACCACCCACCCTATACCTTGGCCCCACTTTACCCGTATACCCATTTACCTATGACCTTGAACCTACTTTTGGTGATCGTTGAACTTGTGTGAACTTGTGCTATAACTTGTGAAATCGTTACCCATGTTGTTTTATCCTAACCACCTCACCTTGGCCTTACCTTATTCCCTGACCTATATACCCCAACTTGAACCTACTTTTTGTGATAGTTGGACTTGTGTAATCACTATACCTTGCTTACCCATGTTGTTTTATCCTACCAACCATACCTTTCCTATCATCAGAGTGAAATTTATCTTGACCAAACCTTGGGTGTACCAAAACATACCTAAACATTCATGTATGTGACCTATATTGTGTTTCCAGATCATATCCTATACCTTGGATACCTCAATCACTTCAGCCTTGTTTGGATAAACCTATCAACCTTAGACAATGTAGAGTTTGCAAGCTCTTCCACGTGGTATTGTGTTGTAGTCTATACATGTGTGTGCATTCAATTGCCATTACCCATTACCCAATTTGACCCTATTCTATTACTTATAACCCAAGTTGACCATTACCCTTTCCCTAAGTACCCATACCCTTCCCCACCTACCTTCACATACACCAACTACATGTTTATCAAACCACTCCCGACTCCGTATAACACCTCATCATTTCTTGATTTGAGGGGATCACCTTCACCCACACTTGGGAAACCCCACTCTAACCCACACATGGGGAAATCGCTTCTATTGTTGTTAAGCATCACTTACCAATACAAGCTATGTAAAAAAAGGGGCAAAATAGACACCAAAATTAGATGGTACCACCCTTATAACCCCATTAATTAAATTAACCATACCTTTCATATTCATATCCCATAGTGCACATGATTAATTGAATTAATTAATTGAATTAATTTAATTAACATCCTTACTTAACCACCTCACCTAGCCACATCACCTAGCCACATCACCTAGATGCCTCATCATGGACCTATTCTTAGCATGTTTCTTTTAACTAAGACTCAATTTTTATTTACCATAACTAACTCGAGACTTATTCTAATCCTAAAATCAGATACCTATTATTTCTCTAACTGTATGCCCATGTATCTAAGCTCAAAATACCATTTTATACTTGAAATAATGGAAAAACTAGCCAAAAATAGCTAAGATATGTTATTTTGGCAAACCTAGGATTTCCCATCACTATAATCGACATTGGTTAACCCTAAACTGACATCGGTTAACCTAAACCATCGTTGGTTACCATATATTCATTTTCTTAACCTTTTTTGAGAGGATGGTAATTTCAAGAGATTGGCTCACTTTTAGAGTTTGAGAGAGAGAGAGAGTTGCATGCAAGCATGGACTAGAGTCTTCTTGAGCATCCAAACGCCCCCTAGCGAACACCAGGAATGATATGAAGGAATTGGCATTCATGGTAACATTATGGGAAGCACTACTATGGCACTAACTATCACTTTCATAGATCAACCATTGCTATCCTCTACTAGCCAAGCCTGTAAATACAAGTAAGTGTGTTTTTATCTAAATCATTTTATACTTACATATATTGTAGTTTCTTCATCTCTGTTTAATTATATCATATTCTCCTTTTCATTCCACCATCCCCACTTTATTTGTAATCCACCCATCCAACCACCCATAACCATTTAGTTCCCCATATCTCGACTCCGAGGCTCTCCTGAGCCTTCCTAGAATTTTTACGAACCTAACCATCCTTCTTCCATTCTCTTTGAAATCACAGAGAAGCTCCGTAATTTTTTTTTTTATTTCCACCATTTTCCCCCCTATCTATTCTAGTCACTGACCACTACCCAATTTCCCCTTCACCGAAATCAATCACCGGATCGACGTCGCTATTGTGTCTTCTCGACAAACTCTAACTAAGTTTACTTTATCACCCTAAAACCTCACAAAATCCTCACCCAAGCCACATTCACTACCTGCAACCACTCCACAAACATCCCCATCTCTTTGTGAAGACACAAAGAGAACCTGGACCCCTATTTTTGACATTTAACTATTCTACCCTTATCCACCCTAAACCGTCATTGGTCATAGTTAAAATCATCATCATCACACTGACCGGCGTCGGTCTCTATGGCTGATAACCCAACTCAGGACAACGAGCTAATACCTAATCCCAAATTTCTATGACCATTTATAACCTTTACTGCACCTCTGCTGACTGTAGAAACTCAAACCACCTACCCAACCTCCATATCTTATCATAACCATGCCTGTTAGATTAGATTTTCTTATTAGATTTGAATGAGATGCCTAAATCATATCAACTATAGTAAGATGTTATTTGTTTACGTTATTTTTGCATTAAATTGTATTAAACAATGGATTGACAACCATATAGGAATTATCACACTTCTCGATCTAGCACATGTTAGGCAAGTGCACTAAAATATATTGTTTAATATTTTTCTTGTGGTCTTGTTTTGTATCTACAGGTAGTTACTTCTAGCCAAAAGGAAGTTCTTCATGGTCACCTAGATCAGAAATCAAAAACACATGCATAGCCTTCAACTGACCTCACAAACATGTATTCCTCTTTGGTCCATCACCCTCTATCTATTTCATTAATTTGATCAAGAATCAGTGAAACAAACTTCTAAAATTCTATTTTAGTTAATCAGAATGAAAAAATCCTATAATACCAAAACTATTTTTATTCAAGTTCTAAAATTCACCACACAAGTTTGAAATTAAATTTCACTATAATCCATGGTCACAATTTTACTTGAAAAAATCAAATTATTTCATTTAATGGTCCCAATGTCTCATTTCCTTCTAAAAAATTATTTTCCATTAACTCGAATCTTCCTTTGGGTCTCAAGATGAACTAAAATATGGCATGTGACCGCTAAATGGAAATACCAAATCCTTTATAACACTTCTATGCAATTTAGAGCTCAAGAAACAATGATAAGTTCAAACCATAACAAATTTACCCTTCACCAAAATAAGCTACCAAAAATTAGTTTTACAAATGCAACTAGTTAGCACCCTTGTTGAAACTTTCAAGACATCTACATGGATTAAATGGAAGAAATATTCATCCCTCTTCACATACCAGGTGATATAAAGCATCAACCAATACATTTCATGCTCTAACAAATTTATTCTTCAAAGAAAATCACATGTCCTAAAAATCAACAATTCTTCTTACACACAAACTAACCTAGAAACCACAACAAATAAAATCATCATGAGACAAAAATTATACCATTATAAATCTATCTAAATCATAATTCCATAACATGTTTTAAATCCTTCCATCTCCAAGTGGAATGCCTTCAACAAAGCTAATCTCTGTAAACTTCCTAAAACTACCCTTTGACCAGTGTTTCAACATAAATGAAGCATATTGGACCTTTTTAACTATAACACCATGACCTAAAAACATCATGGAAATCAAGAAAAACTCTAATAGTCATCATAATGGTCATTTAGTTTGAAACTCCTTTGGACAAGCTTATCCCAAACATAACTTCTAGAGAAATAGGCCTATCAAAGTGAGATCCACTCATCACCACAACCACAACCATACCTTTTTGGAAACCTGGAGGAGTCCTATACATGATAAAATCATAATCCATACCTTAGAAAGAAATTATGGATAATTAGGATAATTTCTCTCCTACCACTTTTGAACTATGGTTTCAAACACATAAAGAGTTGTTTTCCTTACTAATATTCATTCATAAAAACTTGACAATGAAATCACGTCATTATTTTTTGTGAAACCTTCTATAATAAAGTTAGAAACATCCATGAAATATAGAAGGTCATATGCAAAGCATACAATTCAAGGTGAGCATCGAAGGCCCAATTCAAGCTGGAAATGACCTTGTTCTTGGCCCTATTTCATCAAAATTGACATATCTTAGAAAATATACATCATGGAAAACATATTTTTTTCCCCATGCAAGCATGAAACATACTAATAACATCTCCAATCATCACCATGTCACAAATATCTCTCAATATTTCCATCTTATCTCATTTTCATAGCTACCCCTTAGGTTTTTGCACTATAAAGGCTAGGGTAAATTGAAACAACCTCATAACACATCATAAACTTTCCAAAATTCCCTAACATACATGGTACATCATGAATCAACTTTCTAAATTCATCCACAAGCTCTCATGGCTCCACATCTCATCCTCATGCCTTCTAACAACCATACCTAGTCCAAATGAGCACCTGAAACATGGTCACCAACTTGTATCTGCACCTTGAAACTCATGTGAGTGCCCAAGAACTCCTATAAAATTCTCTCCATCATTTCAAAAATCTTATCAATTGACCAAGAATCTCATACCACTATGCACTATCACCTACGCTAGTTAGGTCACCTGATTAGGCTTGATAAAACAAGCTATTCTCATTAAATCAACATGTGAAACCGAGAACATACCCGAATATCCATGTCACATCACTCTAAGCAACATTGACTCCACTTAATTTTTTTCTTTGTCATTAATTAGGTTTTTCATAAATGAAAACACCTATACAACAACATTCTAATAATCACCCCTTTGTCATTGTTGAAAACCAACTAATCTTCTCCCCTTTTTACATTAATGATAAAGGAATACATGTACCTATATGAAATTCATCTTCCTAAGATTCATATGATCACCATTTGTTTAGAAACATCAACCAAATGTCTCTTTCATGATCAAAAATTGAAAAACTCTAGTTTCCCTTGAGCACAACATACGCAGAGCCCTAATCATACCAATAATCATGAACAGAACATCATCACTCCTTAACATGAGAAAAATCATCATCAATATTCATCATACAAGCATTCCAACCTTGTTATTTAACATAAGATTTTGTTTTATTTTCATTGCAACCTTTAAGAGCATTGTAGCAGAGATATATTTGAAGCATACATCTCAAGAACATGACAACAATGATATACATGAGATAAAGAACCACCCTACCTTTATACATGAGCTATCTCAACTTGTCAATCCACAATTTTGGCTCTATGTCTTTCTCTTCTTAGCATTTCTCAACCAATGGAACTAATTTCCCTAAACAGACACCTCAATGCATTATAGGCCAACTTTGATGAGCTCTAGCACACCATTCACATCATGATAATTCAATTCACAACTCCCTGGACTAAGACAATTTATCTCTAGTAGAAAATACAAAACAGATTTCTCTTTACCATGAATGCATGACTTAGATGATAAATAAACACTTAGAAACATTCCTAAATCCTTTTCGATCCTTGATAATATATATAGATGAGATAATGAATTCATGAACCATAATAATCTTGAACTTTGAGAAAACACCCACATCATAACTAGTATACATAGAAATCATTAATCCACCTTCAAGAAGCACAAAATCATGCCCCCATGTCAAATTTGGATCATGCACACATGTATATACATGTATAAGCATCTTTTCACACCATTTTTATAATGACTACCATGAGAACAACAACCTTTCTTCATATATAGCTTCAATTTTGTCAAGAGTCATACCTTTCTAGCATATGAGTTCATCTAGAGCACCTTCAAGGAGTAACAACATGTACTCCTCTGTCATGATTAGATTTTTACATTACATGAGCATATTTTATCCTTCACACAAAACTATAACAACATATCAAACATAAGGAGGTCTTAAATCCATCAATTTGACTCAACCATGACTTAATATGTCAAGTTATTAACTTCTCCACTATCTCATTAACTTGCACAACCTTAGAGAGTAGTCAAGACATCATATACCCTTCAAAATTAACTTCCATCAAACAAACTCAATATCTAAAGATATATAGTGTGAAATAATGGAACAAAATGACCATTCTTAGTAAACAACACACACATTTGCTTCTTTTGAGATGACATCCACCTTCTAGATCACATAGACAAGGTTGAGACATACTTATCATACCAAAAATAGAATTTTCAGAAATTTCTCACCTGTGGGAGCCCTATAATTTTCCTTTTCACACATATCATGCACATGTAGCAGACCACATTGTATACATATAGACAAATGAGTCAATCCATGGACATACCAAACTAGAGATAAATCTTCTTACAAAAATCTAGGGCTCATAATAATTTTACACATGCATAAACCAACTTCTTCAAGCTTAAACCCATCAAAAGATGATGTTAACAACCTCTCATACCAATAGATGCATAATCTTAAACTATGAGTTCATTGTGACTAATTCTCACTATCTTGGTCAACATTTGACAAGAGATAACCATGTAGATATACCTAGGATCATATATTTCAACTCAAAAACCTAATGAAATATTCACTATTACATAGCCATGTTCATTAGATCTACAACCTCATCAAGAATGAAGTAACCTTATTAACCGACTTGTGGCATTCATATTTTCACCATCTCATTCATGATGAACACAATATAGTCTTTACTGTGATTTCAAATTTTGTATGAAATAAATAATGTGGACTAATCTTCTCTAACTCATAATGCCATCTCAAGCCCATTATACTCATGAAAAACCATTTGGAAGACTTAGAGCACACAAAAAGTGACCCACATGCCTGTTACAAATCATACATGCTCCAACATAGTCTTAAAACACTAAGGACACATAAAAAGAAAACCATCACACATTTTAACCTTATATCATAATCTTACACTCATTCATATTTTTTTCACTCTTATCCATGCCTTACCATCATTGAGAATCATTGTAAACTCACTATACCAAATTTTCACAATCAATTTCCATTCACACATAATACTAGCCCTTGTAAAAATGAAAATCACATCTAGTTTCCAATGTATTAACTTTCACAAGACAACCTTACCTGATTTTGACACCCATTCAACTCTATTTTTCTTCTATAATCCTTTAATCGTACCCTTGAAGAGACACTACCCATATTACAACACTATTATTCGCTAATTAGATCTCTATGAAATTAACTTTCAACATCTCAAATTTGTCATAGATTCCAAGGATACTAGGAATTTAAAGGTCTAAAACCACTTGAATCTGAAGTACACTTTCTCTAGATGATTTGTTAAAAATTTTATCTTTGAATTCTACCACTTTCAACTTCAAACTAAACGTTCCATTCCTATTGCTTCATATGCATTATATAACACCGGCAAGATAGAGAAACCTCAAAATGTATGCATTTTGATTTCAAAATATCAAACTTGATAAAAAACATCAGTAATACCATCACCGTTGTCTTGAGCACATTTTGATTTTATTTGGAATCATGAACATCATTTGTGTACATGGGCTCATCTTAATTTGCACTTAAACACACCTAATTTGACTACAACATTGCCACATACCACATTTGGAGTGATGGTATGATCAAGTCATCATACTTGATGACCCATCCTATCTTCAAATCTCATTTTTGAGGCATTAGAGAACTTGACATCATGATAGGAATTCATGCTATAGATAACCATGAACATTTTGTACAAACTAAAGAGTGACCTTGAGAACTTGGACAAACTACTCACACCATGACTTACCTTTTGATGTCTCTTATGATTTCAAACTCATCATAGACATTATGAATTACTTGATACATGCAATTATTGATTATGACCAACTTGTCATACATAATTTTTGTCTCAAACCAACAACATGAGACGACCTAAACAATAGACCCATCCATCAATACCAACTACCGACTCATACCAAAAGAATAATTTTACATGATTTACATGACACTAAAAACTTCTTATGAGACACCAACATGACTCTTTCACCTCAAGTGAGTAATTCCAAACTAGAAATAAAACATGATGATGAAAAAAATACAGACTTGAGGACATGACCATACCACACTTTGAGACACTAGGATAAAGTGACTTAGACAACTACAATTGATCAACTTGTAATCCACAAGAACATGCTTAAGAGCATGAAAATACATACCTTGACATCATGGAGAAGAAAACATTGACCTAGAAAACTTCCCTCACTCTAATGCTTCATATGAATGGGTATACCTCTAAGAAGCATAATAGAGGTATATGTCATAATGGATGATCAAGAAGAAAGACCTAATAAGGTCCCAAATATTCTTTAGGCTCTTTGATTGACACATTATTTTATGATTATTCATTTAATATATCAGATTCCTCTTCTTGACCAATCAAACCTTTGAGATCCTCTTGAACACTTTGTCTAGCCTCCTTCTCTTCTTGTACTCCTAGACTTGTGGATTGGATCCTTGAGTCCCTTTCTGATTGTCATGATTATTCATGGTTTGAGATCCTTTCTTCAACTTCCCTGCATCACATAACCTTGTAATGTTCCCTACCTTGTGGCACCTAAAAAATTTTGTATATCTTATCTTGCAATCAATTTCCTTATGTCCAAAACCATTACAAGAAAATCAATATCCATTGAACTTATTTACATACCTTCTAGTGTTTGATTTTCCATTCTGGAATTAATTTGGAGATGTCCCTTTGCATAAAAGAGGTAACATTTTGCACCATATCTATGACCTACCTTTTACTCCTTCTTTCCTTGACATTCCCTGTTGAAGGTAAATCACAAACACCCGAATGTCCGGCAACTCGATGGGTTGAGACTCTCAGTGCGATTGCATAACATGGAGCTTTTCCCAAGTGTGGGACCTTGCAAAAATGGAAAAGCTCTCTAGATGAAGGCCGGTTCCTATTCCTCTATTCAGATGCACACGTAAAAATGCAGAGGGTTTACTCAAAACCTAAACTAACTTAAACAAGCAAGGAGACAGTGTAATAAGATGCATAAAATAAAACCTAAACTACAAAGGTGATGCATCGAGGAATGAAGAACACATGTCTTTCCAATAAACACAAACCATAAAAATGCAATGCAAGATCATGCACAGATAACCAAATTTGCAGTGAAAGATCAAGAGGATGCAAATGAACATAGAGAGGGTTGAGAATCATCCACAGACATGCATTATTTTCTCCAAAGATTGATACAACACACTACAAAATGCCAAGAGGCAAAGTTGCATTACAATTTTTAATGGGAGGTTTGAACTCCACAAATTCACTTGCCAAAGAGAAGAAGGGAGGGGCAAAACAAGAATGTCTAACCTTTTGAAAGAAGCCCCTCCTTACAATTTATAGGAAGAATGAGAGAGAAAAGAGAGAGGAATTCCACATCTACCCCAACCACCTCTAGGTTGCATTTAATTCATCTCATTATGGTGGTAGGTGAGAACCCTAGCAAACCCAAAAAGTGGCGAACTATATTTTGCATTTTTAAGAACTTGTTCCCACCCAATTAAAGATATCCAGTTGTATTTGGATAGAGGACCTCATAAGATTTCCAAAAATTCCAACCTTGCATGAATCCGAGCTCCCTGTGAAAAGTTATGGCCATCTGAATATCTGCTGCCAGGGTCTGCTTCCTGTCAGCGCTCAAAATGTTGCGCCTCCTAAAGGTGCGCCTTGGCGCATCCATCCTTATGTCGACATACCCTTACGTGAGCCAAGGCATGAATTTTTCTATTTCGACACTCCTTGTTGTGCGCCCTTTACTTCGCGCCTTGGCACATCCATTTTTGTGTCGACATCCTCTAATGTGCGCCTTTACCTATGCCTTGGCACATCCATTTTTGTGTCGACATCCTCTCGATGTGCGCCTTGACTGCGTGCCTTAGTGCACCATTTACGTGTCGACACTCTTTGTTGCGCCCTTGACTGCGTGACCTTAGCGCATCCATTTACATGTCGACATTCTCGCTTTGAGCGCTGTTTTACTCGCGCGCCTTGGCGCATCCGTTTACATGTTGACATTCCTTGTTGTGCACCTTTACCTGTGCCTTGGTGCATCCATTTACATGTCGACATTCCTTACTATGCGCGCCTCGACTCGCGACTTGGCGCATCCATATTTGTGTCGACATCCTTTGCTTTATGCCTTGACTGCGCACCTCTTGCATCCGTTTACATGTCGACATTCCTTCATCGAATGCGCTTTGACCCGCACCTTGGTGCATCCATATTTGTGTCGACATCCTTGTGCGCCCTTATTTCCACATTCTTCTGTTTGTCTATATCTACCTGGGGAAGATATTTACAACAATTTGGCGACTCAACGGGATCACCTTCCTGCTAGGTAGAAGATCAGTGGCCTTTTAGCAATCTATTGGGCATGGAGTCATAAGAAATCTTGAAAACTGATCTGAACTTTGAAAACTTCCCTCTGAGCCACTTGAATTCCACTGAACTTAGAGTTGTTCTCACCAAAATGCCACTTAAAATGAACTGTGCAAGAGCAAAACCAGCAGCACCAAAACTATGTACAAAATTGAAAATCATACATGCTCCAAATGGAACATGCAGAGTGTGCACAAGCACTTCTTTTACTGAAAGAAAACCTACCTACTCTACTCTAATGGAAACAAAGGTGAGCTAAACAAACCCTACAACTGGTTGTGCAAAATAGCTTCCTTTCTTCAAAATTGGCAACCATGCAACTAATTTGGCATTGAACATGGCTGATTGGATGAGTGGAAAGACAACAAGAAGCTGGTCTTCTACCCAAATCATCAAGGTATCAGCTGAAGGCAAATTCAATACCTCTTTTAGTTGTTCTGCATCTGGATTGGAGAGGTATGACAGCTGATCCTTGGTTCTTTGTAACTCATCCTCATGCTTAGAAGCAAGCATGACTGGTTGTGACTTCTCCTTTGGCTCCAATAAAGCCAAATACCTGATTGGGCAAGGTATGGTCCTTTGAGTATACCCATTGCCCTGATTTTCAACTCCAAGAATGGAGTTCTCTTGTAAACCCTTTTGAATGGATGGTGTGGAAGCAATGGTAGAACCTTTCTACCCTTTCTCTTCCTCCAATGAAGAACATGAAAGATTAAAATCTTCCAATCTTGGTTCCAAAGAGCTACTATAAGATGCAGGCTGCTGCAAATGAATGCTCTCCTTTATGACAATAGGCTCAAGTATTTGGGACGTGGAAGATGAAAGAAAGAATGGTGGAAACTCAACTGGTTCTTCTTTATCAAAACAGTCCTCCAAATCTGACAGATACACTACCTCATTGTTGTCCTGCTGCAAATGCTCAACTTCCTCCATGGTGTCCTCTTGATCTGTAACTTGATCATCATGGTTTCTTTCATCCTCCAACATTGAGTTTGAGAGATCAAACTCTTCTTCAGCACTAGAACTCGAGAGAGATGAAGTAGAAAGAAGAACTGAAGGTTCTCTTGTAGCCTGCCTTGTGTTCAAAGCCCTTGGATCTACACTTTTCTTCTTCACAGCTAGAATGTGCTCCTCTTCTTTCACATTTGGAGCGGCTTCTCCCTCCTCTACTACTTGAAGGCAATCTTGCTCTTGATAGAACTCTTCTTCTAGCATGAAGTTTGTCAAGTCAAACTCTTCAATCTGCTGCTCTAGAGGACAAGTTGGGACTGCAAGATCTTTTTCGAGCTTTCTTCCTCTATGGCTGATTGTGTAACTTGAATTGAATCAGCATTCCCTTCAAATAGAGTGCCAACATGGACACTACTTTATGAGAAAACTGACTGCTGATCTGCTTCTTCTTTTTGCTCTTCTCCTGCTGCCACAAAATCAGTCTTAACCACCACCTGTTCTCCAACTCCAACCTCTTCTGAAGGCTTAACCATCAAGGGGATCTTTTCATCCCAAATTTAAGAGCCCAACTCTTGAGACTTCGAACTTCTTCATCCTTGTTTGGCTTTTCTTTTTGCTGTTGTTTTCCTTGACTGGCATTCTGATTTTTATCCTCCCAACATGGATTTGGGAATGCAAGAGGAGAAGTGGATTGTAACTCAATTGATTTGGAAATTTTTGTGGTGGTGGAGGAGGTAGAAACTCTTGTTTCTTTGGAGGAGGGGGTATTTCTGTTAGCTCTTGTGGAGGGGATGACTGTTTGGAAGGAAAGGGGAAAGAAGAATTGAGGTGTGGTGGGAGACTAGGGAATGGAGAAATGGAATTAACTCCTGGGGCAGCATTAACTGGATTTAGAATTTGAAATTCCAAATGAGATGATGCTACTTGAGTAATGGGAAGAGAAAAACTAGATGATGGTGTAGAACTTACCCATTGACAAGGTTGTTCAACACCAATTTTATAGGCTTCTATCTCTGTTGTCCATTGTGCAAGTTGGGGCAGCATCTTCATCATAAAGTCCAACTTCTCCTGAGGGATGAAGTGTCTTGGAAAAGGGCCTCCCCATGGACAAGGAGTCTTGCAACCAATTCTGAAAGCCTTCATTTGAGCTGTTGCTCTTGATTGCACCATCTTTGACTCCATCTTTTGGTTTTTTTCCACAAAATATGCATCTTCGATTTGATTGTCTTCATTGCATGTGTAACCTTGCTCTTGATGTGCTTCACAACCAAACTGACTTTGGTACTGCTGCTCATATGGGTAGACATGCTGATTTTGAATTTGACCAAAATGCTGATTTGGAGGATTTGTAAAACATGTTGGAGGTGTGATATACTGTTGTTGTTGAAAATGTGAATTCCATGATGGAAATGAAGTCATGATTGCACAACTTCATGGAATGGAAAAGGATGAAAGAGATGGAAAGAAGGATGGATGGAAATGGATGAAAAGTGGTCTGCAACTCAGAGAATGAGTTATTTACCAGATGGAGTCGCCAGATGTGCTTTTGAATATGCCTCTAAAAGGCTGGATCCTGCCAAGTTACACACCAAACTTGACAATATTGAAAATGGAATTTAAAACTTCAAAGGACCCGATTCCCAATCCTCCACTTGATCTAGAAGTGGACTAGTGGATGGAATTCCCTATATCCCAACGGTGATACTAAACTAAAATCCTACGACTGCGTGAAGTGGTACTACTCCTAGAAGTGAGTCCAAAATTTTACGCGCTTGAGTTCTATTCGATGATGGACCTAAAAAGGTACCTATAAACAACGAAGAATACCTTTTCCTTGCCATAGATGTACTCAATATCTGGCTTACTCTAGTCTTCCACTCCTAAACTAGCTTGTTGACTACTATTTGTACTAGATACTAGAAATCCAAGCGTAAGGGATAGGTTACTAGGTAGATTCATATGCATGTTTCGTGGCCCAAGTCATCTCTCGCTGCATTCTCCCATGTGAGGCCTAGGAGGGTTCCCTATTATGCTTACCAAAATGGGGAGTTCTAGATGCTCTAGCTCCAATCCTCTTGCATGAGCTTTAAATCCTTCATGATCCATCTCTCTTCTCGACACCATCCACTCGCAATATCATATCGCTCGCTTCTCTATCTCCATCTCATGTACCTCATTATAATTAAGCCACCTTTATTCTCTCTCGCATCTCTATTGCTAGTTCTACCATCTTTCACCAAACCTATTCCTTCCCATGCGCATGGTGGGGTTTAGCTATCCATCGCTTTTTTCCAATTTCAGTGGTTACCATCAAGATTTTGATCGCTAATGGAATGCCTTCAAAATAAGTTCCCTTGGATAACATAAAAACTAGAAATCAACTACCTCCGGGAAAGAATAAGTGGAAATTGAGTACTCCAAAATATAACTATTCAAAACACCACAAAACCAAGTATCCACAATGTGTGTCCAAATCAGATCAGCATCATAAAGGGCATGAAATTCCTCCTACATCCAAACAAGTGTGTGATACCTCTAATTCCTTTTAGACACATAAACAACCAACCACTTGTATAGCTCTTCCAAGAAAATAACAAATAAGATCTCATACAAACAATCATACAAATTCTTCTCCACCCATACACTTGTGTCAAACTTAGATCCAATGTTGAACCTTGAGTGTACTCTTTAATCCATATCTTTTATCCACTCCTCAAAACTTGTTAAGGTCAATCAATACGTCTTCATCACAAAACATCCCGAAAATAACTAAAAAAGAGTCCAAAAATGGAACCAATGATGTAGCCTAGAATCTATTATATAAAATCCAACAAAATCCAGTGCACTCGCACATCACCCAACCTGATCTAAGCACTCACCCAAAGCACACAAAGGTACCAAGTCCCTCTTTAGAGTATCTTGTGCAGGATGTTAGTGTAATGAAGATACAACATATTCAGAACCGTAAGTAAGCATAAAAATTCCACAGAGCATAACCAGATCTAGATCTTAGATAATTGTGAATTAAACAATAACCATAATAAAATTAACCATGCAAGAACTAGTTACAATCATTTTTAACACCATTATCCATCCAATATACTTCATTATATTAAACACTTGAATTACATAGAAGCTTATTACATTACAAAGCATTACCATAAGTTATGTGCATATCAGATCTAACAACATAACTCTACAATAATTCACTATTCAGCCTCTCTCTAACTACACAGTTCACTACATATTTATAGGGGTGGGGACTTTCCTTCACCGCCCACATACTTCCCAAAATAGGTCGCATGCTGATAATAGCCATGTGCCTTTACAATAACATGCACACATGTAAGTGCACTAATAATAGACATCCTATAGTTAACTGGAAGAAGTAACCCTATTATTATCTTGAACATATGCATGGCACTTATTAGAGATTCATTCCCAAAATAGCATTTACGTTGCGTAATTTCCCATCCCAATGTGTGCTCCACACGTTATCTTCCAAAAATAGCTTGCATCCATGAAAATGGCTAAGTCCCAAATCAGCTTGTCCTAGCACACATTTCCTTTCCTATCCTTTTATGCCTTCAAGTAAGTCTTGTTTGTATGCATATGCACCCATGCATGTCATCTCCTTAGGACAATATTGTCTCGCTTCAAAAAAAAATTATTTCCAACAACCCGAATCTAATTTTGGGCCTCAAGACTCCTCACGATGAACTTAACTATGACATGCGATAACTCAATGGAAATACTAGAGCCTCGTATAACACTTCTATATACGTATATCTCATGAAATAACCATATGTTTAAACCATAACAAATTTACCCTTCACCAAAATAAGCTGCCCAAAAATAAGTTCTACAAATGAAACCGGTTTTGACCCTTTTGACACTTTAAATACCTACACATTTATTAAATAGATGAAAATTCATCCCTCTACACATTTCAAATTATATAAATCATCACCTAATCCATTCCATGCTCTAAGCAACTTATTCTTTTAGTAAAAGTAGTCTTTTCTGAAAAGCAAGAAATCTTCTTACACATAAACTAACCTTGAAACCAAATAAAATGAAATCATCATGACACCAAACTTATACCATTTCAAATATAATTTTATCCTATTTAAATTACATAATGTAACTCCTTCCAACTTCAAATGGAAGGCCTTCAACAAATTTGATCTCTGTAAACTACCCTAAAACTACCCTAAAATTATCCTTTGACAAGTCAACATAAATGAAGCATATGTGAGAATGTAACTGAATCACTATGACCTCAAAAATCATGTAAATCAATATAAACTCACATAATCACCATAATTTCCATTTATTTTGCAGTTCCTTTGGACAACCTTTTCCCAAACAGAACTTCTTCAAAAATGCCTATTTGAGTGGTATCCACTCATCACCACAACCACTACCATACCTTTATAGAAATATTGAGGAATATTATTCATGATCCAATTATCATCCATTCATTAGATATAAATTCAGTACACTTAGGAGCATTTTCTCTCCTACCTCTTTGAGCTGGGGTTTTAAACAAATAAATAGTTGTTTTCCTTCATAACATTCCTACATAAAGACATAATGATGAAATGACCTCATTATTTTTTTAAACCTTATATAATAAATTAGAAACATCCTTGAAATTCAAAATTTCCTATGCAAATAACAAAAATTAGGGTGAGCATTAGAAGACCCAATTCAAGCTAGAAACAACCTTGTTCTTCACCCTATTTCATCAAAACTAACACATCTTGCAAAATACACATCATGAAAAACTGAAAAATTTCCCAAAGTAGCATGACACATCCTAATATCATCTCCAATCATCACCATGTCACAAATATCTTTCAATATTTCCAGTCTATCTCATTTGGATAGTTATCCGTTAGGTTTTTTGCATAATATAAGATGGGGTCAACTGAAACAATCTAATAAATCATCATAAAATATTTACAAAAGGGTCTAACATGCCTGGTAAATCATGAATCAACTTCCTACATGCATCCATGAGCTCACATGGCTCCACAACTCATCCTCATGCCTTCTAATAGCCATACCTGGTCCAAATAAGCACCTCAAACATGGTCACCGTATGTATCTACACCCCGAAACTCATGTGATTTCCTAAGCACTACAAAAACTTCCTCCATCATGCCAACATGCTTCTCAAGTCACCAAGAATATTATACAACCATGCATTGTCACTTAGGCTAGCTAGGTCACCTAATTAGGCTTCCTAGAACAAGCAATTATCAATGAATCAACATGTCCAACCAAGAACATACCTAAATATCGATGTCATCATCACTTTTAACATCATATGGCTGCACTCCATCATACAATTTTTCATTAATTAGGTTTGTTTTATCAATGACAACACTTATACCACAACATGCCAACATGAAGAAGAAGATGACCATAAAACATCCATATTTAAGATCAGCCATCATCCCGTACCAAATTTTACAAAAATATGTATTCTAATATAACAAATAAGTCTCTTATTTCAACAAAAATATGCAAATAAATGGAAATAAGTTTAGTGGAATTCTACAAAGTTATTGAAAGGATATCTACAATGAATAAAAGTGTTGCATCTGTAGATCCTAATATCAAAACCTTGTGGATTTAATTCAAATGGATTGTTGCTACAAGAAAGAAAATGTTGCTTACACCAGCTAGTGATCAATAATCTAAGTTCTTAATAAGTAGAAATAAATATATATATGAAATATTATATGAACATCATGAGGATGAATATCTAGATGAAGTAAGAAAATAATAATCTCCTAAAGGTGTTTTTTTTTAATTATACACTTATGACTGAAAAAATAAAAAGGTTGTCTTTTGTTTCTCTTCCTTTAGATGATTTTCTTACTTATGGAGATGAATACATGACAACATTTAAAAAGGGTATGTGCAAAGAAATTTGATAGTTGTAGAGGGAATTTTTGACCCTCAAACCAATATTGAAATTTTGAACTATGTTATGGCTATGCAAGAAAAGTATGAGTAGCTTGAGGCACTCCATAGTGAGGAGAAGAAGAGTCATCTTCTAGAAGGAAACTATGTTGATTCTCTATACTATGAAGTGTTTATTCCAAGAATACTTTTCAGTGCCTCTCATGACTTTCCTCTTCTTGAGCATTCTAATGAATTTCAACTCAACACCTCAGTAGATGATGAAGAAACATAGAAGTTGAGTCTCTATCCATAGTTTTACTTCAGCTTGAAGCACAATCCTTTGGAGAAGAAATGTGCATGGGAGATGAGAATTATTATCTCATAATAGATTATCTAATGCTTGTTTTCATTCCTAGCAACCATGAAGATAACAAATATATCAATCCTCCTTATCCACCTTAGGTTCTTCAAGAGGATTATTTTTAGGTAATTATTGATTATTTCCTTTCTAATTTGGGCCCTTCATTTGATGGGAAAATTCTCAATGATGAAATAGAGCAAATGAAAGAGTTCAATTTCTCTCTTGAAGTATTTGTTTATGAGTAAAGAGTACACTAAATTTTTTATGAGTTGGTTTCCCGCCATCACTAAGATAGTGTGATAAAAATCATAACTATATGGAAACTTCACTTTTCCCCTGTGAAGAAGAGAATTCTTTAGGATATGTTTAGGATAGAACAAATTACTATTCCCATGTTATAGATCCAAAATTGTTTCTTTTCTCTCTTCATGAGTAATATCCATCATGCAATTTTTACCACAACGAGGATGAACTAATATGTACAGAAAGGAATAATTTAGAAAAAAAAGTGAGAGGCTAGAAGAATCCTATGAATGGGGAGAGAGAATCAACTTATTCTCATCACTTGAATTCCCTACTAATTTTGGAAATGAATCAATGGTGAAAATTTCACCCAAGGATGATGACTACCTTCATGTTGAAAGTAGAGATTCAATTTTTGAAAACATAGAAGAATGAATTCTTATAATGGAGACCACGAAGAGTAAAAATTTAAAATAGGTAATGAATTCGTCATTTGACACAAATTTGTTTTTGTGTAATATTAGTATGAGAGCGGAAGTTTTGTTTCTCTTATTCTTTTGAAACCATGCAAAGCCATTATGAGAGTGTGGCATGAACAACTAGTCATTTTTACCTTCAAAACTCGGTATGAATTCAACCCATTATACCATGATAGAACCTACTACTTTCTCGATTCTATTGTCTATTATGTAAAAATATTGTATTTACCCTACCTTTGAAAATATCCCTCCCATGTATCATATTTTTCCCTTTTTATTTTGTGTTTCCATTTACGTTTGGTGTTTTTTTTTCGTTTTCCTTGTTCTTATCATTGATTGTGTTAGTTGGTGAAAGAATGACTCTATGGCTCAATTTTAAAGGCACTGGTCTACTTACCCATGAGATATCTAGGGTTACCCATTTCCCCTTGTGGTCTAATTTACCTAAGATAGATCTAGTTATTTTCATGTTAAATTTATGGCATGGAAAATTGAAAATTTTAGCCATGTCAACTACACCCCCATTCAAAAATTGCTTTCCCGATCACCGAAAACCCTTACTCTATCCATCCTAACCATAGTCTCATCCTCATTCTAGATAGTAGGAATGTCATAAAATTATTTTCAAGTGTGTTTCATGTCTATGGATGTATTCCTAAGGTGATTAAAGAAGTCACTAAGATTTGAAATAGAGGAACTACTCGCGAAGGCCTAAAAGGGCCATTTTTGGGAAAGTTTAGAAATGGTGAACACCCTATGGAAGGTAAATAAGATGATTCAAACCATTTGGGAGTAGTATTAGAGAATAATGAACTTTTATAAGGAATTTTAGGGAAAATTTGTGGAAGAAATTTAAGTCATAGGGAAAACCTAAGAAAGATCTTGTAATTTTTTTGGAAGGATAGGGAATGAAGGCTCCAACAATGAAAGCTAACTTGTCGGATGATTCGGGAGTTATGGAAGGATTTTGTATGAAAAAATAAATGGAAATATATTGTAACCCTCTACATGATGGACACATCACTTTTTCTCTAATACAAAGTATTTTATGACAATCTCGGACACTACGACTGTCCCTTCGAGTCAAGAATGGAATAGCCCCTAATGTTCAAGTTGCATACATAATTTGATCCTAACAAGGGATAAGATTATATTAATAGGTCATTTGGATTCAAATTTATATAATTTTTAACAACAAAACACCCTTCCATGCTACTAGGGTAGTAAAAGCACTCTTGATATGTTTGAACTTCATGGGTGACATCAACATTCTAAAATAACATGAGCATAATTTTGAGTATGCCTTGTCCTTTGTTCATTTATCTAGGGTGAAAAGGGTAAAAATGGAAAATGAAAGTGTGCTCTCCATTCATTTTTTTGCTTTTTCACTTGAAAACGTGACTTGAGGTGTTAGGTAGGGTGTATGAGTAAGTTAAGTTGTCAAGAACACTTTTAATGATAGTTATACCCCTTGGTGCATTTTCAAGCATAAAATATATCCTTTGATTTTCCCCATGGTTCAAGGGGGACAATTGGAACACAAAATTTGATCCCCATCTTGTCCAACTTCACAAAACTTGGACCTTACAACGTTTGCACCTAGGCACTTAAAAAACTTGCATTTTGTCTTATTGTCTCTTATGTACTTGCACCCATGGCACATTTTCAATACCTTTCTGTCCCATTTAATTACATCTAGTGTAAAGTAGACAAGGGGGACATAAAATTGTGCCCCCATTCAATCATTCAGCTCTGGTCACATAGAAAACCCACTTTTAGCTCTTGGTGAACTTTTTCAAATCCTGAATCTCACTCATATTAAACCACAAGGTGACACTTGTCCAAATCTAGTCCAAAGTGCACTTGTGTTTCCCATTTTTCACATGTTTCCCTCTTATACAAGTGAAACTCCATCTCAACCATCTTCTAACCATGGTTAAGTTGTGGGGTTAAGTGGTGAGTCAAGATTTTGTAAATGAAATGAATAACTCCTCATAACCACTTAGTCATTTTCAAAGAATTCAATCTGTTGTATTTCCATAAAAAAACCCTCAATTTTCACCATACATGATGATAGTTTTTTTACATTCATCCATACTCTCGAAACTTATAAATGTTCATAATAATCTATCTAGTGCCCATTTCCATAAAATGTTACAAGTAGACTCCTCCCAAACACACCTATAATTTGATTCTATCTATAAAGCATGCATTTGAAATTTTCAGCATGGGAAGTTGCTTTATAAAATATGTTACCATTTCAATCTAATTTTGGAAAAGATGTTGAAATAGATCGGATAAATTTTTTGAAATCCTTCACACGGAAGTTTTCTACAAATTGGAAATTCTCCAAGTCTCAAAAATACAAATAATTTAGACAATGCAACTTAAGGGATTTTCCCTTTTGGATTTTAATTGGCATGGAATTAAAATTTTGTTTTCAAATTTTAAAGTCTGAAACCCCGAAAGTCTAAAATTTTAGACTTTTGGGTTTTGGAGTTCAGAGTTTTCTTTTGGCAATTTTCAATTTTCAAACCAGAGTTCCAAGTCTAAAACCCAAAATTCTAAAATTTGGAATTTTGGGCTTTCAAACTTAAGAATTCCAAGTCGTGGTTTTTTGTAAAATTCCCCTTCGAGTTTCAAAGTCAAAATCCGAAAGTCAAAAATTTCATACTTTCGGGATTTTCGTGTTTCAACACTCTAGGTCATGTTTTGGTAAAATCACTTTTGGAATTCTGAAGTCTTAAAGGCCGAAAATCTGAAATTTCATACTTTTGATTTCTTCCATTATATTCCATGATGTTCACCTCCCGATTTCGAAGTCTCAAACCCCGAAATTCTGAATTTTTGGAATTTCAGACTTTCAAAGTTCTTTGCACATTTAATTCTTACCTACTTCCATACGTGTTGAATTTTTGGCATTAATGTTAGGCTTTTCTATTGAAACTTGTATTTTCACTGTGATTTTAACATGCCATTTTGTCGATGTTCTCGTTTATACTTGTAAATTTTAACATCATTTTCAAGGTATTTTATTTAGGTTACTTCTTTTGGTTTAAGATCTTTGTGGTTTGTTTTTCTTTATTTTCATTTTCTTTTGTTCTTCCTTTGTATGTCTTGAAAAATGAAGATCTCATTGCCCACCATGTTTCCTTTGATGGTGTTTTTGATCCTAATGGTTCCATGATCCAATTTTCTACAAGCATCTAGGGAAGATCTCATCACAGTCCTCAAGATCTTCCTAAGTATTCAAATATGCTCTTTCAAAACTTCTCATTTTTTTGGAGTTCGGAGGATTTTATTTTCAAGTTTTTGGGATTTGATTGTTCATAGTTTCTCGTTTTTGGGAACCATGCCATTCTCATTTTGGAACTTTATTTTTCAAAAATTTAGAACTCTATTTTTGGAACTTGAACTCGATTTTTTGGGTTTTGGAAGTCTCCATTTTGGAGATTTTCCTTTCGTATTTTCATACTTCTCCATTTCAAAGGTTTGAAATTTTGGGTTTTTGGAGGTTGAAGTTTTTTGGGTTTTCAGACTTCTATTTTTAGAGCTTTCAACTTTGGCATTTCGGAATTCAGAAGGTCATCAGGCTCCAAAATTCAAAACTTGATGTCTATCTATAGCTAAGGGCAAGGAAAAGATGAAATATATGCTCCTTGGAGTTACTCCTCACTCTTGTTTTTCTTCGACTTGGGAAGAATAGGAGACACTGATCTCGAGTAGATTAATTTTTCATACTTCTAGGCAAGGGTGAAGAACCCAACCAAGAAACCATGGATGCAAGCCATATATGAAAGTGGGCTTGTTCTTGCTGCCAATTTTCCCACATCCATGCATTTCCTAGATTTTTTTAGCCGTAATAGCCCACTTCGATGAAGAATCCAGGATAGTTAAGGATGTTGATGGAAAGGTTGTAATCCACTTGGATCTAGATTTCTTTGAATATTTTCTCAAACTCCCCAACATTGAAGACTACGTAAAAATTTCACCAGAATTAGCGGTGGAACATTGGGATAAGGAAACAAAGTTATGCACAAAGGTCACATTGAAAATTTATCTCGCTTAAGAATATTGTTTGAATTGCCTAAGACCATGTATAGGTCAAAATTCATTCAGATGTCGGTGATATTATTATGTTAGTGAGTAGAGTTTGTATTCCCTCTACATGGGAATTCTAGAAGTGGATGTTACTATATATCGCCACCATCAAGAAAAAAAGGAATTTATCAGATGGGGGAGCATATCAAGGCAAATCCATTTGCTTTCAATTGAGCAAGGTGTTGTCCTAAGAAATTTTTTATATGACATCATTTTTGGTCTATCTTTGTAGCATGTCATGAGAGACTTCACTAGATTTAATACTAAGGTTATTCAAAATACTTCTCAAATCTATGATTTCTATCCTCGGCTTACATTGGACGAAGGAAGCGAGGCAATTCTACAGATTAATGATGATTTCTTTGTTGTTATTCTCTATTGTATTGATAAAGAGTTATATAATAGAAGGATTTATGATAAAGCCTTCAAGGAAGTACATGAGTGGGGAGATATCTACCTAAATTTCCTACATTTACTTACATTAGATTCCTGGTTTCGTAGGTGCTCCCAGAAGCTACCAAGATGTCCCACCGACAAGTGAGTCTTTCTAGAAGTTGTTCGGAAATTGCTAGACTACCATAAGATCCAGAATAAATGAAAAAAGTGGGAGTTCAATTCCCTATTTCAATTGGTAGATAAAATTGCTCAAATATTTATAAGGCTAAGAATGTGGATGCAGAAATGGCGAAGTAACTTTGTAGACCTTTCATCCTCAGACCAGTTTCGATTACTGGGGTAAATTTAGTGAAACAGTCGAGTCTAGTTCCCATGTGCCTCAGTTAGAAGACATTTGGATTCATTTTCAGGATGAATTCATCATCTAAAAAAGAGATTACGAGAGGCTAACTTTGGATGAGGTTTGATAGTTTGGTATAGCTGAGGTTCCAAAAGAAATGCAAGATGATGATGAGGTTTTGGATGTAACATATAAAAATAATAATGTTTCCAATCAACCATTGTCATGGATTGATTGGTATGTGGAATAATGTTGTAATACAAAGGAGAGGGTGGGGCCCATTCTATAGAGAACCTACAATTGGTTGGTTACCTTGGGAATCTCACCCAAGGGGTTAGAACAACCTATAAATACAAGAAACCCCATCAACCATGAGCCAATCAACACCCATAAAGGGAAAAAGGTCCATCCAAAGGGCCCATACAGTCCCTAAAAAGATTTCATTTGTAGTGGGAAACTCATCTCTCTCAAGACTCCGCTTCCGAAGCCATGTCTCATACTATCGAAATAGTTGAATTCAAATATTATCCACGTGTCTCACAAGACCTTTTATCTCTTCGTCCTCTTCCATTGTCACTTCCTACATCATTTCCTTCCACTTCTACAACCATTTCTTCTTTTTCATCTCTTATATGGACAAAGTGTTCTCATCCCTTCTAGTTCTCTTAGTTGGGGAAACTATTGGGTCACCCATTTCTACTTCAATTCCCCTAATACTTCCATTTCCTTCCATATCATCTCCTAATACCATTATATGAACCTCTATGGTTGTTATCACATCCACCGTATCCATTATTTCCACCTCCATTCAAATGCAAACTAATATTTATGTTTCTCTTGTTTCTAATAGTGCTTCAGTACCAAATCGGTTGTTCCCCCCCATCAAGCATCATCCATTCTAGAATGGTTATTTTTTTACTCGAAAGAGAAGAAGAAGGTTCCTCTGGGGATGCCATAGACCTAAGTGTATTCCAACCTGCACCAAAAAGACAAAGCCAAGAGGCCTAAATTTTTTTCCAAGATGTCAATTAAATAAAATTTTTGGAGAAAGGTTGTGGAGGTTGTTACTCCCATTGAAGGGAAAACCAAGGAAACTATTACAGCAACGGATTATAGAATTTCTAGATTTTTTCTTGGAAAAGAAACACATGAAGGAGATAAACATGATGTGTAGTCTGCCCTTAGAAATGTGTTGTAAAAATATGATAAGGACAAGGCTTCCAAGGATGAGATCAAAGAAAAGGTCGAACAACTCACTGCACTAATAAGGAAGGTAACACAACAAACTCCATCTACCGAGTTTTCAACTACTACGGCTATGAAATTTTCTCTACTCTTGATGATATTCCTTATCATGAGATTGAGAAGATAGGTCAAAAGAGAAGATCGGTAAATGGATGGATGAAGCATATACTTCAAGAAGCCAATCCTTTAATTAAAGAAGCTCTAGAAATATATAATGATTTGGAGGTTATAAGAGATGCTATTTGTAAAATGGATGAATCCTTTTCTAAGGATAATAATAATCTAAACTTGAATTTAGGCACATGGAGTGAAATCAAAGAATAAGATTCAAATATACTCCTTTAGGAGGATGTAGTTGATGATGCTTCAAAATTACTTGAATATCAAAAGGCAATGGAGTTTCGGTCTCAAGTGTTGCAAGATTTAATAAATAAGTTAGATGATAAATGAATAGAAATCATGGATGCTCTAAATGACATATCAGAAGAGTTTGATATTATTAGTTGTAAGTTTTTCAATGAAAACATTGATGCTCTTCTGAAGGATCAAATCTAGGAAAATTTCAAAGATTTGGTGAAGTATGATGATGAGGTCACCTAGACTTTCAACGGTGACTCTATTGATAGGTTGGTGTCATGTCATAATTTCACAAGAAGACTAAAGAAGGTCATGGGTAAAATGAGAAGAATTCTAGCCAAAATCACAAGGGAAATAGAGATAGTGGATGTAGTGAACCACTATGCATGTGGGCCAGAAGACAAATAGATTCAGGTAATTATCAAGTGTTTCATCGAGTAAAAACATCGGATGGCTACTTGGGAGGAAGATCAAGGGAAAATTGAAGCTAGAGAAGATGTTTCAATGCCTAGATAAGGCTAGACATCCATGAAAGGAATGATCCAAGCTCTAGATTAGTCTAAGTTGTAGGGTTGAATGGGTGAATTTATTGTAAAATGAATTGTCATTTTTTGGGAGCATGTTCCCTTGAGTTTAATGACATTTATATTTTTAGTAAATTATTAGTTAAGGCTCATTTGTAATGGCTTATCCTAAGGAGATTATAAATAGAGAAGTACATTAAGTCTTGATGGATATCAATTTTTGGGAGAAGTTACTCTTTAAGCTTGGACGAGTTATTTTGAATATTTAGGAATGTTTCAATTACATTTGAGTGATATTTTCCATGGAAAGATGAGTTATTATGTTAGTGGTTGATGTTTTTATGCTTTGTGAATGCCTAATTCCTTAGTATAAGTGGTTGGATTGTATTTATCTCAAAGTATCTTATTTTATTCTATTAGAAAGTGGTATAATTATGTGAATATCAGTTGTGAAAATTTTATCTTCCTTCTATTATGCAAGCCATATTATCATTTACCCTCATGAATGAGGTACATGTTTGACATGTGTCTATTTTATATTATTGTGGTGATTGATTGTGTTTCTAATTGAACTTGATCTATCCATGAATAATCTGAGTTTAGCAACGGAATGTATGCTTCTTAGTTTGTGATATCATGTATCCTCTCTAAGTTGCAGTAGGTGAAGTTGGTTTGTGGTGTATACATCCTCTTCGAATTAACCCTTCATGAGTTTGACAAAACCCTTTATTTGGTGCATCACCATACGTAGTATAATTTCCTTCTATTTAACCTCTTTCCCTAAAACCAATGACAATGTTAGAATAGGGCTAGATAACCATTTTATTACACTAGGAGTAGTACAACATTTAGTTTAGGAAGAGGAAGTCGGCCTTCTCCAGAGGTTCACCTTGAGCCCAAGTCCCACAACTTAAGATGTGATGCCATGTTTCCCAATCACACCGAAATTCATGCTCATGGTGCGCAAAGTTAGAGGGTGTAATGATTTGGTGACAATAGTTTTGCACACTGATGGGACAAAGATTGGTACTTATCTTTGCACTTGCAAGACTCAAAGTACCTAACGAATCCATTTCTCTAGATTTCAAGTCTCATTGTAATTAATTATGCGAAGAATTTAGACAAGAGCTTTTCAAAGAAAGATCATATTGAACTTTCCTCATCTCCTCCAAAGAGAACTAGAAGAGGTGTTTTGTTATCATCTATTACAGATTTACCTTGTAGGGGCATTAAAATCCTCCGTATGGAAGGTTTCCTCTTCCAAGGAACAACCAACAACTTGTTGCCATGGCACAAAATCAAGTTTTTCCCCCTTTTAATGCAAGCAGTCCTCTTCTGTTGGCTCAACATGACCCTATACCTATTGTGGCACTCAAAATTTTACCCTTTTATATAGGGGAAACTCACCTTACTCCAAAGAGAACATATTCTTGGCATAGCCAATTTGTGTCCTATATAACATCATGGAGGATAATTTTGTTTTCATATTTCTGGCCACTTCTTTCAAGGGAAAATCACTTCAATGGTTTTGAGGGTTAATTTTTAGCAAGTATAACCACTTGGGATGAGTTAGGAGAAAAGTTCTATAAATAGTTTGAAGAAAAGAATAATCACCTATCAATTTTGGAACAACTCACTACCATGAAGAGAGATCCCCAAGAATACATGAGTGATTTCAACTTCTGATTCCATAAGACTTGGAATAGGATTCCAAGGCACTTATAAAGCCTTCTTCACATAATGCATTCTTGTACTATTTACAAGCCTTGAATAGTGATGTAGAAGTTATGATCCATTCCATGGAAGGGGATATATTACTGATGCCTACGACATTTGCATAAGAGTATAAAATTCTTGATTTAGGCTAGAAAGATAACTCCTCAACCACTAATGCCGTTGTCTTAGGATCTTACCAAAAATCAGCCTATCATCACTTCTCTATTTAGCAACTTCTAATCAACTAGCTCAGTCTGCCCCTACCTCTTCAAATGATCTATTTGAAGTCAAGTCACTGCTGTAAACTTTTGGAAATGAGCTTGTTGCACTCAAGAGGCAACAATTTCAATACAATCATCCATATCAGCCACAAAATCAGCAATATCAAAGCTAACTGTTCTCCTTTTCAAGGGAACAATCGGGCAAAAATCAAGCTATAAATCAATCTATGAATGTTAGGTCTATGAAATTTTAGAAACCTCTTGTTGCTAGCTCATCTAGAGCCATTTTACCTATCTAGAATAATCTAGTTCAAGACTATGAATGGTGTTACCCTTGTTCTCAACCCCACAATCAAAATCTTTGTCCTAATGGAGTTCTTGGTTAGGCCCTTATGGTTCACAGTGTATTTTACCCTTCTCGAGTTAATAGAAAACAAATCTACATAAGAAATAGTGGGTCAATCGTAGGAACCTAAAGAAACTACTTTACTAAACTGCTAGGATGAAGAGTTTTGTGGATTGAATGCGAAGCTTCATCGATAGCATCCAACAACTCATCTAAAAAGAGAGCAATAGAATATCGAGCTCCCAAATCTAATCAAATATCCACTTCACAACCCTAGAAAGAAGTAGCAAGGTTGATACATATGCAGAGAAGAAGCCATAAAAAACATCTCATTAGCCAAGTTGAGAAGTGATATGGCTTTTCGAGCATCACAATGCCAAATAAGCATTTTCCAAAAGAAGATTCTAATGCCCAAAAATGTATTAGCAAATTTGGGGCAATTCCATTCAACATTATTGAACAAATGAAGAAAATCAACCTGAGCATCACAATGTGGGATGCACTCTCAATTCCTTCTCAACAAAATCTACTACAAGAGGATTTGAACAATTTTTATACAACTGATGGATCATCGAGACATAAAACAACAAAATCAACAAGTATGTGTCAACTAGATACAAAAGAAACTCCTAAGACTAGAAATCCACCACCATTTTATGTTTCCCTAATCATTGGAAATCATTTGGTTCATAATTTCATGATCGATTATGGAGCCAACAATTTTGTTATGCTTAAACAGATCATAGATGTGTTATGCATGCAATATGTGCTAGTTGTAAAAAGAGTGGTTCGGGTTAGATGGCAGAATCATTAAGACTATTAGAGTCATTAAAGGGCTCCAACTTACTTTCTATGCATGTCCTACCTTATCATTTACACAAGAACTATCTCATATTGATCTTCCTCTCTTCACCACCATTTGCCTATCATGATATTTCACCACCAAGATGGGTGGTTACTTGTCATCAGATTGGTCACATATGATTCTTAGAACTTGTTATGAAATAAAGGTGACTATAAGAGCATAACCAATTTGTCATAATCATGTGGAACCATACACTACTGATCCCATAAATGGGAATTATGCTATTTGTGATCCAAAGGACAAAGATGCCAATCATGAGCCAACCACTCTTGTAGAAGAGGTTCCCGATACATTAATTGATGAGCTAAGTAAAATCTTCAATATGATCCCTATGTTGATTTATTAGCAAAGAAGAGTCGAATGACTATTGTTGGAATAAAGTGGATTGGGTACATACTGCATCCATGAAGAAGGAAAAATCATACCTAAATTGGTTAAAACAACAAACAATTAGGAGGGATTGTGGAAATTATTCTTTGATGGTTCAAGAAGTAAAAATGGATTTGGTGCTAGAGTTATGTCAATTTCTCTAGAAGAGGATAAATATTTCTCATCCTTTAGGTTGCATTTTAGTTGTACCAATAGTGTCACCAAATATGAGGCCCTCATACAAGGGATTTAGATGTCCCAAAAGAGAGGAATCAAATCCTTGGATGTCTTTGGTGATAGTGAATTTGTTGTGCATTAGGTAATAGCCCACAACGCATCAAAAAATTATCTATTGAGATCATATAAGAATCAAGTTTGGGACTTGATAGAAGATTTCAAAGCTTTTGGAATTCATATGGTTCCCTTAAAGAAAAAAATCAAGATGTTGATAGGCTTTCTACCATTAGCTCAAAGTATGATATACCTGCAGACATTATGAAAGAAGGGAAATAGATGGTAAAAATGGTGGTCCATCCCGCAATACCAGATACCGTAAGTAGATAGAAAGTGTGATAACAACTAATAGATTGTCCTTTTCCTACACCAAGATAAAATACAAAACTCCTATGGCGATCAAATTATATAGTTGAAAGGAAATAAACTACCAAAAGGCCTAGTTGCTCTTGAATCCATCTTCAATATAGATGACCAAAGTCAAATGGAATGGTACCAACATGGTAATCAAAGAAGAAGATTTTGAAGAATTCAAGGTGGAAAGTGAAAAACTTATAAAGATTGGAAATGTATGTATCGATCAAGAAAAGGAATCTTTCGTTGAACTATGTGTTGAAATTTTTCGCACTTGTGCAAAAATGGGCAACTCGAAAATTTGTTGTTACGATGAAAGTCATGGGTGAATTATACCTAAACTAAGGGAGTTGGATATCATTTGTTACTGCTGAATTAGTTATAAGATTAAATGAAATATGTAGTTATGTGTCTATGTCACAAAACATAATAGATCACATAGTCTACAATTTCATGCCATCTTCAACAAAAGAACACAAAGCCCCAAAGGACAACTATGTTGTCTTGATGAAGATGACAAATTATAGAGTAGGTGAAGTGTTGAGTTTTGAAGCAACAAATAGAAATACAAATATATAGAAAATCAGGGTTCATTACTGAATGTTACAAGTTCTCATCAATGTTTCTTTCCTTCATGATTAAGACATTCAATTATGTTACTGAGTTGTTTAGTTCATTATACAATCCATACAGAGAAGCTAGAATGCAGAAAGGAATACACAACTCATTTTCAGAATTCAATGTTTTATTCACAAGGAAGGTCAAATGTTTCCCACACAAGTTGTGGGATGTAACTAAAAAGTAAAGTATAGCTACTGAAATAAAAGGTACACATGCATGAAAGAGAAAGCAAAGGAGTATGAGTGAACCCATCATTGCCTTGGGGTTTCTTTCTTTGATTGAAAACATCTCCATTTCCATCTTCTTCTTCATCTCCATTGTAGAAGCCATTGTACCTGAAAAGAAGAAAAGGATAACTATCAGTTATGAGCTCAGGATCAATTCATATTCCTAGACTATCCTAATTCATGCATATGAATCTCTAATAATAAGAGATGTAATTTACTTGAATATCAAACTACATACATGCTTTATTCACTCAGATAGAATGAAGGAAGAGAAAGAAAAGAAAAGAAAACATGGACATAAGAGAGGCCAAAAAGCCTAAGTATTTTCTAACTGTTTTCCTAAGTGTGTAGGTACAGGTTGTAGCCAATGAAAAATAAACAAGTCATAAGTGCATGCATAAAAAGGAAGAATGTAACTCAAGGTTTCAATAACCGTTCTGAAGTGGAAGAAGTTACAGTATAGAAGAGAGACTGGGAGATAGAAATACATGTTTTAGTTTGCTATAGAAGGAAGAAGTAGAATTTGAAAGCTGATGTTTGGCTAAAAAGAGAAGGTTACAGTTGAAAAGGAATGAAGACAAGATTCTGGAAAAATTTTGACAGGGCTTCACCATGTAAAATGGACATTTACAACTTTCCATCATGTTACTTTTAACTACTACATGCTTAAAGGAATTATTTAAATCAAGTAAGTGATACAGGAAAAGCAAAGTAAAGCATGCCATGATCAAGATAAACAACTATGATGTCTCATTTTTATCTAGCTTCAAACATGAAGTGTTATGTTCTATATTCTGAATCAGAAAATACAACTACTATAGCTGGAAATGGATGGAAGAGAGAATTCTAGAAAAAAATTCCAGGGCTTCACCATGAAAAATCAACATTTCAGATTTTCCAACATGTCAGAAATGTTACTTAAAGGAAATAAAACATCTATGTGAAAGAAACAAAGTAACATAGATCTTAACAAGCATCTGAATCAAAGCTTATGCCTAAAATAGTATTAAAATCAGATGAACTGCTTGTAATTTCCAGAAAGCACATACAAGATACAGTAAAAGAATATCTCATAGTACAAGATCAAGAACAATAAGAGTTGCAGCAGTTTCTAAAAGTACAAATTTCTCATGAGGATGGAAAAGAACCAGAAGTAGATCAAAATTCCACCAATGACAACTATGGAGCCTCATTGTTTTGACATAAGATTGCAAGATCAAGCTAAAACTGCAAATCAATGGATACCTTTATAGTTACCTGAATGCAAGTACTTCATTACCAATTTGAATCCTAGAGAGAAATCTATGCACAGTAATGGTTCTTTTCAGCTGACTAATTTTACACAAAGACCAAGCACATACTCTCATTCAATTTTCAGTTAGAATTACATAAAGTATTGCATGTTTAAGAAAACTACAATCATTATGACATATTCTCATAGTCATTCATTCAAGTGACTCAACAAAGAACATATTTTGAAGTCTCAAGAATACAGTCAAGGAATGAAATCATTATAGTTTTCAAATGGAAGGGAGGGTTGTTATTCAAGATTAAATTGTATCCTATAGTGGATATAATAGTAAAAAATGGAGGGACAGATCTCAAAGTGGCATGTATATCCAGTTCTATTCAGGATTAAGAAAATGACAAACAACAACAATCATGCCCAATTTCAATGTTGAAATAAGCTCAAAGCAAAATAAAGGAAAACTATATGTTTAGAAAACACAGGGTCTACGTGGTTATAGAAACAATTGAAGCACTTAAGAAACATTTTCAGAGATCCACAAAGTATCATCCAAGCCAAACCCTATTACGAATACATGGAAGTCTACTAAAACCTAAAAGCATCATGCATGAAATGGATATATGAAGGTTATTATACAAAGACAAATCTACAGGGGTATCATAAGTGTCATTCTTGCATAGGTCTATATCTATCCAGGAGAGGAAGTATTTTTCAGAACAATAAAATGAAAGATGATTCAATTTTTGAAGAATATTACAAACAAAATACAAACCTAAATAAAAGTTCAGGCACAGATTTTCATTTAGAAAATGTCAAAATCAGAGTAACAGACAAGAACTCACCATTTTATAATCAAGCAGTCAAAAATTTTGAGCAACAGAATGATGAAGCAAGAAATCCATATGCCCATGAGAATTTTTGAACTTAGGAGTCAAGCAGGAGCAATAAATCACAGAACCCACAAATATTTCCAAGAGTTTCAGTGATATATTTAAAGAAGAAAAGAAAACAGAAGTGTACACGTACAAGAGAAAATTAGCTCACCTATAACCACTTATGGTGGAAAACACTCACAACCATATTGCTCAGAAAGCTCGATGAATGAAGACATGAAACATGTAACTCTGCCTTGAATTCCAACCAAGGTTTCAAAACCAAATCTATAGAGCTCGAGAGAAAGGAGACAGTGTTACAGAGAAACCCCGTATAGCTTCGCAAAAAGCCAGAGAACTATAAATCCAAGCTCAAATCTTACTCAAGAAAAATAAACCGAGCTCACAGACTCCAAAATGGTGGCCAAGAGAAAAAGGAAAAGAGACAGAGACCTCCTCTACGTTAAAACCAAGCTTCAAGAAAATGAAAATGGTAGAGAGATCGAATACTTCTTCTCATGAATCTACAGAGCTCGAAGAATTAAATGAACCTTGAAATGATCATATATATAAAGCTACACAAAGAGCTCAGAAGAAGCAAAAATGATAGAAATCCATTTTCATGAAGAGACCAAGCTCAAATGCTTAGAATAATGGCATCGAAGGAAAATTTTTCAGGGCTTCACCCGCATAATGAAAACCAAATGAAATGTGCATAAGGGTCGAGCTATTCCTTATCATGCAAACTCAAGAGGTGAGTTTCAACCTAACTCAACCACGGTCAGAAATCAATGGCTCCAGATTCGAAAGGACAAGAGATCAAAGGTGAAGGATCAATCTCCAAAATCAATGCGAACCACTATGGGTATGATGATCAGTGCCACATTTAATTTCCAAGTCAGAAACCCTAACCAAGGGTCAAAAATCCAACGCCATTCCAAATCAGAGTTAAGAGATCCATGGTGGAGGAGAAACAAGTACACAGATCGATGCTCACAAATGGATCACCAAAATTGAGGCAAAAGTTGTCAGGTAAGAATGGTAGTCGAACTTAGTCCAATTTGCCAAATTTTCAAATTGTAAAACTTCCACCCGCAAGCCTGAGCCAAAGAAAAGATGCATGTCATCACCACAACAAAAGCGGATGTCGGGGTTTTCAAGTTTGAAACCTTTTGCAAAAATGTTAAAAGTTCCAAAATTTCCTACAAGCCCAAGCCTCCACGATGAGAATGCCACCGAAAATCGATTAAAGGGTTGACTCATCATGCAGAAGGGGCCAGCCCACGTGTCCATCATAAAATCATTGCAATGATTTCCAAGGTCCAACTATAGTCCAAACTCCAAATAATGCAAAAACTGACCCAATTATATTGTGCAATGATCACCGAAAAGGTAAAATTTTAAACTATATTCTTTCAAATACAAAGGCCGACACATATATACATGTATGTATTTATCAAAGGTGGTAGAGACTAAAGTATTATGGCATGTATATTTGCTAAGTCCACAAGAGTGGCCAAACTCAGTTGAAGACAATTGTACGAATCAGAGGTGGTCCCCACTGAGAGGTGAATAATTTTGCTAAAGTATTGGAGATCAAAAGTGTTTATTTTCTTGCAGAGGAGTGTTTTGCATGTGATCACTAGAAGACAGAACAAGTGTCAACATCAGAGACAAAGGTGGTCCCAATCAAGATAGATATTTGGATGAATTATTTTGCAAAGTATTGCAATTAATGTAATTTATTTTTGCTCAATACACAGGAGTATTTTTGCATGCCTTCACAATAGGACAGAATAGAGAAGAAGACAAAGTTGCATGTTCATGGAGAGAGACTTGCCTAGCAAGCAATCTTATTTTTAAGCAAATTATTCATCCTTCTCTTTCTTAAAAATAGATCAGTCAACTTCAGTTGACCAATTGTAATCAAGGCTATTAATGCCTATTTGTAATTGCATGTTCTATTTTTATTCCTTTATCTATTATTAAATAAAGGATAAAAATAGAATGCATGGGTGAGTACAAGCCTTAGGCTATTTTTAGGAAGAGGGTGAATTTTATTTTTGCTATATATTGTGTGCCTTTGCAAAGCACAAAGGGGAGAACTTTTAGAGGACTTTTTGGATATAGGAGTACTGAAGCAATTTTTTCCAGTTTTTCCTTTTAAGTGTGAAGATTTTCTACCTTACCAATTATTTGTAGTCTTGTGTATGTTTCTATTAGTCTTGTGAATGAAAATTCCCTGATTAATCATCTTACCATGTTGCAAAATTAGTAATTTTTGCATGATATTAATGTGCATGTTTAACTTAACAAGTATTTTTGTGATAATCTCCCTCAATACCTCCAAGTGTTTTGCCCTTAATATTATATAAAAGAATTGTTGGTTTGTGCACCAAAAATCCTTCACATATCAATTGTGCATATACTCAGTCAAATCCCTCATACAAATTTGGTGTATCACCTTAGTTTTAATTACTTTACAGTCATATTTTACTCTTAAACCCCAAAATCAATTTAGGATACATCAATAAGGAACCGACCTTGATACTGAGAGACTCACCTCAAAATAGGTATACCCATGACCTGAGGTGTTTCCATTATATCTATGAAAGAGAGATCAAAATTTCAAGCTTAGAAAACCTACAACCATCTCTCTATAGGGTGCAATTTCGAGAGAAAATAGTTTTTGGCATGCCCGGTGGGACAACGAATCAGATCTGTATGCAAGTTACAAATTCTACAACATACAACAGATTTGCAATAGTTACAAAGTCACTTTTGGGAGCAAGCTACAACAATTTATTCTAAAGATTTTAAGATCTTTTGGCGACTCTGTTAAGCTGATATCAAACTAGTATTGCAACATGTTCCATGCCTAAAGTGACTACAAGATCATCGATAAGAGGAATTCCTCCTGATTTTGTTTCTTTACCTTGAATTCTGCTAGAAGGAGAAGAGTTAGTAATACTTTACCTTATAATAGACCTGGTTTTGATAACCCCTCTTGATATTCCTTCACCACGTATCAATTTCTCTATTAACATCCCAATTTTTCAAATGGCTATTCAACCACCAAGGAATTTTGTGACCTTCACTAATGGCATTCCATTAGTAATCTCGGTCTACCATGACATTCCTAATGCTACCATGAAAATTTTACCATCATTCATGGGTGAAAATCAGTTACACCGCTAAACATATCAAAGATGTTGCAGCCCCTATGTGCAATCCATAATATCACTCATGAAGATGTAGCTTTAAGACTTTTAGCTATACATCTTTTAAAGGGCGCTGCCTTAATGGTATAAAAACCTAGAAATTGAAAGCATAAGAACTTGGGATAACTTAGGTGAAAAATTGCTGAAATAGTTCAGGATAATTCAGATCATTTATCTCTCATTGAACAATTGTCTACTATTGAAAGAGCTCCCAATGAGTTTATGTCTAGTTTTAATATCCGTGTTTTGCTAGAACTTGGGAAAGAATTCTAGCAAGTGTCAAGCCTCGAGCTGATCATGCTTTCCTTTATTATCTTAGGGCATTAAACAGTGATATCTCAACTATGATTCAATCAATGGGGGAGAGACACTCCCAGAAGCCTACGATATTGCTATCCGAGATGAAAATAGTCTTATTCAAGATGGAAAATTGGCACCAAGGCCTTCAATGCCATTTTTAGTAGATTTAGCACCTATTCCTCAACCTATTACAATCATAGAACCTATTGTTGTAGCTCCATCAGATGATGTATTTAAAGATTTACAAACTATGGGAAATAAATTGACTTTGATTGATAACATAATTACATTATCTAGCAGACCCTATCACGCTCCTTATGAGGAAAATCAATGAATCAACAAAACAGAAACCTTATCAATAGAATCAAAATTATAGGTAGCCTTACTAGCAAAGGTAGTTTGACCCAAAGGCTCCTAGTTCATCTAACACTTTAGTCCCAGTTAATATGGCTACAGAAGAGTGGTGTTAACCTTGCAATCAACCTCATTCAATTTGTAATTTTCCCAAATGCTTTTTCGAATATGAATCTTGTTACAAACCTCAATTTGAAACATTGTTCATGCCTTAAATGCATGGTGGGCAAGAGAGACTCATGTTTAGAAGGCACCTAAACAAAATTTAGTCAGTTTCAATGAGGATGATTTCATTCAGTAATCACTAATAGGGCTCAAGGAAAGCTGTTCAAAGTCAAAAACAATAAAATAGGCCTATTCGCCTACTATAACCGATAAGACAACATCTACAGTTCCAAAGTCAACTAAAAACTATTGTTCCTCAAAAAAAAAAACAAGTGTTCCAATTGATAAAAGCCATCAAAAACAACTATAGCCTGATCCAAGAAGATTATTTATACCTCAGATATCTAAAGGTAGCGAATTTGAAGTAATCAATTTTCACTAAGGCCTATTCTAAGACAATTGAATCCGTCTCTAAAAGAGTTGCTTATTTCAACATTGTTGATGTAATGAAAAATCATAATGTTAACATCTCAATGTGGGATGCTCTAAGTATTCCTCAACAACAAGATTTACTTTCTCCTTAACTAGGTAAGTTGTAGATTTCTTCAAATACAATAGAAAAGGAAGTTCAAAGGTAAACACGTCCTTGGAACATTTGAACAAGACTGCATTAAATAAGTTAAGTGGATGGTTTAGAAGGTTCTGAATTCTCATGACATTAAGAAACCACCACCATTTTATTTATAACTGATTATTGGAGAAACATCTAGTTTATAATTACATGGTGGATAGTGGTGCAAGTAAGCACAGCTTATGCGAAAAGTGATGCAGAAAAATTAAGTTTCAATATGAGCCTATAGAAAGGAGTGTCTTATAGGTTAATGGAACTACAACTAATATAGTTGGTATAATCAAAAATTTAGAAGTGACGTTACATGCTTGCCCAAATGTTTATATTCTACAAGATATTCTTGTTGTGGAGTTATCCCCATACTTTTCCTTATGCTTATCTAGAGACTTCACGGAAAAAATAGGAGGTTATCTCTCTTCAGATTGGTCCTTCTTATTTTTGACTACTCGTTATGGTACTAAAGTTACTATCAATTCAGATCCATTGGCTAGATTTCACATTGAGCCTCACTTTTCAAATGCAAGTGGCTAATTATTCAGCCCTAGATCAGTCTAATTTTGATGAGGTAGCTCATGTTTCAGCATTAGATGGTGTTTCTAACATGTTTATGGATGAAAAGATAGTGGAAGAACATGCTCATGATCCTTTTAAGGAAGTTGAAGAACACCTATTTGGTGTGTATTGTATGCATGAAGAAAATACACCACTTCCCTTGCTATCCAAAATAGAAGATTCAGTAGAAGGGATTTGGAAGCTTCATTTTGATGGAGCTAAGAACAAGAAAGGACAGGGAGTAGGTTTGATGCTCACTTCCCTAATGAACGAAAGGTATTTCTCAACGTTGAATCTCCAATTTTCATGTACTTGTAATGTAGCTAAATATGAAGCTTTAATTCATGGCTTGCTTTGGGCTAGAAAGAGAGGTATTAGCATGCTACAGATTTTTGGTGACTTTGAGTTGGTTATTAATCAAGTAAGAAATTTCAATGTTTGTAAGAATCCATTAATGAAGTCTTACAAACATAGAGTTTCGAGACTTAATGGAATATTTTGATGTTATTAACATTGATCTATTCCTAGAGATGAAAAACAAGCATGTAGATAGACTTTGATTGGGGCTAATTTTGAAGTGTTGGAATAGATTGAAAATAGAAAAATCTAGCCTCATATAAAGTTAATTATCAGGCCCTCAAGTACACGATAATGATTCAAATTGGAAACTTTTTGAAAGTGATGATCAAATCTATAGGTTTTTGCAGCAAGAAGTTGAGTTTTTTATAGTTAATCAAGATAAATTACAACACTTATATGGTGACCAAATTGTTAATTGAAGACAAATAAACCACCTCGAGGTTTGGTCACATTAGAAGACATCTTGACACTAATGATCGGTTAAGAAAAGGTAAAGACTAAAATGTCAACCCATGCTGATAATTATGAAGAAATCTCGATTGATTAAGGGAAAAAGTATTTCTTAGAAAGGTATGTTCCTCGGTTGAAAAATAGTCATTTATTGATCTTTGTAAAGAATTTAAGGATTTTTCACTTGGAAATATCAAGACTTGATAGGATTTGATCCTAGTTTAGCACAACATACAATTGAGTTGTAACCAAATTCTAAACCTGTTGATAGAAGTAGAGGCTTGTAAATCCCAAAATAGAGCCTACGATGAGGAAAGAATTATCTAAGTTGATTGAATTGGGTATTCAGTTAAGCATTCAAGTTGGGTAGCTAATCTTGTTCTGTTAGGAAGAAAATAGTGAAATCGGACTATGTGTAGATTTCAAAGATCTTAAAAAGCTTCATTAAAAGATCATTACCCACTCCCAAATATGCATTAGATTCTAAGAGCAGTCTCGAGTTGGATAGACTATCTCTTACTAGATAGTTACAGTGGATATAATCATATTTTAGTTCAAGAAGAAGATAGATATAAAATAGCTTTTACCACCAAGTGGGGTACTTATGCTTACAAAAGGATGCCTTTTGGTCTTTCAAATCCGGTGCAACGTTTGAACATGTAATGGACATGGATTTTCATAGCTTGTTAAATAAATGCATACTTGTTTATTTAGATGATGTTACTATATTTTCAAAAGATTTTGAAGAACATATAATGCATTTAAGAAAGACTTTTAGTTGTGTAGGAAATTGAGAATATCTTTGAATCCATGAAGTCTATCTTTTAGTACATCAAGGTAAACTAATTGGTCATATTATTTCTAAGAAAGGTTTAGCAATTGATCCTTTCATGATCGAAGCCATATCATAGCTACCATTGCCCCATCATAAGAAGGAATTACTGATTTTTCTAGGAAAAATAAACTTTGTTAGAAGATTTTTTAGATTTTGTAGCATTGGTTAAACCACTCACAGCTATGCTAAAGAAAGAGAAAATTTCTCTTGGACTAGTGAAGGGAGAGAAGGATTTGAATCAATCAAAGAAGCTATCTCTCAAGCTCCTACTCTTGCAAATCCAAATTTTGATAAATATTTTACAATGTATGCACTCGCAGGAGCTGAAACAATCTCAGCTATATTGACTCAATTCAATGATGAAAATATTGAGCAACCTATTGCTTTCTTTGGACAGAGCTTGCATGATTATGAAACAAGGTACACATTCCTTGAAAAGCAAGTACTTTCAGTAGTTAGAGGACTAAATAATTTCAATTATATGCTTTCGAACAATAAAATCCATGTTCTTGTTTCTCATCCAAGTGTGAAAGCATTCTTACTAAATAAGGAGTTGAATGAGAAAAGAGAAAACTAGATAACGAAGGTCATGGAGTATGATGTTGATATTGGGTTGCTAAGATGATTTGAGGAAAGGTTTATGTGAACATATAATTACTGATATGGAAAAACAACAAGTTACAAAACTAGATGATTCAAAATAGCATGCTGAAATTACGTATCAACAATCATAAATTATGGTTCAACCAGAAAATCAGCAACCTGAGTCGATTCAAAAGTTTCAGGAATCATTATGGATGGCTGATTTGATTAATTATCTATGACATGGTACCTATCCAGAAGGTATGGAAAAGAATAAATGAAGGTATTTTAGATTACAAGTTGTACCTTATATCTTCATTGATAATGTATTGTTTCAAAAGAGATATAAATGGAATCTTGCTGCAAGGTGTGTGTTGACTATGATAAAACTCAGAAAATATTGTCAAGAATTCCATGAAGGACCTATAGGAGGTCACTTTTCAGCACATACCACAACCTTAAAATGTGAAATTTGGTTACTATTTGCCTAGCATATTCAAAGACTATTTTGAATGGATAAGAAAGTGTAGAAAATGTGCTTTCTTTGTTCGAAAAGAACGTTTAGCTTCGCTGCCTTTACATCCTATTGCTATTGATCAACCTTTTATACAATGGGGTATTGAATTTATTGGAATGATAAACCCACCATCATCACAAGGACACAAGTGGATCTTAACTACTACATATTACTTTACACGATGATGAAGCAATAGCTTTGAAGGATGTTAATGAAGCTTCAATACTATCCTTTTATGAAGGTATAGTTTGCAGATTTGGTGTTCCAAAGCAACTATCATATCGACAATGCTCTAGAATTTATTAGTGAAAAGATAACAAATTGGGCTATCAACCATGGAATCTATCTAAGTTTTCATCTAATTATTACCCACAAGGTAATGGCTTAGCTAAAAGTACTAACAAGAATCTTTTAAGGATCATTAGAAGAACACTCAAAGATAATCAAAGAGCTTGGCATCTAATGTTGAATTTAGCACTTTGGGCTGATCAGAGTGACTCCTAAAAGATAGTTGGCAATTCACCATACAAACTTGTGTATGGAAAGGAAGCAAGAATGCCTATTTTAGTTGAGTTACATATATTGGATTTGCTGCATCAAATGGAGCTACTTGAGAATGAACCATTATAGGTTTTTATGCAAAGTTAATGGAATTACAAGAGCTAAGAGATAAAGCTCATTTGAA